>CM054948.1:15786859-15866624 GCA_029168755.2 Tillandsia fasciculata
ATATCAATTAATTATAAATTTTAAATAATATATTTTTAATATCTTCTTTTTCATATAATATTAATTACTAAAGAGTGCTATGTGAAATTCTTATTAAATTAATAATAACTATAAGTAGCATCGCACGTCAGTATATTATTATTTATAATATCTCTAAGTTTTTGACGAATAAAAATAAAATTGGCTTTTTATTAATTACTAAAAGAGAAAATGACTGTCCAACTAGGTTTTGTCATTATTAAATTTTCGGCTCTTACTAAATTTTTGAGACAACTTGGTATTTTCATATTTAATATTCAAATATATATTTTTTAATATATAAGATAACTTAAAGTATCATTAGATTTTAATTTTAAAATATCAGTGATTAAAAATTTAGTGGTGTTTGAAATATACACAGATATTTGGTGCAGTGATGAATAGAAAAAGGGAGAAAATTAATGAGGACATCAAAATAGAGATGGATACTTAATTTGGTATAATTTTGTAACTAGCACTTTATATAATAGTTATATTATATAAATATTTTTTTAACATTTTTTTTTTATTGCAATGAAGTAGTAATAGTAATTAGAACGCCAATAAGAGCAATAATAATCATTATTGAAGAAACAAAATCGATGACAATAACAATAACTTGTTATTATTAGCCAAATTATTTTTAAATTTATTCCACTATATATTATTGAATATCATATAGGAAAAACAAATTAGCAATAGCAATGACAATAATGTAATCCACCACGAATTTTGCATTCTCCTCCTCGACATATTGATGAGCACCATGAATTGCATGCATCGTTGTCTGCAGAACCTGAGCAGCCACTCTTGCTGCTACCGTCACCCCATGCATGATAGTCACGGCAACATTGTTGTGCAACAGATGGACCTAATAATTAACAAAAAAAATAATAATAATAATAATAATAATAATAATAATAATAATAATAATAATATATCGGTTAGTACGTACGAAATAATGATGTATAATTGCTGCTAGGGATGAAGTGAATGAGAGAATAGGAATTGAGAATTTCATATCATACCAATTGCACTCATGATGAATGAGAAGACGAGAATGATTGCAATTACTACTTTTGACATTGCTCACTAATTTAAATTTGTGACACTTAATTTTTTCTTATTATTTGTGATTTTTCTTGATTAAAGAATATATAAAAAGTGTCTATTTATAGTTGAAATAATTATAAAATAAAAAAAAAATTAATAAATTATTTCCATTTAAATGTTTTATAGAAACTGTATGAGAAAAATCATATACATTGAACATTAAATTTTTTATTCAAATTAAAATATTAATCATATAATATATTTACTATTTTTATCTTATTTACTACTTTAAAGATAGTGAATAGATGACCAGATTGATTGAACACGTATTTATGAAAAGATTTGTTAAAAATATAACATCATAATAAATAATATTAGAGATCTCCGCAATCTCACATACATAAAAATCTATGATTTACCATATATATAAGTGATTATATTATTTTTTTAATACGTGAATAGTATCAATTGTCCATCCTCCAACTTTGTCCAAATCCAATCAGTACACAGGCTAAAACCCAATTAAATTTTAATTTTCAGATTACAAATTTTAAATATTTAAAATTTAAATTTTCAATTTTTAATATTCAAATTTTAAAATTTAAAATTTTAAAATTTTAAAATTTCAAAATTTTAAAATTTCTATCCTAACCCTAACCCTAACCCTAACCTGAACGCATCTCGATTGATCCCACTCTCCCCTGCATCGACCTCTCACCCTGCTCCAACCCTTTCTACCCCCTCTCCGAGCTCCAACTCTCTTCCCTTTCTACCCTTTCTACCCCTCTTCGAGCTCGAGCTCTCATCTTCTCCAAGCTCTGATCCCATTCCCCAAATCGCCCTCTCTTCGCGCCCGGCCTTCTCGGCTCCGCGTGGGCGATCATCCTCGACACAGCGATCTGATCTGAGACCTTGGTGGTACAGCTTGCCGATTTCGTGGTCCGATTCTTTGGTAAGTGCTCTCAATCTCAAATCCTTAGTTTCGTCCTTGAATAGATTTTGTTTTCCTCCCATCTCATTTGGTTTTGCTGTGAATTTGTAATTATTGTTCGATTTTTAGTGATTATTCCCTCAAAATTTAAGGATAAGAAGTCTTGGTGATCGAATTGTGGTACAAATTTTTGGTATTAAATGCTACAGAGTAGTTATAGTAGACTGGGTACAACAATGGCATTTAACTGTTCATGTAATTAGTAAGTTGCAGAACTGTTTTTCATGAACTTTTGACACTATCAAGTTACTTTGGTGAACATAAATACTAATGCAGTAGAACATTCAGCATGTAACATCTTGTAACCTGTAGTTTGTTCTACCTTATTTTAAGAACTGCCAACCTAAAATAGGACAACAAAGGTAAGTGCCTTTATTGGTATCTGGTCTAGTTCAAGTTCCTCCTCTTTTTGGTTATAATTTGCTCTTACTCTTAAAATTTATTTTACAAATTTGTTCAAATCTAAACAGTGATTGTTTACCTAACTATGATTAGAGGTACCAGTTTCATGCTCTCCTCAAAGTAAAATTTAAAACATTAGAATCTCAGATCCTTTCAGTTTTTTTTTTTTTTTCCTTTCTTGAAAAATTTTTACATGTAATTGCAAGTAAAATGAAAGAAAATATGTGTTGGAAGTATAATATTATTAGGTATGGATGTTGATATTTTACATGTAAAGAGTTTTTCAAGTAATTATTTGATTACATAGGGAAACACCAATTTGTGCCTTCGAGACGAACCTTCCGGTAGACAAGCAATTATTTGATTCTGGTTGCTTTTATGATTCTCAAGTCCTAACCTTTTTTATTACTTCTTTCCTGAACAACATGATAAGAGGTAGTCTAGTATTTCGTAATCATTAGGAGAATCATTGCACTTCTTACAGCTAAAGCTTGAGCATCTGATGCATCAATTTCATCTGACTTAAGCGAAATATTAGCATGTGATCGTCTTAGGCAGTTCAAAAAGCACTTGTTATGTAATTGAAACTATCTGATTGTGATCGATGCTCACTTCTTGAGCTTAAAGAAATTAGTAAGGGGTTAAAACTTTTTTTTTTTACCTTTCCAAGTATGAGATCTAGGACAATAGACTTGCAGATCCACCACACTATAATAGCTGTAAGTGCCATTTTGTTTCCTCAAAATCTTTTGTAGAAGTTTGTAATGTCGTAATTTGACGTCGTCAAAATGATTGAGGCCTATAAAGCTTTGATTCAAACTCATGCATTTATGTGGTATATTAAAATTTTGCTACTATGGAGTTTGACATCCCCATGCACTCTCATGTCTAATACAACACTGTGTGTACATAGATTTATACATGGATTTATAGATCTGCAGAGCTACAGTCGAGGTATTAGTTTGTTGGATAAGCTGAAAGTAGAGTTTCCTTTTCTACAGGATTATAAGAGTTTAGTATGTTTCTGCTCGCAGGATGAGATTGGTTGGTGTATTCGCTGTTTGAAGAATGAAAAAGGTTATCTGAGTGCAATTCATCGTATTTTTCTTGGCTAAAAGAAGATGTTGTAAGTGCTAAGTAATAGTCGGATTTTGTCAGAAATACAATCATGGTACATATTAAATAGAAAACATCTGCGTGATTCATCATTACATCAGTCAGCACACTTGCAGATGATCAACATTCTCAATTGTTCTATTTTTTTCTGGAACATTCTCACCTTTGTTAAAACATTTATATGCGGGAGAAACTCATCCTGATATCCAGTTTTGGAAATAATCTGCTGATCCTATTCTTGCTCATGATCCTTTCTCATCATTGATGTGGGTTCTTTTCTGTCTCCCTCTTCCATTTGTTTCATTCAGTGATTTTTTCTTTCCTCTTGTGCACCTCTTCTATGTGGTTTGTGTAGTTCAGGTACATAACCATTACTTTGATGTCCTACAAAGTTCTTGATTGTTTTGTTGGAGCTGTTACTTTCCTTTTCTTTTGTATAAAATTAAGTGTTTTACTTCGCAAGCATTGATAACATGTTATAACCAAGAGAATTTCGACACATCAGGCTTTAGCAATCACGTTCTTCATGATATCTGTACTACTATGGCTGAATCTGGCTTTGTTCGACAGTATTTTAGCTCTAAATATATTCCGAAAGACATGGTCCGTAGATTCACATTTCCTTATCTTAGGAGGTGTGCAGTGATATGGAAGTTACTGCAATCACCGACTGTAAGTCCACTATATGACAGCCCTAATATGTGGGGAGCAGCAAATCATTTGAGCAAGGTTGCATCAGATCGATTCACGATGGAGCTCAATGGAATAAGGGAATTAGAAGATATGTTTCAGATTCGGTCATCAAAACTTGTCCTCAAGGATGTTGTTGTCCGTGATTTGGCCTTAAAATGGTGCCAACACTTCTGTGAAGAATTCAAATCTCGTAGATATAGAGGAGCTTTGTTTTCCACTCCTGCTGTGCCTTTTAAGTTGATGCAATTACCTCTAGTTTACCAGGATCTTTTACAAAGGTTTTTACTGATTTTCGAATTGGAAGTGGTTTTAATTCAGAATTTTCTTTGGGACCTTTATTCAGCTAATGGAATATAAACTGATAATAACCTCTTTATTTTCAGATATGTGAAAACGCACTGCTCTGAATGTGATTATTGTCCCTGATGAACCTTCACTCTGCTTGCTTTGTGGTAAATTGTGCTCATGTAGGTATGCAAATAACATTTCCCTGAAAAATTATCTATTATTATTTATTCGTACTATTAATTATTAATTGTAAAAATATTATTTTTGAAGCAGGATTTTTGGCGCCTTATCATAGACTTGAACGAGATTTTGAAGTAGAACAATAAGGCTTAACGATTTAGAATTTTAATTTTTTTTTGGAGATAATACATGTTTAGTGTCATTCAAAATTTGTTATTGTGTGGCTAACATTCAAACAAGTACTATGTTATTGAAACTCTTGTCGGAAATTTAATTTGAAAATTTGTTAGATTGTAATTTGAGAATTAAGATCATTTGTTACTTTAATTATGATTATTGTTGAATATTTTAATTTATTGAATTATTTAGTTGCGGATCAAGCATTTTAAAATTCTTTGCAATTGCCGTTATAGGTTTATTTAATAGTCATTTAGTTCACTTTTAGTGATGATTATAAATAATTATAGTGATATTTATTATAGTTGCTATTGTATAGTATTTAGAAGTATTTGTTTAGATTTTTATCAACCGTATCTTTTACCGACTCTACCAATAGCGACAATTATCATAATTAACATAAAATTATTTAGGGGTATTTATAATTATCTGAAATTTAAAAAATAATCGATAGAATTTAATTTTTTTATTAAAGTTAATGACTTCTATTAATTTCCAATTTAAAAATAGTATGGATTGAATTAGTAGTTTGCAGTTAATAGATAATGAAGCTGCTAATTTTAACAAAATTCTCAGCTTAATCGATTGAAACAATTAAAAAAAATTAAAGTTTGCTATGTGCAATTAAAGGACAAAAGATCAAATTGACTATTCTGACTTTCTGTAGTTGAGGGTTCATGTTTTTCTATCCTCAATAATGAGCATGCCAACAACTTTCATTTATTTTTTTTCCTATAATTTATTATATTATAAGGGTTAAAATAATATAATCTTACAGAGCAAATGGATATATATAATATATATATATATATATATATATATATATATATATATATATATATATATAATTTTTTGATGACGTGACGTAATCTCCTTATTTATAATTTTTTTTTCTTTCAATATTTTTTTTTCAGTTGGGTGGGTCGCCTAGCTTCTTTCTCAAACCTTTTCTTGTGTCCTCCATCTTTTCCTTTCTCACACTGTTATTGAGATTGATGAATAAAATATTTAATTATTTAATTATTATTAGTATTTTTTAATTTTTCTAGTCTTTTCGTTTTCTAAAAGATGAATTATGGTGGTCTAGAAATGTGTGCTTTTTAATATTTTTATAAATATTTTTTAGCTTTTTATTAAAATTATAAATGAATTAATGCATAGAAAAATTAAAATTTTTTTTAAAAGTCTCTCTCTCTCTCTCTCTCTCTCTCTCTCTATATATATATATATATATATATATATATATATATATATATATATTACAATTCTATAATGAAAAAGATAAGTCACGCTAAATTTTTTACTTTCATTTAAATATATATTTTTATTTTCAAATATCTTCTATTTTTTTTTTTTTTCATCAAATTTTAGAATATTTCTATTTATATTAAGATTTTCTTCTTATCGTAGGTGAACGATAATATTAGTTTTTTACTATTTGATTTGACAAAAATAATTTAGTTGATAAATCAAGTGAGATTATTGCTTTTATACTCTTTTTTGTATTTTTAATTTTTATTTGTTCAATAAATTTATATTTTAAGCTCCATAATAACAGTTATCTCCCGCAAAATACAACCACCACACTATATCAATTAATTATATATTTAAAAATAATATATTTTTAATATCTTCTTTTTTATATAATATTAATTACTAAAGGGTGCTATGTGAAATTATCATTAAATTAATAATATCTACCGGTCGTATCGCACGGGTCATTATATTAATGTTTGTAATATTTTAATATTTTTAAATTTTTGACCGATAAAAATAAAATTAGCTTTTTATTAATCACTATAAGAGAAAATGACTATCCAACTAGGTTTTATCATTATTAAATTTTCGATTCTTATTTAGGCGTACTACGCAACAAAAAGGCCCACTAAACTAGCATCAATTGGTGTCCCATTTTTGGCTATTTTGCCAAAAAGAATAAAGAAATGTTAAGTAGAACAGTTGGCGTAATCCTAAACCGGAAGAATGTGAAAAGGATTTTCACACGGAATTTTTTTGTTTTGAACATAGAGTAAAAATTCCTCAAAAAGCTGTTACCTAGGACTAACTTATAGAAATTATAGAACCAAAACAATCAGATCTAAGAACTATTAATGAATACATATGCATGTACAAATTTGTAAAATACCAACATTTGAGAAGGTAACGAGAATACCTCATTGTTGCGATTTATTCGTCCTCTACTCACTCGGAAATCTGAACTAAAGGAGAGAAATATGAGAGAGACTCTAGAAATTATAAACTGAGGAAGAAAGAGCGGTGTGAAATATGAGAGATGGTAGAAACCGCGAGATGGGGAAGATGGGGAAGAGAGGCGCGGCGTCGCGGCATGCGATATGCGAGAGTTAACCCTAATGTGAGGAGAGAGAAGTCGTGCGCCTATAGCGAGAGTTAACCCTAATGTGAGGAGAGAGAGAAGTCGTGCGCCTATAGCGAGAGGCGATAAAATATGAGAGATGGTAGAAACCGCGAGATGGGGAAGATGGGCAAGACAGGCGCGGCGCCGCGGCATGCGATATGCGAGAGTTAACCCTAATGTGAGGAGAGAGAGAAGTCGTGCGCCTATAGCGAGAGGCGATAAAAACCCTCGATGGCCTTGAATCGGGCTTGCTTTGGTCGGAATCGGGCTTGTTTTGGTCCGGTACAACCCCGAACCCGGTTCGAGAATAAAATAGGGGATATATAATTTTAATATTAAGATAATATTTGTAAAATAAATTAGAGAAAATTTATTAAAAACTCAACATAGAAAATTATTAGCTATTGGATCGAAGAATTGCTTCGTCTAGTTCTTTAAGAAAGCCACTTCACACATTTTATGATATAACCAGTACATTTAAGAAAATTATGTGAAAAATTATTACTCGCACTAAAATGTGTAAATTCTTTTTATATGCTAAAATTGTAAACTTAATAAAAATCTAATTTAATATATATATATATATATATATTTTATGACATTTGAAGGTTTATATACTAAAATTATAGAGTTTGGAGACTACTTCCTACTTTCATATTTAACATTCCAATCTTATAATTTTTAATATATAAGATAACTCAAATTATCATTAGATTTTAATTTTAAATTATCAGTCGTTAAAAATTTAGTGGTGTTTGAAATATACAGAGAAAATTAATAAGGCCATCAAAATAGAGATGGATACTTAATTTGATAACTAGCCCTTTATATAATAGTTATATTATATAAATATATTTTTAATATTTTTTTTATTGCAATGAAGTAGTAATAGTAATTAGAACGCCAATAAGAGATTATTTGTAAAAACAAAATCGATGACAATGACAATAACAATAACATGTTATTATTAGCCAGTTTATTTTTAAATTTATTGCACTATATATTATTGAATATTATATAGAAAAAACAAATTAGCAATAACAATGACAATAATGTAATCCACCACGAATTTTGCACTCTCCTCCTCGACACATTGACGAGCACCATGAATTGCATGCATCATTGTCTGCAGCACCTGAGCAGCCACTTTTGCTGCTACCGTCACCCCATGCATGATAGTCACGACAACATTGTTGTGCAACAGATGGACCTAACGATTAACAAAAAAAAAAAAAATAAATAATAATAATAATATATCCGTTAGTACGTACGAAATAATAATATATAATTGCAGCTAAGGAATGAAGTAAATAAGAGAATAGTGATTGAGAATTTCATATGATACCAATTGCACTCATGATGAATGAGAAGACGAGAATGATTGCAATTACTACTTTCGACATTGCTCACTAATTTGTGACACTTAATTTCTTCTTATTATTTGTGACTTTTTTTGATTAAATGACATAGCCTATTTATAGTTGAAATAATTATAAAATAGAAAAAAATTTAATAAATTATTTCCATTTAAATGTTTTATAGAAACTGAATGAGAAAAATCATATACATTGAACATTAAATTTATTATTCAAATCAAAATATTAATCATATAATATATTTACCAGCCTTATTTACTATTCTAAAAATAGAGAATAAATGACCTAGTTGATTGGACACGTATTTATTGAAAGATTTGCTAGAAATATAACATAATAATAAATAATATTGGAGATCTTCCCAATCTCACATACATAAAGATTTATGATTTACCATAAAGATTTGTGATTTACCATACATAAAGATTTGTGATTTACCATATATAAGTGATTATATAATTTTTTTAATGGGTGAATAGTATCAATTGTCTATCCTCCAACTTAATTTTAAGTTGGAGATTTAAAATTTTTAAAATATTTCACGTTATTCTAACCTTCCTTATACCAATTTGTTGGGTTAAAAATATTTTTAGGTCAATTCAAACTTTGCCCAAATCAAATCAGTACATGTGCAGGCTAAAATCCAATTAATTATGGATAGCCTAGGCCATTGTTAACACATTAATTTAATTAAATAATAATAATTTGGATGAAACTCAAGATCACTATTTGCTTGGGGACTGTTTAGCTCCTCATAATATAATAAAATATAATTTTGAAAAAAAATATATTTTAGTGTTTGTTGGCTATCTCAGATGAAAAATGCTTTATATACACCTCAAAAGAGGTGTATATCTTACACCCCACCCATCCAAGGGTGGGGTGAATTTTACTCATCACTTGATGTGATGGGTAGAAAAACTCCCGTCCTTGGATGGGTGTGGGTGTAACTCAAATTACCCTAAAAATAAACTATTTAACATTTTGTAAAATTAAGTTATACACTTTAATATTGGAGCCGCATTGTTACGCAGGATTTGAGCGGAAGCATCCCAATATCTTGCCCAGATCTATCATATGTATAAAAGTTCGCCAAACACATGAAACGACAAGCAACAACAATCAACTCTATAATATACTTAATTTTACTATAGCATACTGAATTTTAATCAAATTAGCAAAATACAAGTAAAATGTTATAATATATTAATTGAAAGTATTTGAAGAAGGAACAAATGTGTTAGAAATGAATTAAGGACCTTTTTTAAGAAAAAAAAAATTAAGCAACCCGATGGAAACATAATTCATAGTTAGAATACAAATTAAATAGTGAGGAAATTTTTTTTACAAAAACATTATGAAATTTTACAGAAACATTAATTTTAATATACTAAATTTAAATTTAAAATTTTGTCTCATTCAGACACCCGAGCATAGGGATGTAATGTGGGCCGTGCCGGGCCGGCACGGCCCACATTTTTCGGGCCAGGGCCAGCTCGACCCGGCCCGGCCCGAATTCAAATCCGGACTGTGCTGTGCCAGGCCGGATCTCTTAAGTATCCGGCCCAGCACGGCTCTTTGGCCCGTGTCGGGCCGACTTCTTAAATTTTTTATTTTAATTTTTTTTAAAAAATATATAAAATTTAAAAATATAAATAATAAATTATTTCTATTTAATTTTATAATTTAATAAAAAAATTAAAATTTGTAAAAATAATTATAAAATAATAATTTTTAAAATTTTTAAAAATTATTTATAAATTTTTATTAAAAAAAATAAATTTGAATTTTTTTTTTGGTTCAATGGACCATAAAATTTTGATCCATTGGACCAAAACCACATCTCCCAAGGTGCCATAAAGACTTTGGGAGGAGGGCTCATGGGGAGAAGGGCCAAGAAGAGCACATGTCCCCAAGAGGCTCATGGGGAGAAGAGTCAAGAAGAGCTCTTCTCCCCAAGAGTTGACCCTAAGGCCTAAGGCAAGTTGCCTTGGGCCTTGGGGTCCGTGCCGTGTTGGCCCGGCTAGCACGTCCCACATGGTCGTGGCGTGCCGGGCCGCTGGCCTACACCTTAGCCCGGCACGGCTTAGACCTGTCACGGGTCGTGCCAGGCTGGATCGACGGGCCTTGAAGTAATGGCCCAACACGGCCCAAAAGTTTGGATTGGGCTGGCCCGGCACGAAACTACAGTAACCGTGCCAGGCCACGGCCCGGCCGGGCGGGCCACGGGTCGCCCGGCCGGTTTTACACCCCTACCCGAGCAGTGAAAATAGAGATACTAATAATACATCAAAAATTTTGCTCGATAAAACTTTGGTAATCAAAAGTGATCCAAATCTGAAAAAATTAGAATAAATTACTATTAATTAATTTTAGATGAACGTGTTTATCAAATTTGAGCCTAAATTGACATTCAAAAAAACTTCAAATAAATTTATTGAATCAAAACAAAGTTGAAATTACAAATTCCAGCAAGTATAGGTGGCTTTCTACAAAGTATACTTAATCACCTTTTTTTTTTTTTTTTTTTTTTTTTTTTTTTTTTTTTTTTTTTTTTTCTGTGCCAACCGTTTTTCTTCTCCCTCTCTCTCTCTCCCTCTTTCCTCTTTTTTTTTTTTTTTTTCCTTTCTATTTCTTCCATTTTACTCCTCTCAATTCTATCAAATTTAGTAGTAAAAGTCATGAAAAAATAGAGAAAAATTTATAGAAATAGGAGAAGCTTGATTGGAAGCCAAATAGCTTTGAAATATCCAAAAATTTGATGAAAAAGATTAAAAAAAAATCCCTAGCTTGTAACGACCCGGCCCACTAACAATAATAGCTTGTTGGGCCCAACCCACAACCCAAAATATTTAAATCCAGTTATTATTAACCCAATCACAATTCCATCCACATCCGATGTGGGACTATTGGGGGCGTCACAAACTCTCCCAGTTTAGGCTTGACGTCCTCGTCAGTCCAAATACACACACAACAGCACAAGATCACCAGGCGATGTAAGACTCGTCTTGCTAGCCCTGTCATCTAGACCCAGACGCCTTGTCATCTAGACCCAGACTCAGCTGAGACTTGCCGCACACTTCCGACTGGTTATTGGCTCTGATATCAAATGTAATAACCCGGCCCACTAGCAATAATAACTCGTTGGGTCCAAACCACAGCCCAAAATGCTCAAGCCTAATTATTATTACTAGCGTCCATGTCTCA
Source organism: Tillandsia fasciculata (assembly GCA_029168755.2). Classification (NCBI taxonomy): domain Eukaryota; kingdom Viridiplantae; phylum Streptophyta; class Magnoliopsida; order Poales; family Bromeliaceae; genus Tillandsia; species Tillandsia fasciculata. The sequence goes on from CM054948.1 coordinate 15,798,738, forward strand.
TATAAACCCAATCATAATTCCATCCACATCCGATATAGGACTATTGGGCGGGTCACATAGCTAGGCTTCAACATCAGAGGTGAGTAATTGGATGGGTTCATAATTTTTATGAGTTTATTTAGTTGATAATTTGATGAAATGAATTATTAGTGGTTGATTTTAAAAAGATTTTATAAATTTTTTAAAATATGATAAATATGTATGAGTCTAAATTGGAAATTTCTAATTGTGTGACTTTTACATGAAATTAATAGGTGTGATTGTGCGACTTTTACATGAAATTAATAGGTGTGAACCATTCATATAGGTTTCAATTGAAGCCCCAATTGCTTCAACTGAAATAATTTTAAGGATTTTTTGAGCTAAAATATTTTCTACCTATTTTTTATATATAATTTTTCGTAAAAACTGCAAATTTGAATTCTCTAGTAAAACTAAAATATAAACTCAATAAAAAGAAATTGAATTTCATATTCAAATTTGAAGAATTTAGGGGAGAGAAGGCTATCATCGCGCATGGAAAATTGTTTCCGACAAAACGAAATCACCACATTCATGGTTTGGAAGTATTAGAAGTTGTGGTAAAGTTAGATTTTGCAGGGTAAAAGTGCAGAATAAAATGAAAGTAAAAAAGTGAGAGAATTGGAATAAGGGATAATTTTTTAAAAAATGTGCGACATTTTACGTATGGATTTGCATGAAACTATAAGGGGGGTGCTTCTATGCATTTTGCACTTGCTGTAGAGGACTGAATAATAAATATAAGGGTTTGAGGGATGTTGGGGTCGAAAATGTCGGTCGTCGATCGGCCTCGGGTTGGTTGACCCTCTGGATGTGATGCTGTAATAATCTAAAATATTTTATTTTTAATAAATAAAATTAAAGTGATTTTCAGCCTGAGTTTGTGTCCAAAAAGTCTAACTTGACCTTTTTGGTCAATCGCCGGTGTGCAAGTTGCACGATTTACGAAGCAAAAAGGCTATTTTTCAATCCGAACGTGATCTTGGAAATCCAAGTTGACCGTTGCAATCGTCTCGTCGAACTAAGCGAGTTTCATATTCAGCACTTTTCGATTTGACAATCGAATCTTCCAGAAATTAGTAAAGAAGCGGGCGAAATATTGCGACCAATATAACAGTGGTCTGCGCACAGTACCACTTAAGTGGATTACTGTAGATGAATAGTAACCCCTATTTTGAATTCCCGCGGAAGCAACGTTGGCCAATCCGCTATTCGGACTCCAAACATAGCAAGCCAGGTAGTTGATTTGATCGGTTTCGATGATCTGAGCGCAATGGCGCTGACGGAATTTCCGTTTGACGACCTGGGAGTCTCGAAAAGCGTGATAAACTGTATAAGCGCACAGTGTTAATGAACCGAGATTTTATCCGGGCATCAAATCGAGAAACAAAAAAATCGCTACTTTATAGTTTTCGACGTGCCGGACGTCGTGGCGAAGTCCGTTTTTCGATTTGACGAACTAAACGCCTTGAAAAGCGTGAAATACGATGGAAATTGTGGTATTTCGCGCGAATACCCTATATGTTATGCTCCGAAAAATGTGCCGCTCACAGACTAGGGACTTAATTGTAAGAATAACATTTTTGTTAAAGGACTTGGGTTGAAATACTGTTTGTGGAAGGGGTTTTTTGGATTTTTCCAAAATCTAGTTTTTGAATTGAACCCGAGCCCGTTGGGCTGCCCTCACGCGTGCGCAAGATTCCCAGGCCATGCACGGATCACCTTGCGCGGCTGCTCTTCCTAACCGCACCCAGGCGCGAGCCCCGCCACGCCTGTCGCCGGCGTGCGGGGGAGTTGGAAATAAATGGCTTGGCTCGTGAGGGGGGGGGGTGTCACGCCCCCGGGGGTTTTTGAGTCTTTTGAAGCGGAAAAACGTGTCTATATTTTTTTTTTTTTTCTTTTAATAAGGTGGCATATACTTCACCCCGGTGCGTGCCAGACCGCCACATACACGAATTCACTCCGTCCACGGACAGAGTCTCCTTCGTATATGTACGGCGTCTCACTACAACATATAAATCATTCATAAACATCATACATCACACACCAACCAACAACCATGCAGTAGACATACATCATATTCAGAGTTTAATCGTTTAATTAATGCACGTCATTTAAGCGGCGTCAAAGTTTGGAAAAGATAAAACCAGAGTTGTAAAACCCGTGCCCACACGGCACTTCCTTTTTGAGAAAACATTTTCGCAACCTTTATCTTATCATAAAATATGCCGCCATGTAAACACTACTGAAAGGATCATCACAGAAAACTACACCTCATCCACAGAGCTAACTAAAACATATCCACATATAAGGTGATCCACAAGCAACTAGAAATAGTATAAAGGGAAATGAGTCATAAATACGATAACCAAGAGTCCGACTACGATCCTCACGACGCAGTCCCACCGCCATCCCGGCTAACGCACCTAGGAATACCTGTCACGGAGTGGGTAAAGTCAGTGACAAACAAAGTAGATGTGTAACAATATCAAAAGGGATAAAACATACGAACGCGCCGATTACGCCATAACCTTTCGTTAAACACTTGCACATTAATTTACCCTGGGCACCATTCCCAGACCACTTGTCGGGGAGACTAAAGTCCCCCCCTCGTGCACAAACACCTACTTGATGCTTTTACCTCTCACTCGCGGTGCTGGTGTGACACCTCAGCTGGCGCGAAGAGGTCCCCGCTTGCACCATTACCTTTACGGGGCACACGGGTCATAAAGGACCACTTTTCCGGAAAAGTACACCCATGCGGAGGCCAATCCGCCTGTGTACGTGCAGCATCCGAAACCGGATCGCCAAGATTGGCGTGTACTGGGCACCGCGACCGCAGCCGCACAATTATTAGATAATTAACAACAATTGAAAGGTTAAACTATTCATCTACTTTGTTAGGTAAATTAAGGAGTACTTTTAATGATGATAGATGCACTTACAGCACCGGTTGCACTCATCGCAACCGTACCCACCTTATTGGAGAGAAATCGGAACACCAATGTCCTTCGCGCTCTCCCGCTGTGTACCCGGACCTAAGAAAAGTCCGCACAGATAAACTATGGTCAAAACACACACTAACACCTTAAAACAGAAAAACCCCCACCTTACAATTTGACGGAATTTGTCCGGCATCGTTCGATGGTCAAACCGGACTACAACCCGCACCGCCGTCGCCGCCCGTCGGAGCCCCGCGCGGCTCGAACCCGCGCGGCGGGCTCCGCGGGCGGTGCCCGAGCGGCGCCCGCGCGGCGGCGGAGCCCCGCGCGGCGCCCGCGCGGGTGCGGGCCCGCGCGGCGCCCGCGCGGCGCCCGCGCGGGTGCAAGCCCGCGCGGCGCCCGCGCGGACGCGGGCCCGCGCGGGTGCCCGCGCGGGTGGGGCCCCGCGCGGCGCACCGCGCGGTGCCCGCGCGGTGCCCGCGCGGGCCCGCGCGGCGCCCCGCGGGCGCCCGCACGGGCACGGCCCGCGCGGCGCCCACGCGGGTCGCCCGCGCGGCGGGGCCGCCCCGCGCGGCGCCCGCGCGGGTTGCCCGCGCGGCGCCGCGCGCGGGTTTGCCCGCGCGGCGCTCGCGCGGTCCCGTCGCGCCTTCACCGTTCGCGATTTTTATTTTTATTTTATTATATTTTACCTACGCCGTTCGCGGTCCTCCTCCGCCTTCGCCGTCCGGGTCCTTCCCGCCCTTGCCGTCCGCGTCGCGACGACGGGGACGGCGTCGGTGGCGGGGACGACGGGGGAGTCCAGAACTAACAACAAAAATAGATAGGAAAAATCCAAATAATTTTCTAAAAATTATTTGCTCACCGAGGATCGTTGGGAAGGTCGCCCGGTCTCACTTTTTGCCTTCGGGTCGGCGTTTGGGGCGATCGGCTCCTCCCCTTTTTCCTTCTCCTTTCCTCCGGTTGGGGTTTCGGCACGTACGAAAGAGGAGGGTTTGAGGAGGCGGAAAATCGAAATAGGGTTTCGCTCGGTGAGCGGGGAAATAAATAATCCCTGTTATGGATATATCCAATTTGTAAGTCCGCACCGTCAAAAACCCCTTTCGGGTGTTTTGACTCTGATTAATTAATTCGTTAATTAATTAATCCCTACCGATAACCCTATTAGTTAATTGTTTGATTATTATCCTCACCGTCGATCCCCATATTTAATCGTTTGATTTCTTTATTTACGTACGTAGGAAACCCATAATTCCCCGTTTCTGTTTCTCAAGAAAATATCCGACTGACGGGATATTTCTCACCTTTAAATCCTGACCACCGATTATTTGATTACCTTTATCAATTAATCTTGGGGAATCAAATTCCCAATTGGATTCAAATTACCCGGATATTTGAATCTTTAATATCCAAATCCCAGTCGCCGATTATTTAACCACCTTTATTAAATAATCAAGGGAAATCAAATTCCCAACTTAAATATCCGGACTTTATCTCTTATCCAATCCACGAGATAAAATCCCACCAATTTAAATCCCTTAATAAAATATCCTGATTTTTATCTCTTATCTAATCACGAGATAAGAATCCCACCAATTTAAATCCCTTAAATTAATTCGTACGTAGGAGGATTTAAATTCCGTCACCGGATAATTAATTAATTAATTAATTATCCTTACGAGATAACCCACCTTATCTATTACGGGTGCAAGATATTTTGCACGGTTTTCGATGCGTGACTAACTACCGCATCGCTAAGGGTCCCGTTCCGGGAGATCCCGGTATCGGATTTCGAATCCGATCACGCCGTCGGTCATCGCTTTTCGCGCTCTATCGCAGGAAAATACACACACCCTGCCCGGCCGACTTTTCAAAATTAAATAAATTTTATTTCGCTTAAGGCCTAAGCGATTACATGTGAGTTCGAAAATACCCCGAAGGGTCGGGTCACTACACCACTCACACTTTATAAAAAGTTTCGTCCCGAAACTTAAACTCAAACCTCACTTAATCAATTCGGGAAAACATTCCTTCATCTTTGATTCCAGTTCCCACGTCGCCTCGCGCTCTTCGTGGTTGCTCCACTGGACTTTCACATAGGGGATCGTTCGGTTGCGTAGCTTCTTGTCCTCTCTCGCCAAAATCCGCACCGGTGTCTCCTCGACGCTCAAGTCCTCGCGTAGCTCAATGGTGGAGGCGTCCAAGGCATGAGAGGGGTCTGCCAGGTACTTCCGGAGCATCGAAACGTGGAACACGTTGTGGACTCGTTCGAGGTTCGGGGGCAGGGCCAACCGGTACGCCACCGGTCCCACGCGCTCCAGAATCTCGAACGGCCCCACGTATCTGGGGCTCAACTTCCCCTTAATGCCGAAGCGTCGGTTCCCTTTGGAGGGTGAAACCCGGAGCAGAACATGCTCGCCCACCATGAACTCTAAATCTCGGCGTCTGTTATCTGCATAACTCTTCTGTCTGCTTTGGGCGGTCAGCAGCCTTTGTTTAATCAAACGCACCTTCGCTTCGGTCTCCTCCACTAGATCTGGGCCCAGAAACTTTCGCTCACCTAAGTCATCCCAACAAATCGGAGACCGACAGCGGCGCCCGTACAGGGCCTCGTACGGCGCCATCTGAATACTGGCCTGGTAACTGTTGTTGTAGGCAAATTCCACCAGGGGCAGACACCGTGCCCACCCTTCGCCCAAGTCCAGAACGCACGCTCGAAGCATGTCTTCCACGATCTGTATCACCCGCTCCGATTGCCCATCGGTTTGCGGATGAAAAGCTGTGCTGAAGTGCAACTTGGTCCCCATCGCTTGTTGCAAACTTCGCCAAAAGTTCGACACAAAACGCGTGTCTCTGTCCGACGTGATGGATGTCGGTACACCGTGCAACCTCACTATCTCATCGAGGTACGTTTGCGCCAGTCGTTCCCGGGTCCACGTCGTGTGTATGGGCAAAAAGTGGGCCGATTTCGTCAAACGGTCCACGACCACCCATATCGCATCGTGTCCCTGCGGCGACCGCGGAAAACCGGTCACAAAATCCATGGTGATCATGTCCCATTTCCACTCGGGTACCGGTAAAGGTTGCAATTTTCCCGCCGGCCGTTGATGTTCGGCCTTTACCCGTTGGCACACTAAGCAGTGAGCCACGAATCGGGTCACGTCCTCCTTCATTTTGGGCCACCAGAAGGTTTGCTTGACGTCCTTGTACATCTTGGTTCCTCCGGGATGCGCCGCATACGGGGCAGTGTGCGCCTCCCGTAGGATTTCTTCCTTGAGTTCCGGCAGGTCCGGTACGCAGATTCGTCCGCGAAAACGTATTGCATCGTCGGAGCTCACCACGAAATCACCTTCCTGGTTGGCGGTTATTCTACTCCGTACCAGCTGGAGCTGACCATCAGTCGATTGGCCCTCGAGAATCCTGTCCAGCAGAGTAGGTCTGACTACCAGCGTCAGAAGTTGGGCGACTGTCCCTGCAGGTACCACTTCTAGTCTCAATCGCGAGAACTCCGCAACTAGACTATCCTGCTGTGTAATTGCGCTTACATCGGCCTCCGCGGCCTGTCCTCTGCGACTCAGGGCGTCGGCCACCACGTTGGCCTTCCCCGGGTGATAGTGGATCGTCAGATCGTAATCCTTTAACAGCTCAAGCCACCGTCTTTGTCGCAGATTTAGCTCCCTTTGGGTGAAAAGGTACTTGAGGCTCTTATGATCTGAGTACACATTACAGTGTGCCCCGTACAGGTAGTGCCTCCAGAGCTTGAGCACAAACACCACCGCTGCGAGTTCCAAATCATGCACGGGGTAGTTCCGCTCGTACTCCTTGAGCTGCCTAGATGCATAGGCTATAACCTTTCCCCGTTGCATGAGTACTCCACCCAATCCATTTCGCGATGCGTCGCAATAAACTTCATAGTCCTCCCCAGGCTCTGGCAGGGCGAGGATCGGGGCTCGCGTCAACCTGTCCTTGAGCTCTTCGAAGCTTCTTTGACACTTGTCCGTCCAGGCAAACTTCTCCCCCTTTTTCGTCAAGCGGGTTAAGGGGGTGGCTATCTTGGAGAAGCCCTCCACAAAGCGCCGGTAGTACCCGGCTAATCCCAGGAAGCTCCGAATCTCCGTCACCGTCGTCGGTTGGGGCCAGTCCGTCACCGAATCTATCTTCTTTGGGTCCACCGCGACTCCAGCCGCCGAGATCACATGCCCCAAGAAACCGACCTCACGGAGCCAAAACTCACACTTTTTGAGTTTGGCGTAGAGTTTCTGTTCCCGAAGGGTCTGGAGGACTGTGCGCAGGTGTTCTTCATGTTCCTCATCGGTACGGGAGTAGATGAGGATATCATCAATGAAGACCACCACGAATAGGTCCAGGAAGGGTTTGAATACCCTGTTCATCATATCCATAAACACCGCCGGGGCATTAGTGAGCCCGAATGGCATTACCGTAAACTCGTAATGGCCATAGCGAGTACGGAAAGCCGTTTTGGGGATGTTCTCCCCCCCTTAACTCGGACCTGATGATAACCCGACTGCAGGTCGATCTTTGAGAACACCGTCGCCCCCCGTAACTGGTCGAAGAGGTCATCGATCCTTGGAAGGGGGTACTTATTCTTGACCGTCACCTTATTTATCTCCCGGTAATCGATACACAACCGGAGACTTCCGTCCTTCTTCCTCACAAACAGGACGGGCGCGCCCCAAGGTGACGCGCTTGGTCTGATGAATCCTTTGTCCAGAAGGTCCTCCAACTGTGCCTTGAGTTCCTTCAGCTCCGCAAAGGCCATCCGATACGGTGCCTTGGTGATGGGCTTGGTGCCGGGGAGAAGTTCAATTGGGAAGTCAACCTCTCGTTCCGGCGGCATTCCGGGAAGCTCCGCCGGAAACACATCCGGAAATTCCCTTACCACGGAAATTTCTGAGGGCGAGGGAACGAGTCGGGTGGTTAGTTCCACTGAGGCTAGATAGGCCACGCACCCGCCCTCCATCAATTTCCTTACCACGGGACCGCTGAGCCTGGCCTGGGGAGCGGCCCCGTGCTACATGACAGCCCATCGGGTTTCCGGTTGCAAGGCGTAGGGCGAAGCCCATTTATTCCCTGCATAGCCCTCTATGGGCCCCGGACACACCGGATTTTCTAGACTTCGAAACCGCCCCCGCGCTTTGGCCGGGGAAGGTTTCGCCTAACGCCTACGGATCCTAGTGAGGGGAAGAGAGAGAGTCTAACAAGTGTATCTGGCTAGGTGTAGTCGGCTGTGGAAAGGAAAAGAATAAAGATCGAACGGTAATCACCTGCTGTCTCTAGGTCTGGGACGCCGCGTCCCCCGCCGCAGTGTCCCGGGGAGTCCGCCCGCAGCCCCTGGGCCAGCGTCGTACAGCGTGCTGGGGAAGGACCTTATCGTCCGAAGAATCTGGGGAGCCCGAGGAGTCTGATGGATCTGAGGGTTCCCGGTTGTCGGGCGGGTCCCTTGGCTGAACGGGAACCGCAGCACTGTCTGGTTCCTTCTGTGGTGGTGGCGTAGGGGCGGCGGCGGCGGGCCTCTGTGGGCAGGCGTCACGAGCGTGATCCGGCAACCCACAGTGGTTGCAATAATGGTACCTCCATGTGCACTCCGCTACCGGGTGTGCACCCTGGCAAATCACGCACGGTCCCTGGGGTGGTCTCACGTCCTCCGCTGGAGTCTGTCCTTCCTTCCGCACCCCCTTCGGTGGTCCCCCTCCTCGGTTTTCTTGGGCGGGGTCCCCTTGGGGAGCGGGTGTAGCAGTCCTCTCCGTCCTCCTTGCTCGCGGCGCCGGGGCCTGGTGACCCCGGTTTCCAAGGGCAGTCGTATCGGTTATGGCCCGGCCTGCCACACCGATAGCAATGATCATACCTCCACGGACACTCTGTCACCTGGTGCGTTCCTACGCATATAGGGCAGGGTCTCCCAAGCGGTCTGGGTTCCGCTCTCGCCATTCTTACGAAGTCGCTCTCCGTCCTCGGGCGCTTGGGTACCGCTCTCGCCATTCTTACGAAGTCGCTCTCCGTCCTCGGGCGCTTGGGTACGGGCCCTCCGTCGGACCCGGATAGGCAACCCTTTCTCGCGCGCGCGCCTCGGCTAGTTCCTGCTCTGCCCGCAGGGCTAACATAACTGCCTCGTTGAAGGTGGGGAACTCAGCTGGTGGCATTCCCGAACGGATGTCGTTCCTGGCGCCCCGCTGGGCGTGGTCAGCACCCTCAAAATCTCGGATCAGTAGACCCAGTCGTTCTGTAAGGGTCAGCATTTGTCCTGCGATGTCACGCAGCTGGTTCAGGAGTAAACGGTTGGCTGCCGCTGCGGGGTCCATCCTGTTCGTCACGAAACGATTAGTGCTTGGTGGCCGAACCTTGGCCGTCGGCTGCTGTAGACAAAGAAACCATGTCAATCCTATGGTCACAACCCTAGTCCACCGTTTCACAACTACACCTATATTACGTTCCCGTTTTCCCGTACTCTCACGTACTACACCTACACCTTGGTTATCTCATTTCCAATTTGCTTGTGGCACCTTGCACTGTGGATGTAAACTATGTCTACTATGGTTGTGGTTGTATTTTCTCTGATACCATTTAATCTGTCACGCCCCCGGGGGTTTTTGAGTCTTTTGAAGCGGAAAAACGTGTCTATATTTTTTTTTTTCTTTTAATAAGGTGGCATATACTTCACCCCGGTGCGTGCCAGACCGCCACATACACGAATTCACTCCGTCCACGGACAGAGTCTCCTTCGTATATGTACGGCGTCTCACTACAACATATAAATCATTCATAAACATCATACATCACACACCAACCAACAACCATGCAGTAGACATACATCATATTCAGAGTTTAATCGTTTAATTAATGCACGTCATTTAAGCGGCGTCAAAGTTTGGAAAAGATAAAACCAGAGTTGTAAAACCCGTGCCCACACGGCACTTCCTTTTGAGAAAACATTTTCGCAACCTTTATCTTATCATAAAATATGCCGCCATGTAAACACTACTGAAAGGATCATCACAGAAAACTACACCTCATCCACAGAGCTAACTAAAACATATCCACATATAAGGTGATCCACAAGCAACTAGAAATAGTATAAAGGGAAATGAGTCATAAATACGATAACCAAGAGTCCGACTACGATCCTCACGACGCAGTCCCACCGCCATCCCGGCTAACGCACCTAGGAATACCTGTCACGGAGTGGGTAAAGTCAGTGACAAACAAAGTAGATGTGTAACAATATCAAAAGGGATAAAACATACGAACGCGCCGATTACGCCATAACCTTTCGTTAAACACTTGCACATTAATTTACCCTGGGCACCATTCCCAGACCACTTGTCGGGGAGACTAAAGTCCCCCCCTCGTGCACAAACACCTACTTGATGCTTTTACCTCTCACTCGCGGTGCTGGTGTGACACCTCAGCTGGCGCGAAGAGGTCCCCGCTTGCACCATTACCTTTACGGGGCACACGGGTCATAAAGGACCACTTTTCCGGAAAAGTACACCCATGCGGAGGCCAATCCGCCTGTGTACGTGCAGCATCCGAAACCGGATCGCCAAGATTGGCGTGTACTGGGCACCGCGACCGCAGCCGCACAATTATTAGATAATTAACAACAATTGAAAGGTTAAACTATTCATCTACTTTGTTAGGTAAATTAAGGAGTACTTTTAATGATGATAGATGCACTTACAGCACCGGTTGCACTCATCGCAACCGTACCCACCTTATTGGAGAGAAATCGGAACACCAATGTCCTTCGCGCTCTCCCGCTGTGTACCCGGACCTAAGAAAAGTCCGCACAGATAAACTATGGTCAAAACACACACTAACACCTTAAAACAGAAAAACCCCCACCTTACAATTTGACGGAATTTGTCCGGCATCGTTCGATGGTCAAACCGGACTACAACCCGCACCGCCGTCGCCGCCCGTCGGAGCCCCGCGCGGCTCGAACCCGCGCGGCGGGCTCCGCGGGCGGTGCCCGAGCGGCGCCCGCGCGGTGCCCGCGCGGGCGGAGCCCCGCGCGGCGCCCGCGCGGGTGCGGGCCCGCGCGGCGCCCGCGCGGGTGCAAGCCCGCGCGGTGCCCGCGCGGGCGGAGCCCCGCGCGGCGCCCGCGCGGACGCGGGCCCGCGCGGGTGCCCGCGCGGGTGTGGCCCCGCGCGGCGCACCGCGCGGTGCCCACGCGGTGCCCGCGCGGGCCCGCGCGGCGCCCCGCGGGCGCCCGCACGGGCACGGCCCGCGCGGCGCCCACGCGGGTCGCCCGCGCGGCGGCCCGCGCGGCGGGGCCGCCCCGCGCGGCGCCCGCGCGGGTTGCCCGCGCGGCGCCGCGCGCGGGTTTGCCCGCGCGGCGCTCGCGCGGTCCCGTCGCGCCTTCACCGTTCGCGATTTTTATTTTTATTTTATTATATTTTACCTACGCCGTTCGCGGTCCTCCTCCGCCTTCGCCGTCCGGGTCCTTCCCGCCCTTGCCGTCCGCGTCGCGACGACGGGGACGGCGTCGGTGGCGGGGACGACGGGGGAGTCCAGAACTAACAACAAAAATAGATAGGAAAAATCCAAATAATTTTCTAAAAATTATTTGCTCACCGAGGATCGTTGGGAAGGTCGCCCGGTCTCACTTTTTTGCCTTCGGGTCGGCGTTTGGGGCGATCGGCTCCTCCCCTTTTTCCTTCTCCTTTCCTCCGGTTGGGGTTTCGGCACGTACGAAAGAGGAGGGTTTGAGGAGGCGGAAAATCGAAATAGGGTTTCGCTCGGTGAGCGGGGAAATAAATAATCCCTGTTATGGATATATCCAATTTGTAAGTCCGCACCGTCAAAAACCCCTTTCGGGTGTTTTGACTCTGATTAATTAATTCGTTAATTAATTAATCCCTACCGATAACCCTATTAGTTAATTGTTTGATTATTATCCTCACCGTCGATCCCCATATTTAATCGTTTGATTTCTTTATTTACGTACGTAGGAAACCCATAATTCCCCGTTTCTGTTTCTCAAGAAAATATCCGACTGACGGGATATTTCTCACCTTTAAATCCTGACCACCGATTATTTGATTACCTTTATCAATTAATCTTGGGGAATCAAATTCCCAATTGGATTCAAATTACCCGGATATTTGAATCTTTAATATCCAAATCCCAGTCGCCGATTATTTAACCACCTTTATTAAATAATCAAGGGAAATCAAATTCCCAACTTAAATATCCGGACTTTATCTCTTATCCAATCCACGAGATAAAATCCCACCAATTTAAATCCCTTAATAAAATATCCTGATTTTTATCTCTTATCTAATCACGAGATAAGAATCCCACCAATTTAAATCCCTTAAATAAATTCGTACGTAGGAGGATTTAAATTCCGTCACCGGATAATTAATTAATTAATTAATTATCCTTACGAGATAACCCACCTTATCTATTACGGGTGCAAGATATTTTGCACGGTTTTCGATGCGTGACTAACTACCGCATCGCTAAGGGTCCCGTTCCGGGAGATCCCGGTATCGGATTTCGAATCCGATCACGCCGTCGGTCATCGCTTTTCGCGCTCTATCGCAGGAAAATACACACACCCTGCCCGGCCGACTTTTCAAAATTAAATAAATTTTATTTCGCTTAAGGCCTAAGCGATTACATGTGAGTTCGAAAATACCCCGAAGGGTCGGGTCACTACAGGGGGGGGGAAGCAGAGAAAAAAAAAAAAGAAGAAGAAGAAAAGGAGCAAAGAAGAGTGTTGCCTCGCTCTAGTTGCGACCAAAGGTGTCCCTGTGTGACTGCAATCGAGCCGGGGGTGTGCCGCCGCCGTGAGCCGCCGCGGCCATCCTCTTCTTCTCCAAGCTTTTCCGGCAAGGTAAGAGGTTGGAAGTTTTTCGTTTATTTTGGCTTTTGGACCCATGCATGCGTATCCTGACACCGGGGGGATCCTTCTTGTGAAGTCTGAGCCGACGCCGACGTCCTGGTTGCCGGCGGGAGCATCCCGTCGCCGGAAAACCTTGCTTTGGCCGATCTTGGGCGCGGGTGTCATCCAACCGTTGGAAGCAAGATCAAGACCGTTGGATCTTGTCTTCTCGACGACTGTAACCTCTCAACCAGGTTTGGGGAAGATCGGTTGAGGATCCGCGCCGCCCGAGCCAACCCTAGAATCGGGTTTTTGAGCTTTTTGGCCGAGCTCCGCCGTCCGGCGCCGCCGCTCACTCCCGTTGCCGGCCACCACTGCAGAAAGCTTCCTGGCACCGAGGAGATCATTTGGTCTAGGTTGCGCCGGCCCAAACATCGCCGGCCGGAATCCGCCATTAGAGCACTTCAAGTTGGCCGAACTTGAATTCCGGCGATCGTCGGGGCTCCGCGCAGTGGGAAAACGACCCAGGTGAGTTCCTTAGACATAAATATGGCTTCTTGTGATTTTGCATGAAGCTCTTAACGTGGGGTTTTCTGGTTATGCAGTTGCACCCTCCTTGCATCCGAGCCCGAGCTCCGGCCGCCGCTGCCGCTCCTGGTTGCCGGGCAACAACCCAGGTGAACCCTAACCACTAGTTTAAGTGTCCTTGGCAAGTTTGGTGATCTGTGGACCTAGGCTAATTAAGTTGGTCAAATTTTATTATTAATGGGTTTCGGTTGGTATTTCCCGGCCGCCGCCGTTGCCGGCCGCCGCCGCCGGACCTGGCTTGGTCCGGGCTTCTTCTGGGAGCACCTGGGAACTGATGCTTACCTCAGTTGGCCGTGGGATGTAGGGTTGGTCCAAATTGGTGCAACCCGAGAATTGGTTCATTCGTGGGGTTGCTCCGGCAGCTTTTCCGGCCACTCTCCGGCAAGCCGCGGGTGAGCAGCACTCCCCTCTGTCACCACTGAGTGCCATGCTCACAGTAGTTCTCAGGTTGATCCAGGGTATTAATAGGTTATAGCTTAGTGTGGTTTTGGACCAAAAGTTTATGGACCAGCTTTGTCCTCGGGCCTCGTGTCAGCACAAGCCCGTGAGCACGAGTTTCGTCTCGTCGAGACGAGCGCGCTGAAATTTGCGGCGCTGCCTGAGACCTCCTGGTTTAAAAGAACGAGTTGAAACGACGTTTAAAGTAGCGTTGTTATGCGGGTTAAGTAGGTTTGGTGGGTCGGGTTGCAAAAGCAACTTGCTGACTGTCTTTAGATAGTGTTTACGCCATTATTAGACCATTGATTGGAGTTCCGTAGACTCTCGTTGGGCGGGAAACGGATGTCGTTCCGTGAATTGGCAAAATTGCCGGTTTTACGGTTTCCGGCGCGAGTTCCAAGTTCCGTGCAGATTTCTGGTCGTTGATTGTTGCCTCTGGTTATCCCCGACACTGTCCTGGCTGGTCCAGTGTTTTGATATTTCGTGGGGAACTCCGAAGCCGAATTGGGCTTTTAGGGAGTCGTGCGAGTATTTATGGCAACATCTGGACGTCGAAAATTATGATTTTGCCCGTGTATGCCTGAACGTCAACGCTGTGATAGTTAGGGGCAGCGGGTGTCGTTTTGCGGTATTTTAGTATTTATAGACCGTCGACGGGTCAGTTTCGGTGTTAGCGTCTTATTACTGTAGTATTGTCGGGATGGGGTTTGAGTGAGTCTGTTGTTGATTCTAGTTGTATGTTCAGGTCCCAGCAGTTCAGCACCAGCCTCCCAACAGACTAGCGGGAGTTCGGGATCGGCCTACATTGAGGTGGGTTATCTTCGGTCCGGGCTTTATCTTTTCAGCCCTCTGGTTGCTTTAGTCCAGTCGGACACCTGTTTTTGACTTAGCCCTGATTGTGTATACCTGTTTCATATTCATAGATTATGACACTTGCTACCTGGACATTTCCTATTTACCTGTCATTTATATTCCAGTATTCAGCACAGTTGATATTCATGGTCTGATCATGCCTATTGTTGCTTCATATCTATCAGTTATTATACTGCCTTTATATTCAGAGATACTTGCTCTTACATTTCAGTTATGCATGATAGACCTATGATTGATTGCTATATACAGACATCTATATTCCTGCTGGGATTTCCGATATCATATTTGCTTGACCGCTACATAGACTTGCTTTTATTCGGATTTATATACTTCTTGTATTCTGGACTGCATGATATGACATATGATTGATATACAGTTATCTGCATCCCTGTTGGGATTTTTCGGCTTGTTGCCGACTACCCGGTCATTAGACCGTGAGCTTGAGCATAGCATTATGATTTGCCACGCACTGCTGTTCTTCACGAACATTGCCGGGGTCGCTCCCCGTGCAGATTGTTCTTTACCGGTAAAGTGGTCTAGAGGAAGGACCTGTGAGCCTTTGCATCGGGAGGCGGAGCCTCTGTGAGTGCAGGTTATGTCAGCCAGTTATAGTGCGGATCGGTGGCATTAGCCTGAGGTCCTCGTGACCAATAGTGGCATTAGCCTGAGGTCCTTGTGACCAATAGTGGCATTCGCCTGAGGTCCTCGTGACCAATAGTGGCATTGTGATTGGGTACTTGAGTTTCTTTCATTGACACATAGCTTTTATCATCTCCATGATTCATTTACATGTGGCTATTCATCTTGTACCCTTATTGTTCAGTTCCTGCTTGATTACAGTCATTTACTATCAGCATTTGTTTGATACCTGCCTATACAGTTATTCAGCATACTTATTTCAGTATCTATTTCTGCTCAGTATACTTTGATTATCAGTAGACCTGTAATTTGATTATTCAGCTTCTGCTCAGTATACTTTGATTATCAGTAGATCTGTTATTTGATTATTCAGTTTCTTCTCAGTATACTTTGACTATCAGTAGATATGTTATTTGGTTTTTCAGCTTTTATCCATTGACCAGTTACTATCCGCAGATTATTGTATCCAGTAGGTACGATTAGCTATTTCTCGGCTCGTCGTGCCCATTAGGATACACTGTCGATGTATCTCACACCCCCTGGGTGACTGTTTTTCAGGTCTGTCGGGTGGTGAGATGTCGGGACGGTCTGGTGAGGTGATCACGATAGAGCTGTCCCCCTGAGGATCTACTTATTTTGGTTTTGGATTATTTAGCAGTTTACACTTTAATATGACATCTTAGTACTTTAGTAATTGTTTACAGGATGTTGACATATATATATATATATATATATATATATATATATATATATATATATATATATATATATATATATATATATATATATATATATATATATATATATATATAGTTGTTTAGAACTAATTGGGTTTTAATTGTTGTTTAGTTAAGTGGTACTTGATCTCTGATTGTATGATGTTGTACTTGCCTAGCCATGCATGTATAGGGGAGATTCTGTCCGTTTGGACAGAGAATTTTCTATGCATGTGGCGGTCTATTACGCCCAGTTTCTGATAACTCTGATTTCTTAAAAAAAAAAAAAAAAAAAAAATAGACTGGTTTTTAAACTCGGGGCGTAACAGATGCGCCGCGTGCCAATAGATCAAGCGATCGGGCCGAGGAGGGATCCGCTCGGCCGGGTTCTTCTCAATCAACTCTCGCGACCGTCTGTCCAAATTCATCCCCTTATTGACGTGCCGACGCATGATTTTCGGCGCTTTCTAATGCTGGCGTCGCTCGCCGTTTCCGGAGTCAGTTACGAGATTCACACCTGAATCTCGTGCTCTTTTCTTTCAAAGTCTTTCTTTCTTTCTTCGGCTTGAATAGTCGAGAATTGACTCTGACTTCGCTTTCCTCGTCGCTCGATTGGGCGGGTCTGGCTTTCATCTTCAGTAGAAGTCGATTCCGGATGAGGCGAGGATCTTCTTGTTTCGGCTGCTTTTCCTGTCGGCTGATGCATTTAGCCAACTGGCGTATGTCGCGTGCTGCACTCTTACGCGATTGAGATCTGTCTTAATCGAGATGTGGGTCTCTCTTTGTTGACTCATTCTTCTATCGGCTGATATCTTTAGTCGAAGGTATACGCCACGTTTCACTTCCTCGAGTGGCGAAAATTTTGGTCTCAACAATGCCTCCTCGGCAATCTCCTAACGTGTCGTTCGGGTGATTGTCGAAGTTGAGTCCACACTTGGCGTGCATACCGATTGTTCACAAACATTTCTCGTACCCTGGCAAGATATCTGCTCATTGCCCTAGGGATTTGCACGCAGGTGTTGATCTTTCTTGGTTTTCGGCAAATCTGTCCTTTGCCCATTCTTTATTAAATACTGTTATTTCCCAAGGGGTGACTGTTATCATTTCGCTCCTTCTCGTTGGCCTATAAAAGGGTCCTACTTGCAGCTTTTTTCGCGTTGCCTTTTTCTCTGATGACAATTTCTATGCCCTTGCTACGCCAGTGTTCCAGTTGTAGCTTTTTTGTCTCTAAGAGTAATTTCAAGGCAACTTCTCAATCTGAATTCATCGACGTTCTAATGCCGATTGATAAAGTTTTCTTTCCATTATGGAGTTCCAATAGGGTTTCTTTCGGGATAACCCTTGTGTTTGATCTACTGATCCGGGATCTTACGTCGGGTGGTCTAGTCGATTTTCGGCCATTTGCGACTGGTTATTTAATAAGACGATCCTTCTTGGGGGGAAAATCGGTTCTTACCTCTATCCCTAGGAGTTGGAGGAGTTCGAGCTACGCCACACTTGGTTTTCTCCATTGGGGAAGTATTATCACGTTTCAGCCGGCCTTTCTACGGGATCGGTCCTCTTCTTCCCGCTTGCCTGGCACAGGTTTTTCATGGGAGTTTCGAGAGGTTTGAGACTTTCTAATGCCACGGTGGTCAGGTGTCCTAATTTCCACAAGGCGGTGGTTGATCCTTCTCCTTTGGCTCCTTTCCTACCTCGGCTATCTTGAGGGTGGTCTTGTGTTCCTCCCTCCAACCGGGTTCTTCGATCACGACTTTTTCCTTTCCTGAAATACTTTTGTATTTACTTTTTCTTGACTTTCATGTGTATCGGTTCAATAAATGTGAAGCTTCATTCTACTTTTCCTTCACATCCTCCCAGGCCGATGTACGATAATGTTTCATATATTTTGCATTGATCGGCTCGTTGCTTTCTGATCTTTCTAGGGTTTTCGAGTAGCCGGAGTTTCTTTCTTCGACTATTCGACTGATTCGGAATGGTCAATTTTAGTTTGGGGACCATTTCCTGTATGATCAGGCTTCGACTACGGGACCTTATACCTCCGCCGTTCTTGATCAGCCTTGTTTAGACCAGATTTTCCGCCACACAAGAAAGCGGCACGTGGCGTACACCATCGGCTAAAATCATCAGCCGATGAAAGAAAGGGTCAACTGTAGAAAGGCCCGCGTCCTGATTTGGATCGGTTTTAGTCGCGTAGAAGCACAACACACTACACCCGCCATCGGCTGAGGGTATCAGCCGACAGGAGAAACAGCCAATAGAAGAATCTGCCGACGAAAGGAGTCATGAATCACTCATGACCGACTTCGGCTGACAGCACTCACTAGACCTTCCCAGTCAATCGACAAAAGAAGCGGGAATCAGAGTCGGTGTGCGGGAATTCAAACCGATAAAGAAAAGATTTCGAAAAGGAATGCGGGCACGAATTCCGCAATTAACCCTGAAAGGCAAGCGGCGTACAGTACCGGTAGACGCCGAAGATCACGCTCTGACGCAATGAATAAGGAGATGAACGTAGACGGAGAATGCATGGCTTTTATCCTATTAAGGATAATCGACTTAAAAGGAAATCGTTGAGGACTTCATGATGATTCTCCTCAATTCATGCCGATGATTCAAATCGGCGCCTAATAACTTAGTTCGAAATGTGTATAAATACCCGAACCATCGAAAGAAAAGGGGTCCGGCAATCTCGTAAGTCCGGTACCACCCCAGTTTCTTCATTTATCTAGGAGTAGGTTAACTTAACTTTCCATACCTGCATTTACTGCTTTCCTAGGAGTAAACTTACTTGTAATCCTTCTATCCATACCTTTTTCCTTGTATCTCATTCTTCAAGTCAATATAAAGTGTAAACCGGCCAATTCGGTCATGTTTTTATTTGTGCATTCAGAGTGTAAACCGGCTCATCGGTCGTATCTTTATTTACTTTTCTTGCGCTTTAAAGTTATAATCGGCTCCTTAGCCGTACATTTATCTCTCTACCCAGTTCGGCTATTCTAAGTCGAAACCAGAGATCCCTCTCTACCTCCGTAAACCCGCTTCGGTTGTCACCAGTCGAGCGGTCGTGAGAGTTACCAGAGGAGAACCCGGCCGAGCGGATCCTTCCTCGGCCCGATCGCTTGATTGTTGGCATGCGGCGCACTTCGACACCTCTGGAGGGTCACCTAGGGGTCGATCGCGCGCAAGCCATATTTTGGCCCCAATAACTTTCTTGGCATGCCCAGTGGGACCCTCAGGTAATTCTTTACCTAATCCTACCGCCAACATGTCACAGTTCCCGGAGCCATACGGGGAATTGGCACTTCCAAAGCCATCCCTATCAGAATTGTATGGGCAGTTGGTCCAAATTATAAGGTCCCTCGAAAGGAGGGTACTAGCTTGGGATGCCAACGTCGTGGCCTCAGAAGAAAATTTTGCTCGATTTGAGCAGTTTTTGGCCCAAAATGAGTCAGGCGACGGCGACCTAATGGAGTCCCCGTCAGTCCCGTCACAGCCGCTACCGACACAGTCAGTTTTGTCGGCACCAACAATGGTAAAAGCGCTGCAGGTTACGCCCCACACGACGGCACTTACGCCAGGGGCAAGGCAGCTACAATTAGCCTCTATCCCAGCTCAGGATAGGCCGACAAGTTCAAGCATCGACCACCAACTGGAGACCAACCAAGGGTCACCTATGTTACCGTTTTCGTTGGAAGATCAACCCTATACTGGGGGAAGAATGATGGAGGGGCAGGTCTTCGAGATGGGACTTGCCCAAAAAAAAGCGGGCCTGGGCATACCGCTGCTTATTTCGCCTCCCTCCATCATGTCAATAGACACACACGATAGGCAAGACGACGTGGAGGCAGGTCTAAAAGGAAAGACTGCATCAAGCAGGTCAGGTGGCCCCGCTTTCTAAAATAATAAGGCTGGCATAGCCGGCGGTCGTGATGGCCTTGGCGGCAGACACCCGGCTTCCCGTCCGGAAACGGGATGTGTTCGGCACGATGGTCGGGACGGTTGTATGGCCAATTTTCAGATCCTTTTATCCCGGGGATACGGATGGAGGACGCCCATATCTAGCCAATTGGAAAGGGTCGTTGTTCGATAAACTCTCGGGGGTGGTAACCGAGAGCGTGGTTGAACATGTAGACCAAGAGTAGTCAGATCATTAGTGGTGACTTCGGTTGATATTAAGTTAGCCGAAGATAGGATCGGCTCATGAAGCCGAGATCAAAATAAAGAAAATCGATGATGGTAGGCTTATTTTTGCCAACCCCGAAAGTAGATTAAAAAATTAAAATTTAGTGAAAGATACAAAGATACTAACCCTATAATTGTGTCACCGATTGGCTTATAGGGCATATAACTAACAGGAAGATCAAGCGGGTTCTCTCAAAGAAGTGAGGACGACCTGGTTGGAAGGCTGCAACCGCTATTGCCCAATGCATGATCTTCAGAAGCACTACCATCCGTAGGTAGCTGAAGATCGGCTAAATCACCGGATGTAAGATCCCGAATCGGAAGGTCACGAACAGAAGCTACCTCCGAAGGGACTCCATTGCGAGCTCGAGGTGAGAAGAGCCTTTCATCACCCGGCGACACAATGTCCCTGAGGCTAGTTTGAGAGGCCACCTCGAAAGCACCTTCAAAGTTGGAAAAACTATGGCATGAGCATCGGCACGAAGGAATGAGCTAGATGCAAAGAAAGCTGCAAGCAGCGATCATTTTTATGAACTAGCGGAAAAGGAACAGAGTTATAACGGAAGCTTCTCGGAAAGCGGTAGCATTCAATGAAGGGGCGGCAATGGATAAAGTTTTCGAGGACCGAGGGGGATTAACGCCCGTTCCCAAAATTCCTCGGGCAGTGAGCAGAGACCCTGCCAAGGTATGGGAAAATTGATAGACGCTGATGTCAGTGCTGAGAGGTAATTCATTTTCGATAATCGCCCGAACGGCATGTCGGCCGATTGCTGAGGGAACATTGTTTAGACCAAACTTTTCGCCACATAAAAAATCGACACGTGGCGTACACCGTTGGCTAAAATCATCAGCCGATGAAAGAAAGGGTCAACTGAAGAAGGGCCCACATCCTGATCTGGATCGGTTTCAGTCGCGTAGAAGCACAACACACTACACCCGTCATTGGCTGAGGGTATCAGCTGACAGGAGAAACAGCAGACAGAAAAATCTGCAGACGAAAGGAGTCACGGATCACTCAAGACCAACTTCGGCTAACAGCACTCACTAGACCTTTCCAGTCAATCGACAGAAGAGGTGGGAATCGGAGTTAGTGTGTGGAGATTCAAACCGATAATGTAAAGATTTCGAAAAGGAATGCTAGCGCGAATTCCGCAATTAACTCGGAAAGGCAAGCGGCATACAGTACCGGTAGACGCCGAGGATCACGCTCTGACGCAATGAATAAGGAGATGAACGTAGACGGAGAATGGTTTTGTTGGAAAAATTCGGTACTCGTCCCGGTACCAGATTCTCTGAATCCGCAATCCGATTCGATACCGTAATCCGCTCTGGTACCGCCTAGAGTTGGGATTTCGTAGCGGAAACGTCAAATCAGATTTTTACCATAAACCCGTCATCTCAACAAAACTGGAACCAATACAACCACAAAGAGAAGAAAAACCAATACAAGGAAATATGCGGGTGAAATAAGATTTATTAACCAAGAGAAGAATTACACCGATTACACAGACTTCTCTTCTGCAATAAAGTAGCTTCAACCCTATCCCTCCTCCTGAATCTCTCTCACTCTTCTCCCGTCTTCTATAAACCTAGAAGACTTCTCCCTTTTCTCTCTTGTTTGTATCGTACAATACCTCAAGATCATACGTATTATATATATATATATATATATTATATATATATATATATATATATATATATATATATATATATATATATATATATATGCTCTCTACATTAGAGATATATATAAACTCCACCAAAGATAAACCCAAATCTACTTAAATTAGGATTATAATCCAATTAATATTTAAATCTAAATTAATTTATCTCTAACAGATTTAAATATTAATCCTAATCCAATTAAGATTTAATTACAAAACTAACCAAATCTTAACAATCTCCACCTTGGTTTGATTTGTAATCTTTAATTGCTACGTCGAGCTCACCACGCAAGCTCCACCTTGAGCTTGTCTCCGCCGCTCAATGTTGCCGCATCCTCCGCTCCATCTTGAGCGATTGCGCCTCTGCGAACTTTTGGAACCCAAATTGCTTTTGCTTCGGTTCTGATTGTTCTCCCGTTCAGAACATACAAGTTCCCGCACTTGTTCGCCACGCACACGATCCGATCTCGTTTTTGCACCCTCATAGCTCCAAATGAAGCTGAAATTTTGCAACTTTTTGAGTCCAACTCACATAACGAGATCAAATTCCGCTTCAGACCAGGAACGTGTCGTACACCTATCAGCGTCCTCACGACCCCATCATACATCCGGATATTCACCGTGCCGACTACTAAAACTTTGCATGCCGTCCAGTTCCCAATAAGAGCTTTTTTGCCTTTTATCGCCTTATAGGTAGCAAAAGACTCTTTTTTTCGGGCAGACGTGAAAGGAACATGCCGAATCGAGCACCCATACATTATCCGAAATTTTAGTATCACCGGCCACCGCATATAGCACGTCAAAATCGATCATCTCCGATTCTGCCGCCTGCGCCATCGCTGACGTCTGATTGTCCTGATCCACGACAGTTTTTCCCTTCTGCCACTTTAACTCATTCAAGTCATCCTTAAGCTTATGTCAGTTGCGCTTAATGTGACCTCTTTTGTGACAATAGAAGCACTCCAGCTCGGATAACGGCTTCTTTTGTCTATTTTCGGTCGCCAATATTTTTTACATCCTTCTTCGCTTTTACTATCAAAGCTGTGTCATGATTCTGCATGCCGGACTCCTGAGTTATCTTTCGCATCTCATTCGAGAGAAGCGCCGCCGTGACCGTCTCCACGCTTATGGTCTTCTTACCATAAAACAACGTGGTCACAAGATGCTCATATGTCACCGATAACGAGGAAAGTAAAATAAGCGTCGTATCTTCATCATCCAGTTTGACTCCGATACTGGTCAACTGGGTCACCACCTTGTTGAACTCGTTCAGATGCTCATGTAGGTTAGCCGCTTCTTGCATCCGCAGCATAAACAGTCGCTGCTTCAGATACAATCTGTTCGTTAGGGATTTGGTTATGTACAGATCTTCCAATTTCTTCCACAACTTCGCCGGTGTTGACTCGTTGACTATGTTTTAAAGAACATCATCTGCTAATAATAGATGAAGCGTACTCAACGCTTTTCGCTCCATCTTCTCCCATGCCGCATCCGTAATCTCCGCCGGCTTTGCCTCTTTCCCGTTCAACGTTTGGTCCAAATCCTGTTGTACCAAAACGGCTCGAACTTTAATCTGCCACAAGCCGAAATTGTTCTTACCGTCGAACTTCTCGATTTCGAACTTCGTGGCTATCTCCGTCAATCTTTTTCGAAGATCGATAACCTTTAGCTCCGATACCAATTGTTGGAAAAATTCGGTACTCGCCCCGGTACCAGATTCTCTGAATCCTCAACCCGCTTCGATACCGCATTCCTCTCTGGTACCGCCTAAAGTTGGGATTCCGCAGCGAAAACGTCAAATCGGATTTTTACCATAAGCCCGTCCTCTTAACAAAATTGGAACCATTACAACCACAAAGAGAAGAAAGCCCGGTACCAATTGTTGGAAAAATCCGGTACTCGCCCCGGTACCAGATTCTCTGAATCCTCAACCCGCTTCGATACCGCATTCTGCTCTGGTACTGCCTAGAGTTGGGATTCCACAGCGGAAATGTCAAATCGAATTTTTACCATAAACCCGTCCTCTCAACAAAACTGGAACCAATACAACCACAAAGAGAAGAAAAACCAATACAAAGAAATATGCGGGTGAAATAAGATTTATTAACCAAGAGAAGAATTACACCGATTACACAGACTTCTCTTCTGCAATAGAGTAGCTTCAAAGAGAAGAAAAACCAATACAAGAAAATATGCGGGTGAAATAAGATTTATTAATCAAGAGAAGAATTACACCGATTACACAGACTTCTCTTCTGCAATAGAGTAGCTTCAACCCTAGCCCTCCTCCTGAATCTCTCTCACCCTTCTCTCGTCTTCTATAAACCTAGAAGACTTCTCTCTTTTCTCTCACTACAACAAAATTAGGTTATAGGGACACATCTTTGTGACACTTTTGTACAAGTGTCCTATTTACGTTTCATCTATATTTAAAATTAGATTATAGGGACACATTTTTGGAACACATTATAAAAATGTGTCGCTATACACCCTAGCGACTGCACATGTAGCGACACTAATTACAAGTGTCGATATTTTTGCTAGTGACACTTTTTTCAGATTTTAGAAACACTTAAAATTATTGCTATAGCATAGTTTTGTTGTAGTGTCTCTTGTTTGTATCGTACAATACCTCAAGATCATACGTATTCTATATATATAGATATATATATATATATATATATATATATATATATATATATATATATATATATATATATATATATGCTCTCTACATTAGAGATATATATAAACTCCGCCAAAGATAAACCCAAATCTACTTAAATTAGGATTATAATCCAATTAATATTTAAATCTAAATTAATTTATCTCTAACAGATTTAAATATTATCCTAATCCAATTAAGATTTAATTACAAAACTAACCAAATTCTAACAGGATTTTATCCTATTAAGGATAATCGATTTAAAAGGAAGCCGTTGAGAACTTCACAATGATTCTCCTCAATTCACGCCAATGATTCAAATTGGCGCCTAATAATTTGGTTCGGGATGTGTATAAATATCCGAACAATTGAAGAAAAAGGGGTCCGGCAATCTCATAAGCCCAGTACCACTCCAGTTTCTTTATTTATCTAGGAGTAGGTTAACTTAACTATTCATACCTACATTTACTGCTTTTCTAGGAGTAGGTTTACTTATAATCCTTCTATCCCTACCTTTTTCCTTATATCCCTTTTTTCAAGTCAATATAAAGTGTAAACCGGCCCATTCAGTCGTGTCTTTATTTATGCATTTAGAGTGTAAATCGGCCCATCGGCCGTGCCTTTATTTGTTTTTCTTGCGCTTTAAAGTTATAATCGGTTCCTTAGCCGTACATTTATCTCTCTACCCGGTTCGGCTATTCTAAGTCGAAATCGAAGATCCCTCTCTACCTCCGTAAATTTGCTTCGGCTGTCACCGATCGAGCGGCCGTGAGAGTTACAGAGGAGAACCGGTCGAGCGGATCCCTCCTCGGCCCGATTGCTTGATTGTTGGCATGCGACGCGCTTCGACACCTCTAGATGGTCACCCAGTGGCCGATTGCGCGCAAACCACATTTTGGCCCTACCAGGCGTATCCCCGGATATGTCTCATTTTCCTCGACCTTCTTGGCCAGGTTTTCAGCCTATAGTGCGACAGCCAAATTTGTTTCATCGTCGCCTTCTTGTGCCGGCTCATTTTCCAGAGGCTCAGCTGTGGCCTCACCTACTGGCACCCAATGCCAGTTGATTCAGGCTGGGGGCCCATCACCTGATGTTATTCGGTTGGTCCTCTTTGGTCACCCGGACGAAGGAGGTTCCGTCCGGGTCTATGTCAACTGACATGTTGTCGGTCCGCATCTTTTTTTCCTCGGCCCCTATTTCGGCTGAAGATGGGGTCAGGACCTCTTCATCGCCCTTTAGTGGCTATCTTCCGCGTAGGGCCGCCTTACTGAGGTTTCGCTCGGAAAGCACTTCGACTTTCGACTCTTTTTTGCTGCACCTTGCAGCCTCCTCCAAAGCCTTTAGGCGGGCGTCCAGTTCTAGCCAGATGCTTTCATCCTCCGGCTTTGCTATCACCGATTTGAGTATCAACATCTTCTCCTAAGGCGGCACGGTTGGACCTCCCGCCTTATGATCGTGGCGCATCACCACCATAGGGTGCCGACGACCGTGGCCACTGTGCCGCGATGCCATTGTTGCGGAAGTCGGCTTCCAGCCTCTGTACTTGACGCTTTTGCGTTTTTGTCATGATCGGCCCCTGCCATCGGGCCGGTCCTGTAGACATGAACCATTGCTCCACCGGCACGTCTGCCATCATCTTAGGCGCTCTCTGAGGATCTCTCTTCTATGCCATGACTGTATCCCGAGTTTCTGGGCTAGTTGAATGTCGAGGGTCTCCGCCTCTCCCTTGGTGAGCTAAGGAAAGTCTGCATCAGGAGTCGATGGGGCTTGTCCTTCCCTCAGCGTCCCTCGGTGAGGAGACTGTGGTGTCGGCCCCCTCCACTGGTGGCTAGCTGGGCCCCTCTGTGTCCCCCATGGTCCGAGCCTTTTGTGGGGCATCCGTTCTGGGCATTGCGATGGCCCATATGCTGGTCTTCCTTCGGCCTGTTGGCCGAAAGGTCTTCGGGGTGCCCCCTGGATCCGGCTTTTATTACAGCCGCGGTGGAGACCCTGCTACTGCTGTGGAGCTCGTGGCCCTTCGTGGTCGACTGAGGTCGGCCTCGACCTGACACGGCCGTAGAACTTTCGCAAGATCCTCTAGATGGGCGGATTTCGCTCTTCTGTCTTGTCCTTTTCTTCAGAGGACTGCTCGCTGGACCCTTTGGCCAAACTTGGGCTCGGCCGGTAGTCGTGGTGGTCCATGCCCGTGCCGAGGCCGATGAAGGCGAACCATTTCTTCACCTCCTCGGGTACATCGGTGAAAAGGACATCCCAATCATCATTAGTCATTTCGGCCTTGCATTGAATGCAGAGTCGAAACATGTTTCGTGCTGATTTACCCTTCGCGGGGAACTCGGGCCCCTGCATCAGCTTCTTCCCTTAGGGGTCGACCATGTTTACCTACGGAGGAAAGGGCCTAGTGTCGACCTCCATTCTTTCTTTTCATGGTCGGCAAAAATGAGCCGACCCTCATTAATCTTTTTTCATATTTGCTTCTTTAAGGCGAAGCATTCGCCTATTCGGTGGCTCCAGGAATGTTGCCACCTGTAATATTTTTGCCTTCTCAGCTCCTCATAAGAAGGGAATGATTGCCCATACTGGAGCTTAATTTGACCATCTTTGTATAACCGATCGAAGATTTGATCGGTCTTGGACGTATCGAAAGTAAAGGCGTTAGCCGACGCTTGAGCTTTGAACTCTCGGGCCTTACTCGGCTTGAGCATCTGGCACATGTGTGGGTTATGTTAATAATGGATCTGAATAGGGGAAAAAACATCTAGAGTGGGGGGTGAATAGGTGTAAACAATAAAATCACCAAATCGTTGCGTAAAAAATAACCCAATGCAGAAAAATAAAAATGTACGCAAGATTTTACGTGGAAAACTCCGTCACAGGAGTAAAAAACTATGAGACCGATAGCACGGCGAAATCCACTAAGATTAAACACGTACAAGGTGATATACCCTAACTCTACGACTCAATCTTTTCCATACGCTCCAAGTAGATCTTCTCCGCTCGCTCCACAACGCGCCTCGAATCCACGATTTGCGTCTAACGCCGAATCACGATGTCCAACGTCAAATCCACGACGTCCAACCGAATCCACGATCTTCACCAATGTAGCACGTATCGATCACACGAACGCGACTCGCTCCGAATCCACGAGAGCGGTAGCACCTTGAATCCACAAGGCCACACGAATCAACGCGCCGATTTTGGAAAATCGTTGTTTGTTTATTGGTGATGATAATCCGCCGAATGCTTAGATCATAGATAGACAAGAAATACTATCTAAGTATTCTTCAATTTGATTCTACAGAAAATAAAGAGTTTGGAAACCCTAGAATCAAATTGAACAATATAGACGAAGAAACATGAATTTAATCGTGTTTTCCTTTCTTCTCTATATATGTGGATTTTTCCTTTCTTGATCCCTTTTCCGGATTTAGGGATTGTGGATTATTTTTTATTCCTTTTTGGAATACCCTAAAAGATGAATGATAGGGTCTATTTATAGGTTAGAAACTTTTGGAAAGAGATCAACATCAAAAACTGACTTAACAAATTTTTTCCCGCACGGCGGTCCGGATTGGATTTGGCTGATCCGGACTGTCGTCTTTTTCCAGAAAATTTCCTGAAAAAAAAGGTTTGGGGTCCGGACTGAATTTGGCCTGGTCCGGACTGTTCATGTGATTTTAGCAGAATCAAGGTTCGAGGTCCGGACTGGAATGGGGTTGGTCCGGACTGTTAATTCACATGAACTAAACCTTATTTGGGGTCCAGACTGGATGTGGCTGGTCCGGATCCTGAACACCCAAAAAGTCCAGTTTTTTATTTTTATGCATCGAAACATATTCCAAGTGTTTCTAAACTACACAAATGTATTCGGATCACCAAAATTATTTAGTTAAACGTACCTGATCCTTCCGAATCCATTCTTCTTGAGATTGATGTATATGATCCACAATTATTCATCTTCAATCTTCAAGACTCAATATACTTCACGAAATACGCCAATACAAAATCCTTAACAATCTCCCCCTTTGACAGTTTCGTGACAAAACAAAAATCCACTTAAAAATTCAAAAAGATATTTTTGTTGATATCACCATACAACAAAAATTTACATGAATGATCTAAATAAATATGAATACAAGAGATAAACTCTTAATACAAACTCTAGACTTAAACGCTTGTACTCTCTACAAAAGAAACAATTCTTGACAAAAGAAATCATTAGATGCCTCAAGAATTCAAATATTCAATAAGCAATCAGAGAGATAGAGTTTATACTCATGTACCTTATGAATTGTTATCAGATATGCATCAAAATAGACAATTAAAAGTTCACATATCATAATATCACCAAAGTTCCAAATGTCATAGTTCGATGTCATACACGTTAACAAGTTCTACAAGCTCCAAATGGTTAGTCAAAATATCACATCACATGTTACTTGTTAACCAATATTACATGCCCAAATAGTTAGTCGAATAGTTAGTCGGGGCATGTTCAAGTTCAAGTTCTTCAATCTTACCTTCTTCACGTTCCATATTTTTTCAAGTTCAATATTCTCTCCCCCTTTTTGTCAATAAATCGCCAAAGAAATCAAGGAGGAAAAAGTTCAAAAGTAAAAGAAACTTAAGCTAAAGAAAAAGTAAAGAAAAGTAAGGCAACCTGCAAGAAAACTCATTAGAACAACAAAAAAAACGTCAGTCGGAGTCGTTGTCGTCAGAACTGTTACAACCAAGTTTGATGAAGATTTTCTTGACCAATTTTGCAAGAGATTTGTATTTCTTCTTCTGTTCCCTTTGTGTGCCAGTAATTGCGGCAAGATCTGTAGAGATTCGATGTTGTTCTACTGCAATCCGCTCTTGCTCCGACGATAGTCGTTGTTGTTCACGGTAGATTGACATAACAGAGGCTTCATCCTCTGATGTCTCAAAAGGTCCAAGACCTGAAGCTGTTGCTTGTGTTGCTGTTGTTGCTGGTGCTGTTGATGCTGCTGGTGCTGCTGATGCTGCTGGTCGCTTGCTTCTTGGCGGGGTCGGGGTTTCATTTGGTCGGCTCGAGAGAGACTTCACAATTGTAGAATCATTAATTATCCCCAAACTATGCAGATAAGATGACGATCGAGTGTCTACGTCATATTTCTTGAAAATCCGCATAACAATCATTGGAAAGGGAAGCCTCTCAGTAGGATGTGCATTTTTAACATATCAAGCCATTCTTTACCAAATAAGATAAGGAATGTTCAAATTCAAACCCCGAGTTGCCGTGGGATGTCCCAAAAGATATAAATAAAGCATTCTATCCCATAGCAAGACCTTTGTTTGCATGTTCGGCATAATGTTGTAATATACAATGAAATTTAGGAAACAGTATTCAGGTTTAAGTTCCTTAGACAATACCGAGTTTCCAGCCGATCTTGTATCTGGCAAACAAATGCCATCCACAACAGTTCTCCACGACTGATTTGTCATAGCTTGACCTTTCAAATAATGAGTTCCTCCAGTTTGGACACCCATTCCCAGCACTTCACCAATGAGCTGTGGGGTGATGACAAGCTTGGTGTTTCTGACCATTCCTTGAGGGCTCTGACATTCACATGCCTTTCACCGATACATTCCCTGTTTTCAAAATCCTTCATTCTTTCAGAATTGATGTGCACGTCCTCAACCACAGGAGATTGTTCACTTGCAATTGGCTCTTGGATCTCAATTCCGCGAGATCGGCCTTTTTTTCTCGCAACACTTTTTCTTTTCATTGACATTGGTTCCAAAGGAGCTTTCCCTTTCTCGGTGGCAATAGGTGGAGTCTTCGCCTTTGCAGGAACTGGGGCTTTGCCCTTTGATGCCCCTGCAGCCTTTGCTGCGGTTTCTTTAAGGACTTTATCCCAGTCCTCTGATTCAGTGTCCGAATCATCCAAAGAAACTAACTCTCCTTCATCTTGTGTCTTTCTTGTTCTCTTGAACTTATTGGTCGCTCGCGTGCTGACCATTGCCACAATGAGCACAATTATCTAGCCAAAAACCATCTTGCCAGAGTTTGAAAAAAATGCCCTGTGATCAAGAGCTCAAGAACATGGAAAAATTGTTTAATTTCAAAAATTTTAAAATTCATACCCAAACAATCTTTATCATGTATAGAGACTAGAAATCAAGATAGATCTACAAAAAGAATTTTAGAAATAGATCAATCCCATGATTTTCAAAAATTCCTAAAAATTACCTCAAAACCGAATTTTCAAAAATCGAAGCCCAAAAATCCGTTAATCAAATGAATACAAGGCATAGTAACCTATCTAAGGTATCCAGAGTTCTTATTTCAAAAGAAATTTGATAAAAAACCGTGCAAAATCGAAATTGAACCATGAAATCCCTCACGTATTGATGAACATAAGCAAAAACAGTGAAGAACAAGAGTTTTGATCATAAGAACTTACTTGGATCGAGTGAAAACTAGTTGCAAAAGATCCAAATCTCCTTGATTCTAGAGAGAGAAACTCTAGGAAGCTAGAAACAAAAGTTTAGAGAGAATAGAATTCGAAAAGCCCTTCGTTTCTATTAAAACCTAGTCGCAGTTCGGATCGAGTTCGAGTTCAGTCCAGATCGGCTACTTGCAGAGAAATCCCAACGTTCAGGATCCAGACTGAGTCAATCCAGTCTGGACTGCCTGCAACTTTTTCTTCAGAAAAATTAGTAAAAATTTCAGAAAATCCAGAAAAAGTATGTAAGCATTCTTGCATATCAACTTTAACAAAAAGTATCGTTTCACATCAAAAGAAATAGATTATGCTAAATCTATTATTAATACTCAAATAATGAAACGAAAATTTATAAAAGTTATATCCTCTAAAGTTGAGCAAGTTCAAAACATCAAACTCGATCATATGAGTAATGTGTTTATCAGATCATCAATTGAGCAAAGAAGATGAAACACAAAGATCGATAAATGTTTGAAATCTCAAATAAATCAGATAATATATCTAGTCAATATATCTAGGGAAGTGGCTCTTTGAGCATCTTTCAATTTGAAATCCACCTTATACTAACCTTGAAGTTTGACATAGTCAAATATTCCAAAAAAGTATTTTATCAAATAATCGAGAAAACCATGCTTTGGTAACATATGGTAGCTGCACACAGCACTCGGACGACCGAGGTGGTAGCTCTTTCCACATGTGGTGGTAGTTTTCACACTCCACTCAGGGATGTAACTCTTTCCACATCTTATGAGCATGAATTAACAAATAAACTCTCCCTCAATTGGCTATCAATTATAAAAGATATTCAATATTCAACCAACCATTGATCTCGTATTCATACTTAACTCAATTATCAAATAAGATAAAAAAGTACCAAGAGATCATTGAGAGAGGAATTGACCTTGATCAATTAAAGATGAAATAAATGATATAAATGATCAATGCATCAGATGAATTATAATGATATCCAAATCATAATAAATTTCTCAAAACAAGAAAGATGCAATTAAAGTCAACTACACTAATGCTCATTTAATGTTCTGATTCACAAACAAAAAGAACACAAAACACAAAACAAAACCTAACCTAAACAATGGTTCAAAAATTGTTATTTCAAAGAAAGCATGCCAACTGCTTTTTGCAAATGAATAAAACGTTTTTGATCCAAAGGTTTTGTTAAGATATCGGCTAATTGATCTTCAGTTGAAATATAAGAAATTTGTAAAATACTTGATTCAACTGGCTCTCTTAGAAAATGATATATAAGTTCAATGTGTTTTTGTCACTCCACGAGTTCGAAAATAGAGTCTAATTTTTTTTTTTAATCAAAGTTTAAAAGCAAGCCAGGACACGACAGACCGCCACATATATAAAAAATTCTCAATCCCCTTGGATTGAGCCTTTTCTATACATGCACGGTTAAGCACTTACAGCCAATATCAGAGTAGTCTAAACTACGCACTAACTATAAAAGATTACAAAAGATTATTATTTAACATTTACAACAACTTATTCAATTACATGTTTACAACTGGTAAAAATTTAGCGGCTGCCAAGGGTCAAAGCTATCTCGATAACCTCACCAACACGTCCCGACATCCAAGCACCCGATCGACCTAAAAAATGGTCACCCAGGGGGTGTGAGATACACTGTACATGTATCCCAGTGGGCACGACTGTCACGCCCCGGGGTGCAACCAGACCCCGGGCCCGTCTACAGATCCGCCGTGCACACGGAATTTCCCGTGTACACGAAGCGCTGGTAACCTGCTCGGATTTCAAGAGCATAATACAGAGCTGAAATAGAAGAACCACATAGTATCTCAGACTGGAACTACAAATAAGCTGTAATATGTACAATAATCTCCCAGCTCATCAAAATAGTACATCCAGCTGGCGGAAGCCAGACCCAAAATAAAAGGAGAATATCACAGTCTGAGTGGGGTACAACGTCTATCTACAGCTCTCAGTCTCCCAGGAGATCTATCTATTCGGCGATCCCCTTACCTCGATCAGCTGCCGATGGCCTAGCAGCTCCCGCAGATGACTCTGCAAAATAAAGGAGAAGAAAGAAACAGAAAAACAATAATGGGGGTGAGAACTACCAGATAAACCAGCAGCCTCCCCTAGTGGGTAAAACCTCAACTCTGACGCACCCACTAGGACTACTAGAGGCAAAAAGGAAAAAGGGGAAGTGGTAGATACAAAAGATGCTGAAACAGAAAACTATGCTGTTAAAACTGTATGTATGCATCAGAAATAGTATCTGTCCGAATAAACCCAATCTAGTCACCAGTAATCACTGGTACTGCCTGCTCAGCGGAATCTGCACACACGGCTCGAAACCGCGGGATCGGCTCACACGGCTCGCATCCCAACATAAGTATCAGACCGGCACACACGGCTGGGTCCGAGAAGGCACACCTCCGGAGTGGCACTCGAGGGGAGCGACCCACACGAGTAAAATATCTCTGTAGTACATGTCTCAATATAGCAGGACTGGATCATAACCATGATCAAAGTGGGAAACTCCATCCACTATAGAAACCCAATCCCCAACTGATGCAATAAACAAAACTCAACCCCAATCTGATGCAAGGATAAGCATCTGGTCAACCGCCTACTGTTCGCGGTCACCGCAATACCCCACAAGTCCACAATCTAGCCCAACCTTGGCTATACTATCCCAAACCCCTGCTCACACTTGAGCATCAACATCTGAATGCAAAGGACAACAATGAACATGTTCAAATCCCAAAATGATAGTGTAGCAATGAATAGTGGCCTTACCTGATGTCCGGGCATGCATGCAACTGTCTTTATTTTTAAAAGTTGTAAAATAGTGTCAAAGGTTTAAAAACAATTGATTTACTGAATAAAAGTCATTTGCATGCGAGATCATAGCCTTTGTCTCAATCACAGTGTCCCAATATAAGTCATCATATTATTTGTGGGTTATATTAAATTTTAGGGGAGTTTGTCCCAGCGGTCCTTGTCATTTGTCATATTAATTTGTCCCAATGGTTCTCATTAATTGTCCTGTTAGTAGTCCTGTTAGTAGTCCTGTTAGTAGTCCTGTTAGTTGTCCCAATGGTTCTCATTATGCTACTTTGTCCCAATTGTTCTTGTTAATTGTCATATTTTAGGGGATTTCTAGTAATCCCAGTGAGCTTGTCAAAAATGAGGTAAGCAACAACCGCCCACCTTGAACAGCTCAAACAACACCCCAGGTAGTCTCCTGGATGTCCGCAGTCCTCAATTCCTGCAAATCAATGCTCCCGGTATAAATACAAACCCAAAAAGCACAATATTTGCTGTTTTTCAAACAGCACGGGAAAAGAGGAATTTTTCACCTCTAAAATGAGCTCCTAAAATCCCAGAAAAATCACGGTTGCGTTCCTCGCGAAGAGTAGATCAAAATCGACTCTTTAAACGCCTCGATCTGATGCTCCTACGTCAAGATAAAAATCGGAGAAGTCGGTGCTGTCCAAAAACCATCACAGTAAAAAGGGGGGTCAAAGAGGACTTGAAAACTGTGCCAAAAGTACGAAACGGAGCAAAATGATCAACACGGAAATCGAAGCCCTACCTCTTACGGTCGCGCTGCCGCAAAAATCGTCCAAAAATTCCACCCGGTTAGCCCGCAGTGAATTTTCGACGGAACTGCGACGGGAAATGGGCCTAAAAGAAAATCGTCGCAGTGCGCCGCGTCGCAGATATCTCACTATCTGTAACTCCTAAATTCTGAGATTGTAGAGAGAGAAAGAAGAGAGAGAGAGGAACAACTTTCGTAGAGGGAAGTTTTTCTGTTTCTCTCTCTAAAGGCTCGGAATCCAAGGTGCAAAGAGAGGGGGTGGGGGAACTCTTATATAGTGGGCCAAAAGGGAATATTCCCTCACGGAATCCAGATCCAAACACGAAACACCGAAACGAGCCAACCAGGAAGCGCCACGTGTCAACCAAACAGGAAACAGCCTGTGCAGGGCCAATGAAAAGCGCCACGTGTCCACGTGGGGCGTGTGTTTGCCCCGTGCTCCGGGTTTTCCGGATCCTGTCGGCCAATAGGAGCACGCCACGTGTCACCCTTCTAGAAAAAGGCCAGCCAATCAGGGGCTGCCACGTGGCATGGAGGGTTCTTCGGTGCTCCCGGTGCACGCCAGGCCTGTGGACCGCGCGCCCCGCGCCTGCTGCCCGCGCCTGCCCGCGCTGCCCGCGCTGCCCGCGCCGCGCGCCTCCGCGCTCCGCCGCTGCCCTGCCGCTGCGCCGCTGCCCGCCGCCGTGCGCCGCCGCCCGCCGCCGCTCGCCGGCGGCCGCCGCCGGCCGGAACAGTAATTCCGGCCGGCGGTTACTGTTCCGGCGTGAACAGTACCCGAAAGCCGAAAAAATAAAGTAAATATACCGTTTCGACCGTTTTCGCGCGCTGAGTCCAAATACGACGTCCGTTTCGCCAAATTCTCATCCGAAATTTTGCCGAAAGCTCCCGAAAATTCCCGTTTGCTCCGATTTTCGCGCAGAGTCTCTTAAAAATATCCAATTTCGTTTCTACAAGCTCCGATGCACAGTACAAGCTTCTACAGTCATTATTAATGTTGCGGAGGTTCTGGATCATCACATCCTCCCCCACTAAAAAGAGTTTCGTCCTCGAAACGAGACTAAACAGTAATCCTCAGTCCGATGTCTCGAATAAGTAGGGGTGAGCATTTCTCATCTCCGACTCAAGCTCCCATGTAGCCTCGCGCTCGTCATGATTGCTCCATTGGATCTTTACATAGGGAATAGCCCGATTGCGCAATTCTTTCACCTCTCGATCCAGAATTCGCAGTGGGCGCTCCTCATACCTCAAATCCTCGCTGATCTCGAGCGGTGTGAAGTCGATGACGTGCGATGGGTCGAAGACATACTTCCTCAAAGTAGAGACATGGAATACATTATGGGCACCAGCAAGCTTCGGAGGAAGTGCAAGTCGGTAGGCAACTGGCCCGATACGCTCCAATACCTCAAAGGGTCCAATATATCGGGGGCTAAGTTTTCCACGAATGCCGAACCTCCTGATTCCTTTGGACGGCGAGACTTTCAGGAATACATGATCACCAACCTGAAACTCTAAGTCTCGTCGCCGAACATCGGCATAACTCCTTTGTCGGCTCTGGGCAGTCTGAAGATGCTGTCGAATTACTCGGACCTTCTCTTCTGCCTCTATCAAGACATCTGGTCCCAAGGTCCGCCTTTCGCCCACGTCACTCCAATAAAG
The DNA here is from genome assembly GCA_029168755.2 of Tillandsia fasciculata. Taxonomy (NCBI): domain Eukaryota; kingdom Viridiplantae; phylum Streptophyta; class Magnoliopsida; order Poales; family Bromeliaceae; genus Tillandsia; species Tillandsia fasciculata. The sequence goes on from CM054948.1 coordinate 15,835,034, forward strand.
CGGTGATCGACACTTGCGTCCATACAATGCTTCAAACGGAGCCATTTGAATGCTCGCTTGAAAGCTATTGTTGTACGCGAACTCAGCTAAAGATAAGTGTCGAATCCACCCTCCGCCGAAATCCAGGACGCAAGCCCTCAACATGTCCTCCAGGATTTGTATCGTCCGCTCAGACTGCCCATCAGTCTGCGGATGAAAAGCCGTACTGAACCTGAGTTCAGTCCCCAAGGCTGTTTGCAAACTTTTCCAGAAATGCGAAACAAACCTCGGGTCTCTATCTGATACAATGGAGGCTGGTACTCCATGTAATCTCACTATCTCATCCAGATATAACTGGGCTAGCCGGTCAAGTGGCCACGTAGTCTGCATGGGCAGAAAGTGCGCCGACTTGGTAAGTCGATCCACGACTACCCAGATAGCGTCTGCTCCTCCCTGTGCCCTTGGCAGTCCGACCACAAAATCCATCGTAATGTGGTCCCATTTCCACTGGGGAATTGGGAGACTCTGTAACTTGCCAGCTGGCACTCGATGCTCAGCTTTTACCTGCTGACAAGTTAAACATTGAGCCACAAATCTCCCGACATCCCTTTTCATGCCATTCCACCAGAAGTGTGCCTTGAGGTCCTTATACATCTTAGTCCCACCAGGATGTAGGGTATAAGGTGTATAATGGGCCTCTCGCAAATCTGCTCTCGGATCTCCGCATCCGCTGGCACACATGCTCGGTTCCTGTACCTTAGTACTCCCGAGGCATCTACCGTAAAGTCCCCAGACTGATTACTCGGAATTTGATCTCTAATCCTGGTCAAGTGGGGGTCCTCACTCTGTTTTTCCTTGATCCTGTCTAGCAGAGTGGGCTGCACGACTAAAGATGTCAGTCTAGCAGAGACCCCAGGGGACACAACCTCTATCTCGAGCCGTCTCATCTCCTCTAATAGCGGTGCCTGGTCTGTGATCAACATAGACAAACTTTGCACCGCTCTCCTACTCAAGGCATCAGCGACCACATTAGCTTTGCCTGGGTGGTAGAGAATATCTACATCATAATCCTTTAATAGCTCTAACCACCTACGCTGCCTTAAATTTAGCTCCTTTTGCGTGAACAGGTATTTTAGGCTCTTGTGGTCGGTGTAGATTTCACAGTGCTCCCCATATAGGTAATGACGCCAAAGTTTCAGTGCAAACACTACAGCAGCAAGCTCCAAGTCATGGGTAGGGTAATTCTTCTCGTAATCTTTGAGTTGCCTTGATGCATAAGCAATTACCCTCCCTTCTTGCATCAACACACAACCAAGTCCACTGTGTGATGCGTCGCTGTAGATCACATATCCTTTCCCCATAACAGGGAGGGAAAGGATAGGGGCGGTCATCAATCTATTCTTTAGCTCCTCAAAGCTCCTCTGACAGTCCTCACTCCAGATAAACTTTACTCCTTTACGCGTCAAGCGAGTGAGGGGTGTGGAAAGCTTCGCAAAGCCTTCCACAAACCGACGGTAATACCCAGCTAAACCCATAAAGCTACGTACCTCAGAAACCGTCGTCGGTCGGGGCCAATCCCGGACTGCCTCAATTTTCGCCGGGTCTACCGCCACACCTGCGGCGGAAATCACATGGCCCAAGAAAACTACCTCCCGAAGCCAAAACTCGCACTTTGCCAGTTTGGCAAACAACTTCTTCTCTCGCAGAAGTTGCAGCACGATCCTTAAGTGCTCCTCATGCTCCGCATCACTTCGGGAGTAGACCAGGATATCATCAATGAACACTACCACGAATCGGTCTAAGTATGGTCGGAAGATCCGGTTCATTAAATCCATGAATGCGGCAGGGGCATTAGTTAGCCCAAAAGGCATAACTGTAAATTCATAATGCCCGTACCGTGATCTAAATGCCGTTTTTGGAATATCCTCGGCCTTCACCTTCAACTGGTGGTAACCGGATTGCAGATCTATCTTAGAGAAGACACAAGACCCTTGCAGCTGATCAAAAAGATCATCGATGCGCGGCAAAGGGTACTTGTTCTTGATGGTCACTTTATTTAATTCCCTATAGTCCACACAAAGTCGAAGTGACCCATCTTTCTTCTTCACGAATAGCACCGGCGCTCCCCAAGGCGACACACTCGGCCTAATAAAGCCCTTATCCATTAAATCTTGGAGTTGCGCCTTAAGCTCTCGCAACTCAGCCGGTGCCATCCGGTAAGGAGCCTTTGAGATTGGCGCAGTTCCTGGAACTACGTCAATCACAAACTCAATCTCCCTATCTGGCGGCATGCTAGTCAGCTCAGGTGGAAAAACATCCGGAAACTCGCGGGCAATAGGGATATCCCCGAGTCCCGGCGCCGCCGTAGGCCCCTCAACAACACTAGCCAAAAAGGCTACACATCCTCGATGGATCATCTGCCTCGCTCGGGAAGTCGAAATCATAGAGGCAAAGAAAGCACTCTGACATCCCCGGTATACCAACATCTCCTGGCCTGGCTCTCTAAAAGTGACGGTTCTTGCGGCACAATCAATAGTCGCAAATACCGAGCCAGCCAGTCCATCCCGAGGATCACATCGAAGTCCTTCAGCTGTCTCAAGACCAACAGGTCTGCTGGCATAATCCAGGACTCGATTTGCATCGGGCAGGACCAACAACACTCCTCCACGTGCAAGGTGTGATCGGGAATCTTAACCTCTCGTGCACGTGGCAAAAGTCCTACCTCTAACCCATGTAATGATGCAAATGATCTACTAATGAAAGAATGTGATGCTCCAGTATCAAATAAAGTACGAGTCCTAATGCCAGAAAGTAAGGTGATACCTGCCACCACATGATCTGCTGCCGAAGAGTCCTCTACTTGCGCAGCATACACTCGCCCACTCTGAGCTGGAGGGCGATAATCCGTGGGATGGGAAGAAGATGGCCTGCTTGCTGGAGCATGGGGGCGCTGAGCCGTCGACCGCTGCTGCGATGAAGATGGAGCAGATGCTGAAGAAGGGGTGGTGGGGGCCGAAAAGGGGCACGAAGCTTGAATGTGCCCGGGCTGTCCACATCTATAGCAGCGACCCCACCGTTGGTCGCAGGTGTTGGAAAAATGCTGACCTCCGCAGAAGATACAATTGCCGGGGGTTCGTGGTTGTCGGGGTTGCTGTTGAGACTGCCGCTGTCGCTGAGGCTGCCGCTGCGACCCACGTTGCGACGGCTGTGATCTTTGCTGCTGCTGTCGCTTCTGGGACTTCTGGGATCCACCAGGTCCTCGTTGCTCGGACCGTCCTTGGCCGGGGAACTGTGACTGCGGCGGTCGTGGCGGCCTCCACGAACTAGATTGTCCCCCAACCTCCGGTGCCGGTCGCTTCGCCCCCGGGATCACAACGGGAGCTGGAGCTACCTCCCCCATTACTACCTCCCCGCACTCAACGTAGAGTGCCTGCTCCATCGAGGCCTCCAAGGTCTGCAACCTACGCGAGCGAACCAATTGAAAAAGGTCCCGGCGCAATCCTCGCTCGAACATGTAGATCCGGTGCGCCTCGTCCCTGGCCACGTTCGGTACACATGCCAACAATTGATTGAAATTGGCAATGTACTCGTGTACGGGCCGATCTCCTTGTCGGAGGTTTCTCAACTGTTCCTCCAACCTCTGCCGGACGCTTTCCGGAAAGAAAGCCCCTAGAAGGAGATTGCGGAATTCCGCCCAGGTCAGGAGCTGAGCCCCAGGCGGACCAGCCGGTCGAACACGCCGCCACCAAGCTTCGGCGTTGTGTTCCAAAAAGTTCGTTGCCAAAATTACCTGATATCGATCCTCGATAAACAACGTCTCAAAACGTCGCTCCATCGCCGTGATCCACGACTCTGCCTCCCACGGCTCAGTACTTTGCCCCGAAAAATGGGGTGGGTCAAACTGGCGGAACTTCATCAACAGGTCCACCACTCCCCGCTGCTCTGCCGGGGTCAGAGATCCTGTCAGCCCAGTCGGCTGTCCACCAGTACCCCGAGTAACAGGGGATGCCGGGGTCACCGGTACAACTGGAGGATTCACAGCAGGGGAAGAAGGTACGGGAGAATTCTCTGAAGGTGCTACAACAGGCTGAGCCCTCTGCTCTAACATTTGCGTCAGCCGTCCCATAGCCTCCTCCTGACGCCGAACAGCCTCTGACATCTGGGCCATCTGGGCCTGCAGCTCTTGCACCTCACTCTGCTGGCCCTGCCCGGACTCCTCCTGATCGGATTCAGGGGAATCAGGCTGAGAACGCGTCAACATCCTACGTCGCGGAGGCATCCTACCACAAGAAACCATACTCAGTATCGGGACCCCACACGACCCAATTTAGCGAAAGTCAAAGACATTCCCCTATTCCTGTGACTTTATGTTGTCTGCAGCCAACATAACTGTCCACCAGAAATAGGCTATGTCGGTCCATCTTCTCTCACTGGAAGAGTCAAACAAAATAAATCGACGACTTTCGCAAAATGCCACGTCTCTCATGCCCTATTATCCTAGGGTCTGCCAAAAGCCTAGGGTTTCCTAAGTCCCAACTGAACTATCCCTAAGCTCTGATACCAACTTAATCTGTCACGCCCCGGGGTGCAACCAGACCCGGGCCCGTCTACAGATCCGCCGTGCACACGGAATTTCCCGCGTACACGAAGCGCTGGTAACCTGCTCGGATTTCAAGAGCATAATACAGAGCTGAAATAGAAGAACCACATAGTATCTCAGACTGGAACTACAAATAAGCTGTAATATGTACAATAATCTCCCAGCTCACCAAAATAGTACATCCAGCTGGCGGAAGCCAGACCCAAAATAAAAGGAGAATATCACAGTCTGAGTGGGGTACAACGTCTATCTACAGCTCTCAGTCTCCCAGGAGATCTATCTATTCAGCGATCCCCTTACCTCGATCAGCTGCCGATGGCCTAGCAGCTCCCGCAGATGACTCTGCAAAATAAAGGAGAAGAAAGAAACAGAAAAACAATAATGGGGGTGAGAACTACCAGATAAACCAGCAGCCTCCCCTAGTGGGTAAAACCTCAACTCTGACGCACCCACTAGGACTACTAGAGGCAAAAGGGAAAAAGGGGAAGTGGTAGATACAAAAGATGCTGAAACAGAAAACTATGCTGTTAAAACTGTATGTATGCATCAGAAATAGTATCTGTCCGAATAAACCCAATCTAGTCACCAGTAATCACTGGTACTGCCTGCTCAGCGGAATCTGCACACACGGCTCGAAACCGCGGGATCGGCTCACACGGCTCGCATCCCAACATAAGTATCAGACCGGCACACACGGCTGGGTCCGAGAAAGCACACCTCCGGAGTGGCACTCGAGGGGAGCGACCCACACGAGTAAAATATCTCTGTAGTACATGTCTCAATATAGCAGGACTGGATCATAACCATGATCAAAGTGGGAAACTCCATCCACTATAGAAACCCAATCCCCAACTGATGCAATAAACCAAACTCAACCCCAATCTGATGCAAGGATAAGCATCTGGTCAACCGCCTACTGTCCGCGGTCACCGCAATACCCCACAAGTCCACAATCTAGCACAACCTTGGCTACACTATCCCAAACCCCTGCTCACACTTGAGCAACAACATCTGAATGCAAAGGACAACAATGAACATGTTCAAATCCCAATATGATAGTGTAGCAATGAATAGTGGCCTTACCTGATGTCCGGGCATGCATGCAACTGTCTTTATTTTTAAAAGTTGTAAAATAGTGTCAAAGGTTTAAAAACAATTGATTTACTGAATAAAAGTCATTTGCATGCGAGATCATAGCCTTTGTCTCAATCACAGTGTCCCAATATAAGTCATCATATTATTTGTGGGTTATATTAATTTTTAGGGGAGTTTGTCCCAGCGGTCCTTGTCATTTGTCATATTAATTTGTCCCAATGGTTCTCATTAATTGTCCTGTTAGTAGTCCTGTTAGTAGTCCTGTTAGTAGTCCTGTTAGTTGTCCCAATGGTTCTCATTATGCTACTTTGTCCCAATTGTTCTTGTTAATTGTCATATTTTAGGGGATTTCTAGTAATCCCAGTGAGCTTGTCAAAAATGAGGTAAGCAACAACCGCCCACCTGAACAGCTCAAACAACACCCCAGGTAGTCTCCTGGATGTCCGCAGTCCTCAATTCCTGCAAATCAATGCTCCCGGTATAAATACAAACCCCAAAAAGCACAATATTTGCTGTTTTTCAGACAGCACGGGAAAAGAGGAATTTTTCACCTCTAAAATGAGCTCCTAAAATCCCAGAAAAATCACGGTTGCGTTCCTCGCGAAGAGTAGATCAAAATCGACTCCTTAAACGCCTCGATCTGATGCTCCTACGTCAAGATAAAAATCGGAGAAGTCGGTGCTGTCCAAAAACCATCACAGTAAAAAGGGGGGTCAAAGAGGACTTGAAAACTGTGCCAAAAGTACGAAACGGAGCAAAATGATCAACACGGAAATCGAAGCCCTACCTCTTACGGTCGCGCTGCCGCAAAAATCGTCCAAAAATTCCACCCGGTTAGCCCGCAGTGAATTTTCGACGGAACTGCGACGGGAAATGGGCCTAAAAGAAAATTCGTCGCAGTGCGCCGCGTCGCAGATAACTCACTATCTGTAACTCCAGAAATTCTGAGATTGTAGAGAGAGAAAGAAGAGAGAGAGAGGAACAACTTTCGTAGAGGGAAGTTTTTCTGTTTCTCTCTCTAAAGGCTCGGAATCCAAGGTGCAAAGAGAGGGGGTGGGGGAACTCTTATATAGTGGGCCAAAAGGGAATATTCCCTCACGGAATCCAGATCCAAACACGAAACACCGAAACGAGCCAACCAGGAAGCGCCACGTGTCAACCAAACAGGAAACAGCCTGTGCAGGGCCAATGAAAAAGCGCCACGTGTCCACGTGGGGCGTGTGTTTGCCCCGTGCTCCGGGTTTTCCGGATCCTGTCGGCCAATAGGAGCACGCCACGTGTCACCCTTCTAGAAAAAGGCCAGCCACTCAGGGGCTGCCACGTGGCATGGAGGGGTTCTTCGGTGCTCCCGGTGCACGCCAGGCCTGTGGACCGCGCCCCGCGCCTGCTGCCCGCGCCTGCCCGCGCTGCCCGCGCTGCCCGCGCCGCGCGCCTCCGCGCTCCGCCGCTGCCCTGCCGCTGCGCCGCTGCCCGCCGCCCGCCGCCGCTCGCCGGCGGCCGCCGCCGGCCGGAACAGTAATTCCGGCCGGCGGTTACTGTTCCGGCGTGAACAGTACCCGAAAGCCGAAAAAATAAAGTAAATATACCGTTTCGATCGTTTTCGCGCGCTGAGTCCAAATACGACGTCCGTTTCGCCAAATTCTCATCCGAAATTTTGCCGAAAGCTCCCGAAAATTCCCGTTTGCTCCGATTTTCGTGCAGAGTCTCTTAAAAATATCCAATTTCGTTTCTACAATCTCCGATGCTCAGTACAAGCCTTCTACAGTCATTATTAATGTTGCGGAGGTTCTGGATCATCACAACGACGAGCCGAGAAATAGCAAATCGTACCTACTGGCATACAATAACTAGCGGATAGTAAAAGTCATTAGGAAAAGCAGATATATTTGGTACTGTAATTAAAAGCAGACTTACACAATCTCTGAGCAATCATAGGTTGATAACTATAATAGGAACAAGAACTGGGCAATCATGGATTATGATAAAAGCAAGCTATACAGACAACATATGCACCAATGAGCAAGCTAAACAGGCAATATATGCATCAATGCTAGAACAAGCAAATACCCAATCAAAGCCACTATATTGGTGAATAAAACCTCAGGGAAACACGCCGAACCTGGCACCAACCTGGCTGACATATTCCGGCACCCTCGGGCACTAACCTGCGAGTCAACACTCCGGCACCCTTGGGCACTAACCTGGGAGTCACGGGTCCATTCACCAGACCACTTTACAGGTAAAGAACATCCACACGGGTAGCTACTTCGCTGATGTTCGTGAAATACAGCAGTGCGGGCGATCATCATGCGAATGCTCAAGCTCACAGTCCACAGACCGGGTACAACAAGTCGGAAAATCCCAACAGGGATGCAATAACAGAAAGCCAACTGATCTCAACTCATGCAATAACAAATGCAAGAAACAATAACAGATCAATCACACATGACAAATGGCAAAAATAATCAGAAAATACTAATAAGCGAGTAATGTGTGATAACTAACTAATGACCAATCAGGCATGACAAATGTCCAGGATAATCATAATAACTGATAATAATCTAAGGATCAATCATGCAGGGCATAACATGAACTGATAACTGATAATCAGGTAAAGGTATGCAAGCTAGCTAATGACCAATCAGGCATGGCAACTGTCCAGGATAGAATCATCATATCTGATCAATGAAATAACTTAAGCAGATTTTAGCAATATGAACTGATTAATAAGTCAGACAAGTATGGCAATATAAGATGATGCTGATCAAATAAAAAGGCAGGTAGGCTCAATAAGAAATCTAGGCTATAACAAGAACAGGGATCCGACCAATTACGATACCCGAGAGGGCCGAAGTGATAAAGTCCGGACCGAAGATAAACCTACATGTATGCAGGCGAACTATCGACTCCAAATAAGAAGCTCGAAGGCTAGAGTCAAACTGCAAAACCTCAGGCGCACCGGAGACCGGCCGGAGAGCACGCCGGAGCAAGGTGGAGCAACCACCACCTAATGCTAGAGCTCGGATTGACAACTCCCTGAAAAAACCAGGCTCAGTCCTGGGTGGTTGGCCGGCAACCCGAGGCGACGGCGGTGGCCGGCAGTGCAGCTCGGGCAAGCTCGGGGTGCAACAATGGAAGGTACGTTTCCATACGTCCAAGCTCTCATGCAACTACATGAGGAGCATCCTACCATCCCAAAGAACTCACCTGAGTACTCGGACGGCGGCGTGTGGCGGCGAAGCTCGGCCAAGTTCGGGAAAGATGAAGATGCTCTAATGGTGGATTCCCCACCGGAGCTCCTAAGGCCTTCCAACTTGGACCAAATGGGTCCCCTCGGTGCCGTGAATCCTTCAGAGGTGATGGCCGGCGACTTGGTGCAGCCGCGGCGCCAGCCGGAGAGGATCGGCCAATGAAAGAAATAGCTCGATTCTAGGGCAAGACCGTACGCCCTCGATCCTTAGCCGATCGACCTGAAACTTTGGGAGGAGATTTCAGTCGTTGAGGAGACCAAAACCAATGGTCTTGATCTCAGTTTCAATGGTCGAAAAAGTCCTACGCCCGTAACCAACTGATTCTCGATTTTCCGGTGATAGCTTGCTCCCGCCGGCAACCTAGGGCACGGCGGCTGTCCGGACAACACAGAGAGGTTCGTCTCAACATCAGGAAGTTCATGCACGCTCTCTGGAACAAAATAAAAACAAAAGTTCCCATGATCTCACCTTGCCGGAGAGAGCGAAGAAGAAGGAGCCCTCCGCGGCGGCGTACGGCTGAGCTCGGTGCAGGGAACCCCTCGGCTCGACGTCAACCTTACAGAGACACTCTCAGACCCAACTTGGAGCATCAAAGGCCTCCCAGGATGCAACCTTCTCCTAGATGGCCGGAAAAACCAAGCTTTTCCTTTGCTTTCTTGGCTTCTCCGATGATGGGACAGCGACGCTTGGGTGCGACGGTTGGAGGGTGTTGTAGGGTGGAGGCGTCGGTTCCAAAGAGGGAGGCAGAGGGATGGGTTTCGGTTGATAAAACCCAAGAGACACCATCTCGAAGCATTGAAATAGTGCTTATATGCACAAAATGCCAACATACCCCTCCACACTTCATATTTGGCTACAAGTCCCTCACAAAAAATTTCAAATTACTTTTTAGTCCTTGTCATGTAGTGGCACAAATTTCAGAGCACAAACATTTGGGTTTAAGCGCAAAATATTATATTTTTCACCATTTTTCACGCTTTTCGAGGCGTTTGAGTCGTCAAACTAAAAAACGGACTTCGCCACAACGTCCGGCTCGACGAAACCTATCAGGTAATGATTTTCATTTTTCGACAAGATGTTCGGATAAATCTCTGGTCCATAAATATTGTACAATTATACAGTATGGCACGCTTTTCGAGACTCTAGGATCATCAAACTGAAATTCCGTCAACGCCATTACGCTCAGAATGATAAAATTAGCTAGAATTGACTACTCATGCTGCTATGTTTGGATTTTAGATAGTGAATCGGCTAATGATTGGTCGAGAGGGGACCAAAATCAGGGATTACTATTCATTTTACTATTCACTTAAGTCATGGGTCCCGCCAGCTTCTTCGCTAATTTCTGGACGATCCGACCGTCAGATCGACAATATTTGTATATCAATCTTACTTGTTTCGACGAGACGGTCGCAATGGTGATCTCAAATTTTTGAGATTAGGCTCCGATCAAAAGTCGATATTTTTGGGTCCAATTTACACCATAAATTATCCATTTTTGCCATTTAAATAATCCAAAAAATTATTTAAACTTAAATTTTCGATTTCAAAAATCATGGTTACTACATCACCCACAACTTATAAGAAGTTTCGTCCCCGAAACTTAAACTTAACTAAACCACTAGTAAGCCTCTAACAGATTCACAGTAGTGACAATCAGTCACAAGATATCGACAACTCCCAGGCTACTGATTTAGACCCAATCTGATAATCCCCATTACAGGGAAGAGTATTTCCTCAGTTCTTTCGACAGTACGTTGTCTGCAGCTAACGTGCTTACCAAAAGAAAAGCAAAATACCATAGATCTGTCGCCAACAACTAGTTGGGGACACAACTCCATCAGAAGGTATATCACATACCTCCCATCACAGTCTCTATGTCGATGACCTCTATCAAGGGTTCACTACTACCTCGTGGTCATAAATACCACCCTGGCTACTCATAGGAGAGTCTAAATCGATCTACAAAATCTATGGAAGAGGTGGGGCCAAAATTTGAATCCAACCTAAATCAGGGTTACAATCGGCCTATAGGCCACTGAATTATATGACACGGGGACAACTGAAGGATCAACAACTTTCTCAAGCTTCTGGGCAAGCGGTGAAGCCGGTGCAATAATAGCAGTCATCTGCTGTTGTGCCATCTGCTAGACGATTACGGCAAAAGCGGTGGTCTGACCTTCAGCCACTGTAACTGATCCGAGCGCTCTGGCTCCACTGGATCTTCAAGCCCATGGCCCATACCATGACCGCGGCTAACCCTGCACTAGCAACGACCCCAAGCCCAGAGTGTGTACGATCGCCACTAATAACCACAACAATGAGACTCAACTGTGTGTGAACACACCTGAGCTCCAATTCACTATGCCAATACCCCGCGCTCTCACGTGATCACAAGTCATCCTAGGGTTCATTCCTAGCCAAACCTAGGCATCGTCTTCCTATTCTCTGATACCATAAAATCTGTCACGCCCTGAGTTCGAAAATAGAGTCTAATTTTTTTTTTTTTTAATCAGAGTTTAAAAGCAAGCCAGGGCACGACAGACCGCCACATATATAGAAAATTTCCAATCCTCTTGGATTGAGCCTTTTCTATACATGCACGGCTAAGCACTTACAGCCAATACCAGAGTAGTCTAAACTACGCACTAACTATAAAAGATTAGAAAAGATTATTATTTAACATTTATAACAACTTATTCAATTACATGTTTACAACTAGTAAAATTTTAGCGGCTGCCAAGGGTCAAAGCTATCTCGATAATCTCACCAACACGTCCCGACATCCTAGCACCCGATCGACCTGAAAAATGATCACCCAGGGGGTGTGAGATTGTAGTAACCGTGATTTTTAAAATCCAAAATCTAAGTTTAAATAATTTTCTGGATTATTTAAATGGCAAAATAGGTAATTTGTAGTGCAATAGGGGCCAGAAAATACCGACTTTTGATTGGGGCCTGATCTCGAAAATTCGAGATCACCATTGTGACCGTCTCGTCGAAACATGAAAAGTTGATATTCACATGTCTTCGATCCGACGGTCGGATCTTCCGCAAAACCGCGAAAGAAAAGCGGGCCCACAACTTAAGTTGTGAATAGTAATCCCTGATTTAAATCCTCTCTCGACCAACGTCGGCCGTTTCGCCGTCTGGACCCCAAATATAGAAGTATGAGTAGTCAATTCTAGCTATTTTCGATGTTCTGAGCGCAATGGCACTGACGAAATTCGCGTTTGGCGATCCGAGTGCATCGAAATGCGTGCGTCGTTCTACAACTTACAGAACATTATGGCCTGAGATTTTATTCGAGCGCCAAATCAAGCAAACAAATGCGCTACTTGATAGGTCTCGATGAGCCGGACGTCGTGGCGAAGTTCGTTTCGCAATTCGACGAACTGTTTGTCTCGAAATGCGCAAAAAGTGTCGAAAAACTAATATTTTCTATAGATACCTTATATTTTATGTACCAAAAATTAAAAGGATTTTAGGTTAGGGTCCTGTCAGCCTATATGATCTACAGTAGGGACCTTAGTGTGTTTTGTTGATTGGGTGAGGGCTAAACCGAAATTCTTCAAAATAATGCATTAAAGCCAAAATAACTTTTGGCCTTCTTGGGTGTGTGCACGAGGGGTCATAGGGGTTCCCGAAGCATCACAATCCTCTCTATTTTCTCCACACGAAGCCCTAGGTGAGAGGGTTGGCCGAAGGGACTTCTCCAAGGAACCCAACCCGAGAGCTTGAGAGAGAAGAAAGAGGTTGCCCTCAAGCTCTTCCGACTTGGTCTCTGGACCCTCTGGAGTGTTTTCCTGCGCCTGGAGATTAAGCTAGGGCTGGCTGGGTGGCTGCACGACGCGGGGGAGAAGAAACCGGCTTCATCATTTCTTCCCCAACTCCGGCGAAGGTGAGGCTTTTCTCTTCTTGGTTTGTAGGACCTTTGGCTGTTGGAAGTCGACTCTATAGAGTCTGTAGAAGCTCTCTGCCAAGCCCCGAGCCCCCATCCACAGCAGGTTGCCGGCGGGAGAAAACTTCTCGCCGGAACCCTGGGTAGCTCCGCCCCGGCTTTGTGTCACAACCGCTCGACCAAATCAAAAAAACTAAAATGATGGCAATAAACTGTAGGAGGTTAGGATCATCTCCACCAAATTTGGTGGAGTTTGATCAAGTATCTGAGACAAAAACCGAAACCCTAATTTTGTGTATTAAGCACTTCGACCGAGCTATTTGCTTCGGCGCCGACGACGCTCCTCACCGCCGGCCACCTATTCGGGAAGCTTCCTGGGAGTGAGAGGACTCCATCCTTGCGATTGCATGGCACCCATGCAGCCCGAGGGTGGCGCGGCCATGAATGACCCGATAATGGTCTTTGTTGCGGTGGCCGGTTCTCCGGCCGTCTCCGGCATGTGGGGAGTGCTCGAGAAGTTTGCTGGGACCATTTAGAACCTAGCCATGCATGTGCATGGGCTCCATGCAGCCTTGGTGAAAATCCACCATTAATGGTGGGAAGCTCGAAACCGAGCTTTACTCCGCAGCGCCGCCGCCGTGTCCTGTCGCCGGGCACTGGTCCAGGAGTGATGGTGGTGATGAAAGGCACCTTATGGTGCAGTTGCTTGAGGCCCAGAGACCAGAAATGGAAAAGTGCCATTTCGGGTTCATGAAGCTTATCTTCTTCATCACCCTCACCATGCCCGCGGCCAACCGAGGGTGCAAGATTGAACCAAACTTCTGCAACTTAGAAGCACACACTCTTTCATAAGAAAAGTTCCTAGGTTCCCTTGTTGCAGAAAACTAACTTGGAACTTGGTTGGTTGTATGTTGAAAATTGATGCACACCATATGTTCGAGGAAATGCCTCAAAGAAGAAAAGTTGGGATTCAGGCTTCGAGCAAAATATAAAAGTTGCTCCACACTGTCCCCCGAGCTTGATGCTCACATCAGAATCCAAATTGGCTGAGTGGATGTGTGTGGGGGGCATTGTCGAAGTGTTAGAGAGCATGTGGGTTGGATCTACTTGATACAGCAGGATTTGGGTTGCAAAAGAGCAAGCCCTGGTGTCCTGGTGTTGTCCAAAGACAAATGATCCAAGTTATATTAAATGGGCACATGTAGGTTTAAAGTTATAGCATTATTAAGCTCTATGTTTAATAGTTGGCCGTGGTATTGTTTGGGACAGTTTGCGAAGTTGCGACCGTGTGCTCCTGGCTATTTTGGGGTCACTGGACGCGATGCTCGCGTTAGATTTGGGTTTTGTCGAGCCGAAGAAATTAAAATGCCTTAAGGCTAAGTTAGAATAGTAAATTATGGCCCGAAGTTTTCCTCGGGTTCCGTGCTGCTGCAAATTGGTGAGCACGGTGTTCAGCGAGTCAAGGGTCACCTACTGGAGGTGACGGTTCGTAAAAATATTATTCCAATTAAAAGAACGAGCGAAAACGGCTCTCAAATAGTTATAAAAATGTGATTTTTGGAAACCCTAAGGGTCTAAATGCAATTGTAACAGCGTGTGCTGCCTAGGGCAGTGTGTATATGATTCCTAAGCTTTTCGTTAGGAATCCAACAGCTCCCGTTGAGCGAAAATCGGTTATCGGTCCGAGAATCGGCAAAATCGTCGATTTAACGGCATCTCGGTGGCAATCGCGCAATTCGGGAAATTGCGGCGGTTCCGTCTAGCCGACTGTTGAGTCCCAGTAGAATCTGGTTGAGCCAGCGGCAAAGGGTTAAAGCCCGAGTCTCCTGAAAATCAAAAAGGAATTCCTGGGAGGGGCATTTTGGTAATCTTATTACTATAGGGTTGTAACTAGCCAAGTATTATCGTCGAGTGTTGTTGTTGGAACATTCCAACGCTGTAGATAAAGTCAGATTCTGCTATTTGGGTCTAGGTGAGTCGTTGGTCGGGTTTGAGTTTCCCCTGATCAGTATTTTTGATTCAGGTTGGCACAGTTTTCGAGCTTTCTGTTGGAGTCGAAAGTTCGCCTGCAAAACGACAGGTGGGTTTATCTTCGGTCTGGGCTTTATCATTTCGGCCCTCTGGGGACCCCTGTTCTTGTAGCCTAGATGAATATTTGAGCCTGCTTTCCTTTTGATCAGTTTTATACTACTATACACATGATTTTAGTCAACCAATGTTTTCTTCTAAGCATCACAGGGTCGCCTGAGTCTGTTCTTGTTTGATAAGACGAAGGCATTAACTCTTCGAGGTTTGGTCATAAAACTTGTTTTCAAATTATTTTCCTAAAAAGATATTTTTAGCCTTGCATGATTGATCTTTAGTTGCTTCCAGTTATTATGACTTTATTCCTGGACATTTGCCATGCCTGATTGGTCATTAGCTAGCTTGCACATTTATACTTGATTATCAGTATATCCTGATCCATGTTCTAGTAGTTGATGATTATATTCTGCATATGATTGAGATTTAGTGGCTATTCTGCATTGCACCCTTGTTGGGATTTTGGTCATTTGCTAGTTTGCATACCTGATTATCAGTACTCCCTGATTATATCTAATCCATGCTATAGTAGTTGATGATTATTCCTGCATATGAGTTGAGATTAAGTTGGTTTCTGATATTGCATCTTTGTTGGAATTGTTCTGGCTTGTTGTTGATCATTTGAGTTGAGATTCTGTTGGCATTCTACTGTTGCATCCCAGTGGGGATTTTCCCAGCTTGTTGCCGATTACCCGTGTAGGGTTATTTAGGATCCACAAGGATCTAAATAGGTACTATCAAACACCTAGAGGGGGGTGAATAGGTGTAATATTATAAAAACCAATCTCAGTGCACAAATAAAAAATAATGCGGAAAATAAAAATCAACACACCGAGATTTACGTGGAAACTCCAATCCAGGAGAAAAACCATGGGACCAACACGCAATAACAATCCACTAAGAAATGAAGAATAACAAGGTGATTACCGACTCCACGGACTCGACCCCTCCTTCAACTTCTTCGGACCTTGCGCTGACCGGTTGGATGTCCACGCAATGACAATCCACTAAGAAAAGAAGAATAACAAGGTGATTACCGTCTCCACGGATTCAACCCCTCCTTCAATTTCTTCGGACCTTGCGCTCCAACGTTTGCACGTCCACTGCGCACGTTCGAATCCACGAACGCCACTCGAATCCACGAGCACACGTTTCGAATCCACGAAACGCCTTTAGCACACCGAATCCACGATGGCACGTCGAATCCACGACGCAAACTCAGCCGGTAAGAATATTGGCTTCGATGGTGATCCTTTGCTTAGATTATCAATGAAGATCCATGGGAGAAATCTCTAAGCAAAGATTAGATCAATTCGACAAAAGATATGTTCTTGAAAGAACCATCGAATTGACCTAAAAGAGGCTATAAAGAAGAACGATAAAAACCTAGCCTCTAGGGTTGCTCTCAAGTGTTTTATAAATTGATCGGCCGTGCTCCCCACGTTCTTGAGAAACCCTAAGTGTCTATTTATAGTTTAGAAACCTTTGGAAAGAGATAAGAATCAAAAACATACCTTATCTGGAATTTTTCAGGACGGCGATCCGGATCGGGATTACTGCGATCCGGATCGTCGTAACGAGATTGACGATTCCAGAAATCCAAGGGTTCGGGATCCGGATCGCAAGGCCCGATCCGGATCGTTCATGAATTTCAGCAACATCCAATGTTCGGGATCCGGATCAGAATAGGCTTGGATCCGGATTGGATTTGCACATGAACTAATACCCTTCGGGATCCGGATTGGATCATCTGATCCGGATCCTGAACATGTCCCATGTCCAGTTTTTGATTTTTATGCAATTAAAAATTCATCCAAGTGTTTCTACACTATAAGAAAGTATTCGGATCACCAAAATTATTTAGTTAAACATACCTGATCCTTTTGAATACTTTCTTCTTGAGATTGATGTAACTGATCCACAATTCTTCATCTTCAATCTTCAAGACTCAAGACACTGAGTGTCAACTTGAGCTCTTGTTGAATCTTCTCTAAGTCTTTGATTGCTGATTGACAATTTGATCCCTTTAAGACTCCGACTCAACTCACTGACTTGACTCACGAAATATGCCAACACCAAAATGCCGTAACAATCTCCCCCTTTGGCAATTTCGTGACAAAACCCAAAAATACATAAAAGCGCTCAAGTCACTCATCTTAAACCAAAAAATTCGAAATTCAATGTTATCACCAAAACATTGATTTTCTTTGCGTGAAAGATCCAATAAATACAAAATTACATTTGAACCAAACAATCCTAGAACATACTCTATGACTTAGGACTTGGAGTCTTAAAGTGATGTAATTCCTGCAAAACAAAACTCCAAACAAAATCAAACGTTAGTCGTTAGAAATTAAAATCCTACATTTGATTCGTCCTTTTGGTTCTTTTGTTTTTCGGCTCTTTCAATCTTTTCTTTATCTCCCCCTATCTTGAGCATCTCACATCTCTACCATGTTCTCCATGTTCTCCATGTTCTTGAGCATCTATGTTCTCCCCCATTTTTCTATTTTCGTTTGTCCTCTCTTGATGATCTCATCTCCATCATTTCTCTTCTCCCCCTTTTTGTCACAAATTGTCAAACAGTGAACATACTAGACAAAAGGAAATTAGTTCATAGAGAAAGAGAGATAAAAGCTCAGTTCCGGTATATAACAAAAATGCAGATTGCGTACCGGTACCAGAAAGCAAAAATCAAATAATTTCTTGAAACAAATCCAGATTTTGGAATCTTTTCAAATACCGATTTGTATTCCATCAAGAAATCAATTTAAGTGCTTTAAACAATGAATTCACACAGATGTCATTCAATCCAAATTTCTTTCATTAGAATAATTTAGAAAAATAAAAACCAGAAAGAGTATGTAAGCACTTTAGCGCATCAACTTTAAACACAAGTCATCGTTTCATGCAACAAGAAATAGATTATACCAAATCTATCAAAAATACTCAAAAATGAAACGAAAATTTATGAAAATTAAAACTCTTAAAGTTGACCACTTTCAATTACATCTAACCTGATCTTATGCGTAATGCCTTTATCAAATCATCAATTTTGGTAAAGAAAATGAAATACAAAGATCAATAGATGTTTGAAATCCCAGATAAGTTAGATAATATATCTAGACAATCTGTTGAAGGAGTGGCTCTTTGAGCATCTTTTATCAAAAATCCCACCTTATACCAACCATGAAATATGACTGAGTCAAGTATTTCATTATGCATTTCATCAACATTTTTAAACACAAAAATTTGCTTTGCATACATGGGGTATCTTTTTCTTTCTTCTTTTTCTCCATGTGGTGGTAGTTTTCACACTCCTCATTGGGATGTAACTCTTTCCACATCTTTTGAGCATTTT
Source organism: Tillandsia fasciculata (assembly GCA_029168755.2). NCBI lineage: Eukaryota > Viridiplantae > Streptophyta > Magnoliopsida > Poales > Bromeliaceae > Tillandsia > Tillandsia fasciculata. The sequence goes on from CM054948.1 coordinate 15,853,303, forward strand.
ACTTTTCTTTGACTCCCCCTCAATTGGCTATCAATTATTTAATATATAAGGTATTCAACCAAAAATTGATCTCGCATTCATACTCGACTAAGCAATCAAATATGATAATGACTATACCAAGAGATCATTGAGAGAGAAATTGACTTTGATCACTTAAAAGATGAATTAATTAACATAAATGATCATTGCAACATTGAAATATTATGATATCAAAAGCATAATAAATTTCTAAATGCGTGAAAGGATGCAATTAAAGTCAATTTAACCAATGCTCAATTAAACAACTCCTCTAATGAAGTGTCTTCAAGATTATGATTAAGGAGTCAAGTTGATAATCCAAGTAAAATTAATTTGGAGTGAATGAACGTGAAGCCCTTTTTATTCAATGCACTTGTTCGTTAAAAACCCTTTTGTTCAAAAACAAAGTATAAAAACAAAGAGCATTGAAAAACATGTAATGCAAAGATTAAGAAAAATATGAAGGGAAAACCAATCAAAGCATTACACACAGTCATAAGCTATTTAGAACTTAAGACAAGGAAAGATATCACCTTTCCGAATCCAAAATCGCTGGATCTTGGGTTGTCTTGATTCATTGTGCCGGGGGTTGGTAGCTTTGACTGTTGGTCCACCTTAGGTCTTTGCCTCGCAATGATCCACTTGAATGATTGATGTTGTGGCTCGGACCTTTGGTGGGTTGAGTGAACTCCTTTGACTTGATGTGTCTTTTGATTCCGTTGAGTCCGCTCCGTAGATGAAGTTGCCGAAGTATTTTTCTTTCTCTTTTTCGGGCAATTCTTCACCAAATGTCCTTCAAGTCCACATAGGTGACAAGTTCTTCCTTTCAATTTATTGTGGAACTTGAAGCATTCACAGTTTGGTTCTTTTTAAATCCCAAACCAACCTTGCTTGTTTGACCTAATCCGGACATACAATCTAGTTTCTTGGAACCGGTTGAAAGCCTTTGTATGTCGGATTTGAGTTGATGAACTTGCTTGGTCAAAGCTTGGTTGGTGACATGAATTTCTTCAAACTGCTTTTCAAGAAAACCAATCTTGTCCATATATGATTTAGCGTTTGTCTCCGATTGGTTTAGCTTTTCTTGGAGGATTTTATTGTTATCCAATACTCGTCCATGTTCCTCCTCGAGATCATGAAGTTTGATCTTTAAAGCTTGATTCTCGTCTTGAACTTCAAGTCGTTGCTTCCTCAACTTCTTGTTAAGTTTGGCCATCTTCTTTGATTCCGCAAGAAGTTGTTGGTATGCCTCAACGAGTTCTTCTTCGTCCGACTCCCCCTCACTTGATGACTCTCCGCCGGATGTTGATGTTTCATGCAAAATCAAAGGAAAAGAGTCAGTGATTAAAGATGATAAACACAAATTAGAAGAGGGAGTTTGAGAGGCATGAAAAGCAACAAATTTTTCTTTTTCCTCTTCACTTGAGGTCGATTCATCGAAACTAGAATCGTCCCAAGTATTTGCTTGCAAAGCCTTCTTTTTATATAATTTCGGAGAAGGACAATCCGTTGAAATATGGCCGTAGCCTTTACATCGATAGCATCGGATTTCCCCTTCGAAATCATCGTTTTCTTTTTCTTTAGAAGGTTTTGCAACGCCTTTGAGTTTAGAGGATTTAGAACCCGATGATCCTTTAGATGGTTTCGTGGATGAAGATCCATCGGTTCGATTCTTCCAAAATTTCCGACGAAATTTCTTTGTGATCCGCGCCAGTTGTTCTTCAAAATCGGCAAAAGAGATTTCATCGTCGGAACTGATTCGCTATCTTCTTCCTTTGTTGATTTGAATGCAATACCTGTAAGCTTAGAAGAAGACTTGGAAGAATTTTGATTAGTAGGAAAAGTCATCTCATAAGTTTGCAAAGCACCTACTAATTCCTCTACACTCATCTCATCCGGATGACTAACGGTTTCAATGGCGGTAACCTTTGCCCTAAACCGTTCCGGAAGAGTCCGAAGTATCTTTCTTACAATTTTCGACTCCGGGATCTTTTCTCCTAAATTAGCACATGTATTAATTACATCTTGAAGCCTAGTGTAATAATCTGTAAACAATTCATGCTCTTCCATATGAATAGAGTCAAATTGACTTGTAAGCATCTGGAGCTTTTGAATTTTTACAAGATTAGTACCCTCATGTGTAATTTTGAGAATATCCCAAATTTCCTTCGCGGTTTCACACGCGGAAATTCTTGTAAACTCAGTCGAGGAAAGAGAATTAAATAAAGCGTTCATACCTTTCCCATTGTAAGAAGATCTTTCGATTTCCTCTTTGGACCATCTAGAGCGAGGTTTTGGGGTAGTAGAATTTCCTACTTCCTCAACAGGATGCACCCAACCGTATTCAACGGTTTGCCAAACACGCTCATCAATAGAGATGAGAAAAGCTCTCATCCGCACTTTCCAATATGCATAATTGGTCCCATCAAAAAGAGGAGGTCTAAAAATATTACCACTTTCACCCAACATGATAGATAAACCTAAAACCCGCTCTGATACCAATTGTAGAGTTATTTAGGATCCACAAGGATCTAAATAGGTACTATCAAACACCTAGAGGGGGGTGAATAGGTGTAATATTATAAAAACCAATCTCAGTGCAAAATAAAAAATAATGCGGAAAATAAAAATCAACACACCGAGATTTACGTGGAAACTCCAATCCAGGAGAAAAACCACGGGACCAACACGCAATAACAATCCACTAAGAAATGAAGAATAACAAGGTGATTACCGACTCCACGGACTCGACCCCTCCTTCAACTTCTTCGGACCTTGCGCTGACCGGTTGGATGTCCACGCAATAACAATCCACTAAGAAACGAAGAATAACAAGGTGATTACCGTCTCCACGGATTCAACCCCTCCTTCAATTTCTTCGGACCTTGCGCTCCAACGTTTGCACGTCCACTGCACACGTTCGAATCCACGAACGCCACTCGAATCCACGAGCACACGTTTCGAATCCACGAAACGCCTTTAGCACACCGAATCCACGATGCCACGTCGAATCCACGACGCAAACTCAGCCGGTAAGAATATTGGCTTCGATGGTGATCCTTTGCTTAGATTATCAATGAAGATCCATGGGAGAAATCTCTAAGCAAAGATTAGATCAATTCGACAAAAGATATGTTCTTGAAAGAACCATCGAATTGACCTAAAAGAGGCTATAAAGAAGAACGATAAAAACCTAGCCTCTAGGGTTGCTCTCAAGTGTTTTATAAATTGATCGGCCGTGCTCCCCACGTTCTTGAGAAACCCTAAGTGTCTATTTATAGTTTAGAAACCTTTGGAAAGAGATAAGAATCAAAAACATACCTTATCTGGAATTTTTCAGGACGGCGATCCGGATCGGGATTACTGCGATCCGGATCGTCGTAACGAGATTGACGATTCCAGAAATCCAAGGGTTCGGGATCCGGATCGCAAGCCCGATCCGGATCGTTCATGAATTTCAGCAACATCCAATGTTCGGGATCCGGATCAGAATAGGCTTGGATCCGGATTGGATTTGCACATGAACTAATACCCTTCGGGATCCGGATTGGATCATCTGATCCGGATCCTGAACATGTCCCATGTCCAGTTTTTGATTTTTATGCAATTAAAAATTCATCCAAGTGTTTCTACACTATAAGAAAGTATTCGGATCACCAAAATTATTTAGTTAAACATACCTGATCCTTTTGAATACTTTCTTCTTGAGATTGATGTAACTAATCCACAATTCTTCATCTTCAATCTTCAAGACTCAAGACACTGAGTGTCAACTTGAGCTCTTGTTGAATCTTCTCTAAGTCTTTGATTGCTGATTGACAATTTGATCCCTTTAAGACTCCGACTCAACTTACTGACTTGACTCACGAAATATGCCAACACCAAAATGCCGTAACAACCCGGTCTATGGACCGTGAGCTTGAGCATTCGCATTTGATCGCCCGCACCGCTGTACTTCACGAACATTTTCGGGGTCGCTCCCCGTGCGCTATGTTCTTTACCGGTAAAGTGGCTTTGTCACGCCCCCGGGGGTTTTTGAGTCAAGCAGAGCGGAAAAATGCGTGTATATTTTTTTTTTTTCTTAATAGATGGACATAAACCTCATCTCCGGTGCGTGCCAGACCGCCACATATACAAATTCTCTCTGCCCACGGACAGAGTCTCCTTTGTATATGCACGGCATCTCACTTACAACATCATTCATCAACCATCAACCATCAACCATGCAGTAGACATACATCACCAATCAGAGTACATTAATTTAACTACTGTTTTAAAAGATCGGTGTCCACTCGACACCTTATTTTTCTCAAGCAAGTTATTAAAGCGGCGTCACCGTTTGGAAAGGATAAAACCAGCGGTTGCAAAACCCGTGCCCACACGGCACTTCGTTTTGAGAAAACATTTTCGAAATCATTTGGTTTTTCATGAAAACGTGCCGCATATGAAACATCACTAAAAGTATCTAAAACGTAAAAGTACGTCTCATCCACAGTGCCAACTGATACATGTCCACAACTAATAAAGTCCACAAGCAAAGTAACTAATCAAAGCATGAAGGAAAATGAGATAAAACCAAGAGTCCTGACTACGGTCCTCTCGACGCAGTCTCACCGCCCTCCCGGCTAATGCACCTGGTAACACCTGTCACGGAGTGGGTAAAGTCAGTGACAAACAAAGTAGATATCTAAATATCAAAAGGAAAATAAGGAGCAAACTGATTACACCGGAACCTTTCGCTAACATTGTACATAAATAAGTTGGGCACCAACCCCAGAGTACCTGTCGGGGAGACTGAAGTCTCCCCTCGTGCACAATCACCTTTTTGATGCTTTTAACCTCTTCACGGAGCTGGTGTGCTATTTTCAGCTGGCGCGAAGAGGTCCTCACGGCTCCCACTCCTTTGTGAGGCACACGGGTCAAAAAAGACCACTTTTCCGGAAAAGTACACCCATGCGGAGGCCAATCCGCCTGTGTACGTGCAGCATCCGAAACCGGATTTGGCGAGATCGACGTGTAAAGAGCACCACGACCGCAGCCGCGCAGTTCTATTATATAAGATAAAATACATTCATGCGAAAGGTTAAACTGTCCATCTACTTTGTTAGACAAATTGAGAGCATTTTAATGATGATAGATACACTTACTGCACTTGTTGCACTTATAGCAACTGTACCCACCTAGTTGAGGAGAAAACGGGACACCTGAGTCTTCTGCACCCTCCCGCTGCGCACCTGGACCTAAGGAAAGTCCGCAAGGATAAACTATAATCAAAACGTGTACTAACATCCCAAAACGAAAAACCCAAATTACTCTTTTTGACGGAAAAGTCCAACACCGTCCGGTTCGCCGAAAACCGGAACCCCGCGCCGCCGTCGCCGCCCGCCGGAGCCCCGCGCGGCTCGAAACGCGCGGCGTGTCTCCGCGGGCGGCGCCCACGCGGCGCGGCGCCTCGCGCGGCGCCCGCGCGGGTGCTGCCCGTGCGGCGGCCCGCGCGGCGCCCGCGGGGTGCGGCCCGCGCGGCGCGCCCGCGCGGCTCCCGCGCGGGTGAGGGCCCGCGCGGCGCCCGCGCGGGGTTGCCCGCACGGCGCCCGCGCGGGTGCCCCGCGTGGCGCCCCACGCGGTGCCCACGCGGGTGCGGGCCCGCGCGGCGCCCGCGCGGGGTTGCCGTGCGGGCCCGCGCGGGGTGCGGGCCGCGCGGCGCCCGCGCGGTTGCGGGCCCGCGCGAGTGCCGCCCGCGCGGTTGCGGGCCCGCGCGAGTGCCGCCCGCGCGGCAGCCGCGCGGCGCCCGCGCGGTGCCCGCGCGGTTCCGTCGCCGCTTGCGGCGACGACCGGCCGTCCGCGACATTCCTCCGCGCGATGCCCTAGCGGCACCGCGCGTCTCCTCCGTCCGTTCCGTGCCCTAGCATGACGACGATGACGGCGACGATGACGGAGACGACGGAGAAGACCAAAAAAACCCAACAAAAGAACGACGAAAAAATCCTGAAAAATTTATAAAAATTATTTTACTAACCGAAGATTGACGGGGAGGTCGCCCGGTCCCATTCTTGCCTTCGGTTCGATGTCCGGGAAGATCGGGCTCTTTCTCTTTCTCCTTTTCCTTTCTTCCGGCTAGGGTTCCGTCTTTTCTCTTTTCTCTTTCTTTCTCTCCTCACCGGCTAGGGTTTTTATTTTTCTTTTCTTTCCCTCCGATAAACGGGATCACTTATATAATCCCTATTATTTGATTATTTCCTTAATTCGTACGTACGCAGAAAGGAAAACCACAAATATCCGATTTTTATTTCTTAAAATAAATATCTGATCTACGAGATAAAATCCCACCTTTTAAATCCTAGTCACCGATTATTTAATTCCCTTAATTAAATAATCATGGGAAATAAATTTCCAATTTTATTTATCGTCACTGATTAATTAATTTCTTAATTAATTAATTACACGGATTATCCAAACTTCCTCAGAAAGCGTGTCGGATATTTTACACGAATTCCGATGCGCGCCTAAAGTCATCGTGATCTTAGAAACCCCATTCCGGGAGATCCGTACATCGGATTCCCGATCCGATTGCACCGTCGGTCTACATTTTTCGGGCCCTTCGCCAGAAAAATACACGCACCCCACACCGACCGACTATTAAAAATTAAATAATTTTATTTCACTTAACGGCTTAAATAATTTACATGTGAGTCAAAAGTATCCCTAAGGGCCGAATCACTACACCACTCACACTTTATAAAAAGTTTCGTCCCGAAACTTAAGTACAAACCTCACAAAACAATTCTGGGAAACATTCCCTCATCTTCGATTCCAGTTCCCATGTCGCCTCGCGCTCTTCGTGGTTGCTCCACTGGACTTTTACATAGGGGATAGTTCGATTGCGCAACTTCTTGTCCTCTCTTGCCAAAATCCGCACCGGCGTCTCCTCGACGCTCAAATCCTCTCGCAACTCGATGGTGGAGGCATCCAAGGCATGAGAGGGGTCAGCGAGGTACTTCCGGAGCATTGAGACATGGAACACGTTGTGGACTCGTTCGAGGTTCGGCGGCAAGGCTAATCGGTACGCCACCGGTCCTACGCGTTCTAGGATCTCGAACGGTCCCACGTACCTCGGGCTTAACTTTCCCTTTATGCCGAAGCGTCGGTTCCCCTTGGAGGGCGAAACTCGGAGTAACACATGCTCACCCACCATGAACTCTAAGTCTCGGCGTCTGTTGTCCGCGTAGCTTTTCTGTCTGCTCTGGGCGGTCAGTAGCCTTTGCCTAATCAATCGCACCTTTGCTTCGGTCTCCTCCACCAAATCTGGGCCCAGAAACTTACGCTCACCCAAGTCGTCCCAGCATATTGGAGACCGACAGCGGCGCCCGTACAGGGCCTCGTATGGTGCCATCTGAATGCTGGCCTGGTAACTGTTATTGTAGGCAAATTCCACTAGGGGCAAACACCGTGCCCACCCTTCGCCCAAGTCCAAAACGCATGCTCGAAGCATGTCCTCCACAATCTGTATCACCCGCTCTGATTGTCCATCGGTCTGCGGGTGAAAAGCCGTACTGAAGTGCAACTTGGTTCCCATTGCTCGCTGCAGGCTTTGCCAAAAGTTTGACACAAATCGCGTGTCCCTGTCCGACGTGATGGATGTCGGTACCCCATGCAACCTTACTATCTCGTTGATGTAAGTTTGTGCCAGTCGTTCCCGCGTCCACGTCGTGTGTATGGGCAGAAAGTGGGCCGATTTCGTCAAACGGTCCACAATCACCCATATTGCATCGTGTCCCTGTGGCGATCTCGGGAATCCGGTCACAAAATCCATGGTAATCATGTCCCACTTCCACTCGGGCACCGGTAAAGGTTGCAATTTTCCTGCCGGGCGCTGATGCTCGGCCTTCACCTGTTGGCACACCAGGCAGTGTGCCACAAATCGAGTCACGTCTTCCTTCATCTTGGGCCACCAGAAGGTCTGTTTGACGTCCTTGTACATCTTCGTTCCCCCGGGGTGCGCTGCATATGGGCAGTATGCGCCTCCCGCAGGATTTCCTCTTTGAGTTCCGGTAGATCCGGCACGCAGATTCGTCCCCGAAATCGTATCGTGCCGTCGGAGTTTACTGTGAAATCACCTTCCTGGTCGGCGGTTATTCTACTTCGCACCAGCTGGAGTTGGTCATCAGTCGATTGCCCTTCGAGAATTCTGTCCAGCAAGGTAGGTCTGACCACCAGTGTCAGAAGTTGTGCGACTGTACCTGCCGGTACTACTTCTAGTCTCAATCGCGAAAATTCCGCAATCAGACTATCTTGCTGGGTGATGGCACTTACACCTGCCTCCTCGGCCTGCCCCTTGCGACTTAGGGCATCGGCCACCACGTTTGCCTTTCCCGGGTGATAGTGGATCGTTAAATCGTAATCCTTCAGTAGCTCGAGCCACCGTCTTTGTCGCAAATTTAACTCCTTTTGGGTGAAAAGGTACTTAAGGCTCTTATGGTCTGAGTACACATTGCAGTGTGCCCCATACAGGTAGTGTCTCCAAAGCTTGAGGACGAACACCACCGCTGCGAGTTCCAAATCGTGCACGGGGTAATTCCGCTCGTACTCCTTGAGCTGCCTTGACGCATAGGCTATAACCTTTCCCCGTTGCATGAGTACTCCACCCAGTCCGTTTCGCGACGCATCGCAATACACTTCATAATCCTCCCCTGGTTCTGGCAGGGCGAGAATCGGGGCTCGCGTCAATCTATCCTTGAGCTCCTCGAAGCTCCTCTGACATTTGTCCGTCCAGATGAACTTTTCCCCCTTTCTAGTCAAACGGTTTAAGGGGGTGGCTATCTTGGAGAAACCCTCCACGAAGCGCCGGTAATACCCGGCTAATCCCAGGAAGCTTCGAACCTCCGTCACCGTCGTCGGTTGGGGCCAGTCCGTCACCGAATCTATCTTCTTCGGATCCACCGCGACTCCAGCCGCCGAGATTACGTGCCCCAAGAAACCGACCTCACGGAGCCAAAACTCACACTTTTTGAGTTTGGCGTAGAGTTTCTGTTCCCGTAGGGTCTGGAGGACTGTGCGCAGATGTTCTTCATGTTCCTCGTCTGTACGGGAGTAGATGAGGATATCGTCGATGAAGACCACCACGAATAAATCCAGGAAGGGTTTGAATACCCTGTTCATCATATCCATGAACACCGCCGGGGCATTTGTGAGCCCGAATGGCATTACCGTAAATTCGTAATGGCCATAGCGAGTTCGGAAAGCCGTTTTGGGGATGTCCTCCCCCTTAACCCGGACCTGATGATAGCCCGACTGCAGGTCAATCTTTGAAAACACCGTCGCCCCCTGTAATTGGTCGAAGAGGTCGTCGATCCTTGGCAGGGGGTACTTGTTCTTAACGGTGACCTTATTTATCTCCCGGTAGTCGATGCACAACCGGAGACTTCCGTCCTTCTTCTCACAAACAGGACGGGCGCGCCCCAGGGTGACGCGCTTGGTCTGATAAAACCCTTGTCCAAAAGGTCCTCCAACTGTGCCTTGAGTTCTTTCAACTCCGCGAAGGCCATCCTGTACGGTGCCTTGGTGATGGGTTTGGTGCCGGGAAGCAGCTCAATAGGGAAGTCGACCTCTCGTTCCGGCGGCATTCCGGGGAGTACGTCCGAAATTCCCTTACCACTGGAATTTCGGAAGGCGAGGGGACGGGTCGGGTGGCTAAATCTACCGAGGCTAGATAGGCCACGCACCCACCCTCTATCAGCTTCCTAGCCCGCGACGCGGAGATGACAGCTAAAAAGGAAGTACTTTTACACGCCAAGTATACGTTTTTCGGGAATCTCGGTTTCTGCAGTCGTACCTGACGTTTCCCGCAATCGATTAGCACCTGTCACTCGGTAAGCCCATCCCTTCCGAGTATCCCCTCGAATTCTCTTACCACTAAGTCTCAAATGTCGGATCGTTGGCGCTAACCATTAACCCCAAAAGCCTGAGCTTTTAGAGGTGCGCATCCGATTCACTTAAAGCGGCATACACCGCACCACAGATCTCGACCAGACCCAACCCACCTGGATGTTGGGTCTATTGTTGGGCCTCTTGCCGTTAGGTCTATTGCGGACCGCAGCCCACTCAACCTATTGGGCTCACCCAACCCAACTCACTAGTCCCCTGGGCCTATTGTCTCAAGGCAGGAAGTTGGACCTATTTGACCCATGAATAAAGGGCCAACACCAAAGACAACTAAGTCTTCGCATCCTTATTGGGCAGGAAGGTACAGAGTATTTGCTCCTAAGGGTTCTCCTGGGGTCAAGACCAACATTACTCTTCGTAAGGGGTCTTTCCTGCTACTACTTCCCTCGGGTAGTGCGTCCTTTGTCGTGTCGTCGCATAAGACCTCTCATCCGTGTCGCGACTCCGAAGAATCATTCCCGGGTTCGGGGCAGTAAAAACGGAACTGTCCCAGTTTGTCACGTTAGAAGCAAAGGTCGTGCTTCCGGAATGAATAATTTCCCCCGGGGTGCTCCTCTGTAGATGATGCATGGCCGGTCTCCGCTAGAAAATCCCCCTCCTGAGAAGGGCTGGGGTCGTTTCTTGTCCATGTTGTACTCCGAGTCCTCTTGTCGGGCAGCGTCACCTCGAATCCGCGCTCCACTATGGTGGCCCTATCCACCACTTTCTGGAAGGTGTGGAGTTCCACTACTCGCCACTTCGAAAGTATTGCTCCGCAATCCGTCTACGAAGAGGCGGGCTTTGTGTGCTTCATCCCTTATAACAAAGGAAACACAATTGGCCAACCTTACATAATCTTGTCGATACTCCACGGCGTATCGATTCCCTTGTCTGATGTGTTTCAGGTTCCTTGCGGTGTCTTCGGATATTGGGGTGGTCGGCCCCCGTCGGGAAAGTCATTCCCGGGTTATGGCTGGGGTCGTTTCGGCCCCCGGCAGACTCATGATCCTTCTGCCGGGTGCGTGGAACGGCCAATTCCCGCCCCCACCATAGTGGTCCTATCGATCACTTCTCGGTAAGCGGGTAGACCCACCGTCGGTATTACCCGATTAGTGTCGCTATGTGGACCACCCTTGTGAAGGCGAGCCTGGTGGGTTCGTCTTTCCTAACAAAAAGGGGAGAGCGCTATGCCATGTCGCGTAATCCGTTGTTGGAGTAGCCGATTCTCCACTGTTGCCGGAACCGTCGTATCCTCTTCTGCACCATCGATTGAAGAGCGGCTTCGGGCCATTAACCGTGCAAACAAAGAAACCAAGTTAGCCCTAAGGTTATCACCCTAGCACCTAGACTTACGAACACACCTACATTAAATCCCTTTTTCCCCGTACTCTCACGTACTACCGCACCTACACCTTGGTTATCTCATGTCCAATTTGCTTGTGGCACCTTACACTGTGGATGTGGATCACGTCTACTATGGTTATGGTTGTTTTCTCTGATACCATTTAATCTGTCACGCCCCCGGGGGTTTTTGAGTCAAGCAAAGCGGAAAATTGCGTGTATTTTTTTTTTCTTAATAGGTAACATAAACCTCATCCCCGGTGCGTGCCAGACCGCCACATACACAAATTCTCTCTGCCAACGGACAGAGTCTCCTTTGTATATGCACGGCGTCTCATTTACAACATCATTCATCAACCATCAACCATCAACCATACAGTAGACATACATCACCAATCCAGTACATTAATTTAACTACTGTTTTAAAAGATCGGTGTCCACTCGACACCTTATTTTTTTCAAGCAAGTTATTAAAGCGGCGTCACCGTTTGGAAAGGATAAAACCAGCGGTTGCAAAACCCGTGCCCACACGGCACTTCGTTTTGAGAAAACATTTTCGAAATCATTTGGTTTATCATGAAAATGCCGCATATGAAAACATCACTAAAAGTATCTAAAACGTAAAGTACATCTCATCCACAGTGCTAACTAATACATGTCCACAACTAATAATCCACAAGCAAATTAACTAATAAAGCATGAAGGAAAATGAGATAAAACCAAGAGTCCTGACTACGGTCCTCACGACGCAGTCTCACCGCCATCCCGGCTAACGCACCTGGTAACACCTGTCACGGAGTGGGTAAAGTCAGTGACAAACAAAGTAGATGTCTAAATATCAAAAGGGAATAAGAGCAAACCGATTACACCGAAACCTTTCGCTAACATTGTACATTAAATAAGTTGGGCACCAACCCCAGAGTACCTGTCGGGGAGACTAAAGTCTCCCCTCGTGCACAAACACCTTTTTGATGCTTTTAACCTCTTCACGGTGCTGGTGTGCTATTTTCAGCTGGCGCGAAGAGGTCCTCACGGCTCCCACTCCTTTGTGAGGCACACGGGTCAAAAAGACCACTTTTCCGGAAAAGTACACCCATGCGGAGGCCAATCCGCCTGTGTACGTGCAGCATCCGAAACCGGATTTGCCGAGATCGGCGTGTAGTGAGCACCGCGACCGCAGCCGCATTATTATTAGATAAAATACATTCATGCGAAAGGTTAAACTGTCCATCTACTTTGTTAGGTAAATTGAGAGCATTTTAATGATGATAGATGCACTTACTGCACTTGTTGCACTTATAGCAACCGTACCCACCTAGTTGAGGAGAAATCGGAACACCTGAGTCCTTCGCACTCTCCCGCTGCGCACCTGGACCTAAAGAAAGTCCGCAAGGATAAACTATAGTCAAAACGTGTACTAACATCCAAAACAAAAAAACCCAAATTACTCTTTTGACGGAAAAGTCCAACACCGTCCGGTTCGCCGAAAACCGGAACCCCGCGCCGCCGTCGCCGCCCGCCGGAGCCCGCGCGGCCGGAACCGCGCGGCGTGTCTCCGCGGGCGGCGCCCACGCGGCGCGGGCCTCGCGCGGCGCCCGCGCGGGTGCGGCCGTGCGGCGGCCCGCGCGGCGCCCCGCGCGGGGTGCGGCCCCGCGCGGCGCCCGCGCGGTGCCCGCGCGGCGCCCGCGCGGCGCCCCGCGCGGGTGCCGCGCGGCGCCCGCCGGCGTGCGGGCCCGCGTGGCGCCCGCGCGGGGTGCCCGCGCGGCGCTGCGCGGGTGCCCCGCGCGGCCCCCGCGGCGTTTGCGGGCCCGCGCGGGTGCCGCCCGCGCGGTGCCCGCGCGGTTTTCGGGCCGCGCGGGTGCCGCCCGCGCGGCGCCCGCGCGGGTAACGGCGCATGCGGAGCCCGCGCGGTGCCCGCATGGTTCCGTCCCGCGCGGCGGCGACCGGCCGTCCGCGACATTCCTCCGCGCGATGCCCTAGCGGGCACCGCGCGTCTCCGCCGTCCGTCCGCGCCCTAGCATGACGGACGATGACGGCGACGATGA
>CM054948.1:15866724-15963800 GCA_029168755.2 Tillandsia fasciculata
CACACCGAATCCACGATGGCCGTCAATCCACGACGCCAACTCAGCCGGTCTTATTGGCTTCTGTGTGATCCTTTGCTTAGATTATCAATGAAGATCCATGGGAAAAATCTCTAAGCAAAGATTAGATCAATTCGACAAAAGATATGTTCTTGAAAGAACCATCGAATTGACCTAAAAGAGGCTATAAAGAAGAACGGTAAAAACCTAGCCTCTAGGGTTGCTCTCAAGTGTTTTATAAATTGATCGGCCGTGCTCCCCACGTTTTTGAGAAACCCTAAATGTCTATTTATAGTTTAGAAACCTTTGGAAAGAGATAAGAATCAAAACATACCTTATCTGGAATTTTTCAGGACGGCGATCCGGATCGGGATTACTGCGATCCGGATCGTCGTAACGAGATTGACGATTCCAGAAATCCAAGGGTTCGGGATCCGGATCGCAAGGCCCGATCCGGATCGTTCATGAATTTCAGCAACATCCAATGTTCGGGATCCGGATCAGAATAGGCTTGGATCCGGATTGGATTTGCACATGAACTAATACCCTTCGGGATCCGGATTGGATCATCTGATCCGGATCCTGAACATGTCCCATGTCCAGTTTTTGATTTTTATGCAATTAAAAATTCATCCAAGTGTTTCTACACTATAAGAAAGTATTCGGATCACCAAAATTATTTAGTTAAACATACCTGATCCTTTTGAATACTTTCTTCTTGAGATTGATGTAACTATCCACAATTCTTCATCTTCAATCTCTCAAGACTCAAGACACTGAGTGTCAACTTGAGCTCTTGTTGAATCTTCTCTAAGTTCTTTGATTGCTGATTGACAATTTTGATCCCTTTAAGACTTAACTCCGACCAACTTACGACTTGACTCACCCGAAATATGCCCACATCACCAAAATGCTCGTAACACCCGTCTATTGGGACCGTGAGCTTGAGCCTGGGTCGCATTTGATCGCCTCGTACCGCGTACTGACACGAACATTTTTCGGGGTCGCCTCGGACCCTCAAACGTGCGCTATGTTCTTTACCGTAAAGTGGCTTTGTCACGCCCCCGGGGTTTTTGAGTCAAGCAAGCGGAAAATGCGTGTATATTTTTTTTTTTTTAATAGATGGACATAAACCTCATCCCCGGTGCGTGCCAGACCGCCACATACACAAATTCTCTCTGCCAACGGACAGAGTCTCCTTTGTATATGCACGGCGTCTCATTTACAACATCATTCATCAACCATCAACCATCAACCATACAGTAGACATACATCACCAATCAGAGTACATTAATTTAACTACTGTTTTAAAAGACCGGTGTCCACTCGACACCTTATTTTTTTCAAGCAAGTTATTAAAGCGGCGTCACCGTTTGGAAAGGATAAAACCAGCGGTTGCAAAACCCGTGCCCACACGGCACTTCGTTTTGAGAAAACATTTTCGAAATCATTTGGTTTTTCATGAAAACGTGCCGCATATGAAAACATCACTAAAAGTATCTAAAACGTAAAAGTACATCTCATCCACAGTGCTAACTAATACATGTCCACAACTAATAAATCCACAAGCAAATAACTAATTAAAGCATGAAGGAAAATGAGATAAAACCAAGAATCCTGACTACGGTCCTCGCGACGCAGTCTCACCGCCCTCCCGGCTAACGCACCTGGTAACACCTGTCACGGAGTGGGTAAAGTCAGTGACAAACAAAGTAGATGTCTAAATATCAAAAGGAAATAAGGAGCAAACCGATTACACCGGAACCTTTCGCTAAACTTTGTACATAAATAAGTTGGGCACCAACCCCAGAGTACCTGTCGGGAGACTGAAGTCTCCCCTCGTGCACAATCACCTTTTGATGCTTTTAACCTCTTCACGGTGCTGGTGTGCTATTTTCAGCTGGCGCGAAGAGGTCCTCACGGCTCCCACTCCTTTGTGAGGCACACGGGTCAAAAAGACCACTTTTCCGGAAAAGTACACCCATGCGGAGGCCAATCCGCCTGTGTACGTGCAGCATCCGAAACCGGATTTGCCGAGATCGGCGTGTAGTGAGCACCGCGACCGCAGCCGCAACAGTTGTATTATATAAGATAAAATACATTCATGCGAAAGGTTAAACTGTCCATCTACTTTGTTAGACAAATTGAGAGCATTTTAATGATGATAGATGCACTTACTGCACTTGTTGCACTTATAGCAACCGTACCCACCTAGTTGAGGAGAAAACGGGACACCTGAGTCTTTTGCACACTCCCGCTGCGCACCTGGACCTAAAGAAAGTCCGCAAGGATAAACTATAATCAAAACGTGTACTAACATCCCAAAACGAAAAACCCAATTTACTCTTTTTGACGGAAAAGTCCAACACCGTCCGGTTCGCCGAAAACCGGAACCCCGCGCCGCCGTCGCCGCCCGCCGGAGCCCCGCGCGGCTCGAACCGCGCGGCGTGTCTCCGCGGGCGGCGCCCACGCGGCGCGGCGCCTCGCGCGGCGCCCGCGCGGGTGCTGCCGTGCGGCGGCCGCGCGGCGCCCGCGCGGCGCCCGCGCGGCGCGCCCGCGCGGCGCCCGCCCGCGCGGGTGCCCGCGCGGCGCCCGCGCGGGGTGCCCGCGCGCGCCGCGCGGTGCCGCCGCGGCGCCCCGCGCGGTGCCCGCGCGGGCGCCCGCGCGCGCCCGCGCGGGCCCGCGCGGCCCCGCGCGGTGCGGGCCCGCGCGGTGCCCGCGCGGTTGCGGGCCCGCGCGGCCGCCCGCGCGCGGGCGCCCGCGCGGTGCGGCCCGCGCGGGCGCCGCGCCGCGCGGTGCCGCGCGTTCCGTCGCCGCTTGCGGCGGCGACCGGCCGTCCGCGACATTCCTCCGCGCGATGCCCTAGCGGCACCGCGCGTCTCCGCCGTCCGTTCCGCGCCCTAGCATGACGACGATGACGGCGACGGTGACGGAGACGACGGAGAAGACCAAAAAACCCAACAAAAGAACGACGGAAAAATCCCGAAAAATTTATAAAAATTATTTTACTAACCGAAGATCGACGGGAAGGTCGCCCGGTCGCGTTCTTGCCTTCGGTTCGATGTCCGGGAAGATCGGGCTCTTTCTCTTTCTCCTTTTCCTTTCTTCCGGCTAGGGTTCCGTCTTTTCTCTTTTCTCTTTCTTTCTCTCCTCACCGGTTAGGGTTTTATTTTTCTTTTCTTTCCCTCCGATAATCGGGATCACTTATATAATCCCTATTATTTGATTATTTCCTTAATTCGTACGTACGTAGAAAGGAAAACCACAAATATCCGATTTTTATTTCTTAAAATAAATATCTGATCCACGAGATAAAATCCCACCTTTTAAATCCTAGTCACCGATTATTTAATTCCCTTAATTAAATAATCATGGGAAATAAATTCCAATTTTATTTATCGTCACCGATTAATTAATTTCTTAATTAATTAATTACACGGATTATCCAAACTTCCTCAGAAAGCGTGTCGGATATTTTACACGAATTCCGATGCGCGCCTAAAGTCATCGCGATCTTAGAAACCCCATTCCGGGAGATCCGTACATCGGATTCCCGATCCGATTGCACCGTCGGTCTACATTTTTCGGGCCCTTTGCCAGAAAAATACACGCACCCCACACCGACCGACTTTTAAAAATTAAATAATTTTATTTCACTTAACGGCTTAAATAATTTACATGTGAGTCAAAAGTACCCCTAAGGGCCGAATCACTACACCACTCACACTTTATAAAAAGTTTCGTCCCGAAACTTAAGTACAAACCTCACTAAACAATTCGGGAAAACATTCCCTCATTTTCGATTCCAGTTCCCATGTCGCCTCGCGCTCTTCGTGGTTGCTCCACTGGACCTTTACATAGGGATAGTTCGATTGCGCAACTTCTTGTCCTCTCTTGCCAAAATCCGCACCGGCGTCTCCTCGACGCTCAAATCCTCTCGCAACTCGATGGTGGAGGCATCCAAGGCATGAGAGGGGTCAGCGAGGTACTTCCGGAGCATTGAGACATGGAACACGTTGTGGACTCGTTCGAGGTTCGGCGGCAAGGCTAATCGGTACGCCACCGGTCCTACGCGTTCTAGGATCTCGAACGGTCCCACGTACCTTGGGCTTAACTTTCCCTTTATGCCGAAACGTCGGTTCCCCTTGGAGGGCGAAACTCGGAGTAACACATGCTCACCCACCATGAACTCTAAGTCTCGGCGTCTGTTGTCCGCGTAGCTTTTCTGTCTGCTCTGGGCGGTCAGTAGCCTTTGCCTAATCAATCGCACCTTTGCTTCGGTCTCCTCCACCAAATCTGGGCCCAGAAACTTACGCTCACCCAAGTCGTCCCAGCATATTGGAGACCGACAGCGGCGCCCGTACAGGGCCTCGTATGGTGCCATCTGAATGCTGGCCTGGTAACTGTTATTGTAGGCAAATTCCACTAGGGGCAAACACCGTGCCCACCCTTCGCCCAAGTCCAAAACGCATGCTCGAAGCATGTCCTCCACAATCTGTATCACCCGCTCTGATTGTCCATCGGTCTGCGGGTGAAAAGCCGTACTGAAGTGCAACTTGGTTCCCATTGCTCGCTGCAGGCTTTGCCAAAAGTTTGACACAAATCGCGTGTCCCTGTCCGACGTGATAGATGTCGGTACCCCATGCAACCTTACTATCTCGTTGATGTAAGTTTGTGCCAGTCGTTCCCGCGTCCACGTCGTGTGTATGGGCAGAAAGTGGGCCGATTTCGTCAAACGGTCCACAATCACCCATATTGCATCGTGTCCCTGTGGCGATCTCGGGAATCCGGTCACAAAATCCATGGTAATCATGTCCCACTTCCACTCGGGCACCGGTAAAGGTTGCAATTTTCCTGCCGGGCGCTGATGCTCGGCCTTCACCTGTTGGCACACCAGGCAGTGTGCCACAAATCGAGTCACGTCTTCCTTCATCTTGGGCCACCAGAAGGTCTGTTTGACGTCCTTGTACATCTTCGTTCCCCCGGGTGCGCTGCATATGGGGCAGTATGCGCCTCCCGCAGGATTTCCTCTTTGAGTTCCGGTAGATCCGGCACGCAGATTCGTCCCCGAAATCGTATCGTGCCGTCGGAGTTTACTGTGAAATCACCTTCCTGGTCGGCGGTTATTCTACTTCGCACCAGCTGGAGTTGGTCATCAGTCGACTGCCCTTCGAGAATTCTGTCCAGCAAGGTAGGTCTGACCACCAGTGTCAGAAGTTGTGCGACTGTACCTGCCGGTACTACTTCTAGTCTCAATCGCGAAAATTCCGCAATCAGACTATCTTGCTGGGTGATGGCACTTACACCTGCCTCCTCGGCCTGCCCCTTGCGACTCAGGGCGTCGGCCACCACGTTTGCCTTTCCCGGGTGATAGTGGATCGTTAAATCGTAATCCTTCAGTAGCTCGAGCCACCGTCTTTGTCGCAAATTTAACTCCTTTTGGGTGAAAAGGTACTTAAGACTTTTATGATCTGAGTACACATTGGAGTGTGCCCCATACAGGTAGTGTCTCCAAAGCTTGAGGACGAACACTACCGCTGCGAGTTCCAAATCGTGCACGGGGTAATTCCGCTCGTACTCCTTGAGCTGCCTTGACGCATAGGCTATAACCTTTCCCCGTTGCATGAGTACTCCACCCAGTCCGTTTCGCGACGCATCGCAATACACTTCATAATCCTCCCCTGGTTCTGGCAGGGCGAGAATCGGGGCTCGCGTCAATCTATCCTTGAGCTCCTCGAAGCTCCTCTGACATTTGTCCGTCCAGATGAACTTTTCCCCCTTTCTAGTCAAACGGTTTAAGGGGGTGGCTATCTTGGAGAAACCCTCCACGAAGCGCCGGTAATACCCGGCTAATCCCAGGAAGCTTCGAACCTCCGTCACCGTCGTCGGTTGGGGCCAGTCCGTCACCGAATCTATCTTCTTCGGATCCACCGCGACTCCAGCCGCCGAGATTACGTGCCCCAAGAAACCGACCTCACGGAGCCAAAACTCACACTTTTTGAGTTTGGCGTAGAGTTTCTGTTCCCGTAGGGTCTGGAGGACTGTGCGCAGATGTTCTTCATGTTCCTCGTCTGTACGAGAGTAGATGAGGATATCGTCGATGAAGACCACCACGAATAAATCCAGGAAGGGTTTGAATACCCTATTCATCATATCCATGAACACCGCCGGGGCATTTGTGAGCCCGAATGGCATTACCGTAAATTCGTAATGGCCATAGCGAGTTCGGAAAGCCGTTTTGGGGATGTCCTCCCCCTTAACCCGGACCTGATGATAGCCCGACTGCAGGTCAATCTTTGAAAACACCGTCGCCCCCTGTAATTGGTCGAAGAGGTCGTCGATCCTTGGCAGGGGGTACTTGTTCTTAACGGTGACCTTATTTATCTCCCGGTAGTCGATGCACAACCGGAGACTTCCGTCCTTCTTTCTCACAAACAGGACGGGCGCGCCCCAGGGTGACGCGCTTGGTCTGATAAAACCCTTGTCCAAAAGGTCCTCCAACTGTGTCTTGAGTTCTTTCAACTCCGCGAAGGCCATCCTGTACGGTGCCTTGGTGATGGGTTTGGTGCCGGGAAGCAGTTCAATAGGGAAGTCGACCTCTCGTTCCGGCGGCATTCCGGGGAGCTCCGCCGGAAATTCCCTTACCACGGAATTTCGGAACGAGGGACGGGTCGGGTGGCTAAATCTACCGAGGCTAGATAGGCCACGCACCCACCCTCTATCAGCTTCCTGCTCGCGACGCGGAGATGACAGCTAAAAAGGAAGTACTTTTACACGCCAGGGACGTGTTCCGGGAATCCCGGTTTCTGCAGTCGTACCTGGCGTTTCTCGCAATCGATTAGCACCTGTCACTCGGTAAGCCCATCCCTTCCGAGTATCCCCTCGAATTCTCTTACCACTAAGTCTCAAATGTCGGATCGTTGGCGCTAACCATTAATCCCCAAAAGCCTGAGCTTTTAGAGGTGCGCATCCGATTCACTTAAAGCGGCATACACCGCACCACAGATCTCGACCAGACCCAACCCACCTGGATGTTGGGTCTATTGTTGGGCCTCTTGCCGTTAGGTCTATTGCGGACCGCAGCCCACTCAACCTATTGGGCTCACCCAACCCAACTCACTAGTCCCCTGGGCCTATTGTCTCAAGGCAGGAAGTTGGACCTATTTGACCCATAAATAAAGGGCCAACACCAAAGACAACTAAGTCTTCGCATCCTTATTGGGCAGGAAGGTACAGAGTATTTGCTCCTAAGGGTTCTCCTGGGGTCAAGACCAACATTACTCTTCGTAAGGGGTCTTTCCTGCTACTACTTCCCTCGGGTAGTGCGTCCTTTGTCGTGTCGTCGCATAAGACCTCTCATCCGTGTCGCGACTCCGAAGAATCATTTCCGGGTTCGGGGCAGTAAAAACGGAACTGTCCCAGTTTGTCACATTAGAAGCAAAGGTCGTGCTTCCGGAATGAATAATTTCCTCCGGGGTGCTCCTCTGTAGATGATGCATGGCCGGTCTCCGCTAGAAAATCCCCCTCCTGAGAAGGGCTGGGGTCGTTTCTTGTCCATGTTGTACTCCGAGTCCTCTTGTCGGGCACGCGTCACCTCGAATCCGCGCTCCACTATGGTGCCCCATATCCACCACTTTCTAGAAGGTGTGGAGTTCCACTACTCGCACAACTTCGAAAGTATTGCTCCGCAATCCGTCTACGAAGAGGCGGGCTTTGTGTGCTTCATCCCTTATAACAAAGGAAACACAATTGGCCAATCTTACATAATCTTGTCGATGCTCCGCGGCGTATCGATTCCCTTGTCTGATGTGTTTCAGGTTCCTTGTGGTGTCTTCGGATATTGGGGTGGTCGGCCCCCGTCGAGAAAGTCATTCCCGGGTTATGGCTGGGGTCGTTTCGGCCCCCGGCAGACTCATGATCCTTCTGCCGGGTGCGTGGAACGGCCAATTCCCGCCCCACCATAGTGGTCCTATCGATCACTTCTCGGTAAGCGGGTAGACCCACCGTCGGTATTACCCGATTAGTGTCGCTATGTGGACCACCCTTGTGAAGGCGAGCCTGGTGGGGTTCGTCTTTCCTAACAAAAAGGGAAGAGCGCTATGCCATGTCGCGTAATCCGTTGTTGGAGTAGCCGATTCTCCACTGTTGCCGGAACCGTCGTATCCTCTTCTGCACCATCGATTGAAGAGCGGCTTCGGGCCATTAACCGTGCAAACAAAGAAACCAAGTTAGCCCTAAGGTTATCACCCTAGCACCTTGACTTACGAACACACCTACATTAAATCCCTTTTTCCCCGTACTCTCACGTACTACCGCACCTACACCTTGGTTATCTCATGTCCAATTTGCTTGTGGCACCTTACACTGTGGATGTGGATCACGTCTACTATGGTTATGGTTGTTTTTCTCTCTGATACCATTTAATCTGTCACGCCCCCGGGGGTTTTTGAGTCAAGCAAAGCGGAAAATTGCGTGTATATTTTTTTTTTCTTAATATATAACATAAACCTCATCCCCGGTGCGTGCCAGACCGCCACATACACAAATTCTCTCTGCCAACGGACAGAGTCTCCTTTGTATATGCACGGCGTCTCATTTACAACATCATCATCAACCATCAACCATCAACCATACAGTAGACATACATCACCAATCAGAGTACATTAATTTAACTACTGTTTTAAAAGACCGGTGTCCACTCGACACCTTATTTTTTCAAGCAAGTTATTAAAGCGGCGTCACCGTTTGGAAAGGATAAAACCAGCGGTTGCAAAACCCGTGCCCACACGGCACTTCGTTTTGAGAAAACATTTTCGAAATCATTTGGTTTTTCATGAAAACGTGCCGCATATGAAAACATCACTAAAAGTATCTAAAACGTAAAAGTACATCTCATCCACAGTGCTAACTAATACATGTCCACAACTAATAAATCCACAAGCAAATTAACTAATTAAAGCATGAAGGAAAATGAGATAAAACCAAGAGTCCTGACTACGGTCCTCGCGACGCAGTCTCACCGCCCTCCCGGCTAACGCACCTGGTAACACCTGTCACGGAGTGGGTAAAGTCAGTGACAAACAAAGTAGATGTCTAAATATCAAAAGGGAATAAGGAGCAAACCGATTACACCGGAACCTTTCGCTAACTTTGTACATAAATAAGTTGGGCACCAACCCCAGAGTACCTGTCGGGGAGACTGAAGTCTCCCCTCGTGCACAATCACCTTTTTGATGCTTTTAACCTCTTCACGGTGCTGGTGTGCTATTTTCAGCTGGCGCGAAGAGGTCCTCACGGCTCCCACTCCTTTGTGAGGCACACGGGTCAAAAAGACCACTTTTCCGGAAAAGTACACCCATGCGGAGGCCAATCCGCCTGTGTACGTGCAGCATCCGAAACCGGATTTGCCGAGATCGGCGTGTAGTGAGCACCGCGACCGCAGCCGCGCAGTTGTATTATATAAGATAAAATACATTCATGCGAAAGGTTAAACTGTCCATCTACTTTGTTAGACAAATTGAGAGCATTTTAATGATGATAGATGCACTTACTGCACTTGTTGCACTTATAGCAACCGTACCCACCTAGTTGAGGAGAAAACGGGACACCTGAGTCTTTTGCACACTCCCGCTGCGCACCTAGACCTAAAGAAAGTCCGCAAGGATAAACTATAATCAAAACGTGTACTAACATCCCAAAACAAAAACCCAAATTACTCTTTTTGACGGAAAAGTCCAACACCGTCCGGTTCGCCGAAAACCGGAACCCCGCGCCGCCGTCGCCGCCCGCCGGAGCCCCGCGCGGCTCGAACCGCGCGGCGTGTCTCCGCGGGCGGCGCCCACGCGGCGCGGCGCCTCGCGCGGCGCCCGCGCGGGTGCGGCCCGTGCGGCGGCCGCGCGCGCCGCCGCGGGTGCGGCCGGCCGCGGCGGCGCCCATGCGGTGCCCGCGCGGCGCCCCGCGCGGCGCCCGCGCGGGGTTGCCCGCACGGCGCCCGCGCGGGTGCGGGCCCGCGTGGCACCCGCGCGGGGTTGCCAGCGCGGCGCCGCGCGGGTGCCCCGCGCGGCGCCCGCTTGGTTGCGGCCCGCGCGGGTGCCGCCCGCGCGGTGCCCGCGCGGTTTTCTTGCCCGCGCGGGTGCCGCCCGTGCGGCGCCCGCGCGGGTACGGCGCATGCGGAGCCCGCGCGGTGCCCGCATGGTTCCGTCGCCGCTTGCGGCGGCGACCGGCCGTCCGCGACATTCCTCCGCGCGATGCCCTAGCGGCACCGCGCGTCTCCGCCGTCCGTTCCGCGCCCTAGCATGACGACGATGACGGCGACGATGACGGAGACGACGGAGAAGACCAAAAAAACCCAACAAAAGAACGACGGAAAAATCCCGAAAAATTTATAAAAATTATTTTACTAACCGAAGATCGACGGGGAGGTCGCCCGGTCGCGTTCTTGCCTTCGGTTCGATGTCCGGGAAGATCGGGCTCTTTCTCTTTCTCCTTTTCCTTTCTTCCGGCTAGGGTTCCGTCTTTTCCTCTTTTCTCTTTCTTTCTCTCCTCACCGGCTAGGGTTTTTATTTTTCTTTTCTTTCCCTCCGATAAACGGGATCACTTATATAATCCCTATTATTTGATTATTTCCTTAATTCGTACGTACGCAGAAAGGAAAACCACAAATATCCGGTTTTTATTTCTTAAAATAAATATCTGATCCACGAGATAAAATCCCACCTTTTAAATCCTGGTCACCGATTATTTAATTCCCTTAATTAAATAATCATGGAAAATAAATTCCTAATTTTATTTATCGTCACCGATTAATTAATTTCTTAATCAATTAATTACACGGATTATCCAAACTTCCTCAGAAAGCGTGTTGGATATTTTACACGAATTTCGATGCGCGCCTAAAGTCATCGTGATCTTAGAAACCCCATTCCGGAAGATCCGTACATCGGATTCCCGATTCGATCGCACCGTCGGTCTACATTTTTCGGGCCCTTTGCCAGAAAAATACACGCACCCCGCACCGGCCGACTATTAAAAATTAAATAATTTTATTTCACTTAACGGCTTAAATAATTTACATGTGAGTCAAAAGTACCCCTAAGGGCCGAATCACTACAGGCTTGTTGAAAGACCCGTGACCCTCAAGGGGAGAATGTCAGCCAGGTGGTGCTAGGTGGGCAGTTTCCCTGAGGTCTTGTAGACCAATTTGGTGGCTTATGATTGGGTAATTTGTTATTTCAGTTATTGATGCATAGTGACTGTTCAGCATGCTTTCCTATTTTGATTGTTCAGTTCCTTTCAATATTATTTCAGTATACTCCTGTTGAGATCTATATATGCTTTACTGATTGATTAATTATTCGCTTCATAATCATGCTTACCTAACATGTTGATTTTTACTATCCTCTAGTATTGTATGCCAGTAGGTACGATCTGCTATTTCTCGGCTCGTTGTGCCCACTGGGATACACTGTTGATGTATCTCACACCCCCTGGGTGACCATTTTTCAGGTCGATCGGGTGCTGGGATGTCGGGACGTGTTGGTGAGGTTTCCGTGTTAGCAATCGACCCTGGACAACCGATATTTTATTAGCAAGTTGTTAATTTGTAAAATTAAATTAATTGTTGTTGTTGTAATATCTTTTAATTATACGTAGTTTAGACTACTCTGATGTTGTTGTAAAAGCTTAGCCGTGCATATATAGAAAAGGCTCAATTTCAAGGAGGAATTGGGAATTTTCTATATATGTGGCGGTCTGTTGCGCCCTGGCTGTTTTAAAACTCTGATTTTAAAAAAAGAAAAAAATTTAGACGCTGTTTTTCGAACTCGGGGCGTGACAGAGATACACTGTACATGTATCCCAGTAGGTACGACGAGCCGAGAAATAGCAAATCGTACCTACTGGCATACAATAACTAGCGAATAGTAAAAGTCATTAGGAAAAGCAGATATATTTGGTATTGTAATTAAAAGCAGACTTACACAATCTCTGAGCAATCATAGGTTGATAACTATAACAGGAACAAGAACTGGACAATCATGGAGTATGATAAAAGCAGGCTATACAGGCAACATATGCATCAATGAGCAAGCTAAACAGGCAATATATGCATCAATGCTAGAACAAGCAAATACCCAATCAAAGTCACCATATTGGTCAATAAGACCTCAGGGAAACACGCCGAACCTTGCACCAACCTGGCTGACATACTCCGGCACCCTCGGGCACTAACCTGGGAGTCAAGACTCCGGCACCCTTGGGCACTAACCTGGGAGTCACGGGTCCATTCACCATACCACTTTACCGGTAAAGAACATCCACACGAGTAGCTACTCCGCTGATGTTCGTGACGTACAACAGTGCGGGCGATCATTATGCGAATGCTCAAGCTCACGGTCCACAGACCGGGTAATTGGCAACAAGCCGAAAAATCCCAACAGGAATGCAATAACAGAAAGCCAACTGATCTCAACTCATGCAATAACAAATGCAGGAAACAATAATAGATCAATCACACATGACAAATGGCAAGAATAATCAGGAAATACTGATAAGCGAGTAATGTGTGATAACTAACTAATGACCAATCAGGCATGGTAAATGTCCATGAGAATCATAATAACTGATAATAATCTAAGGATCAATCATACAGGGCATAACATGAACTGATAACTGATAATCAGGTAAAGATATGCAAGCTAGCTAATGACCAATCAGGCATGGCAACTGTCCAGGATAGAATCATCATATCTGATCAATGAAATAACTTAAGCAAATTTTAGCAATATGAACTGATCAATAAGTCAGGCAAGTATAGCAATATAAGATGATGCTGATCAAATAAAAAGGCAGGCTCAATAAGAAATCTAGGCTACAACAAAAACTGGGGTCCGACCAATTACGATACCCCAGATGGCCGAAATGATAAAGCCCGGACCGAAGATAAACTCACCTGTTTGCAGGCGAACTACCGACTCCAAACAACAAGTTCGAAGACTAGAGTCAAACTGCAAAACCTCAGGCGCGCTGGAGACCGGCCGGAGAGCACGCCGGAGTAAGGTGGAGCAACCACCACCTAATGCTAGAGCTTGGGTTGACAACTCCCTGAACAAACCAAGCTCAGTCCTAGGTAGTTGGCCGGCGACCCGAGGCAACGGCGACGGCCGGCGGTGGAGCTCGGGCAAGATCGGGGTGCAATAATGGAAGGTACGTTTCCATACGTCCAAGCTCTCATGCAACTACATGAGGAGCATCCTACCATCCCAAAGAACTCACCTGAGTGCTCGGACGGCAGTTGGGAGCGACGGCGGCGTGCGGCGGTGAAGCTCAGCCAAGCTCGGGGAAGATGAAGATGCTCTAATGGTGGATTCCCCACCGGAGCTCCTAAGGCCTTCCAACTTGGACCAAATTAGTCCCCTCAGTGCCGTGAAGCCTTCAGAGGTGATGGCCGGCGACTTGGTGCAGTGGTGGCGCTGGCCGGCGAGGATCGGCCAATGAAGGAAATAGACCGATTCTAGGGCAAGCCCGCACGCCCTCAATCTTTAGCCGATCGACCTCAAACTTTGGGAAGAGATTTCAGTCGTCGAGGAGACCAAAACCAATGGTCTTGATCTCAGTTTTAACGGTCGAAAAAGTCCTACGCCCGTAACCAACCGATTCTCGGTTTTCCGGCGATAGCTTGCTCCCGCCGGCAACCTAGGGCACGGCGGCTGCCCGGACAACATAGAGAGGTTCGTCTCAACATTAGGAAGTTCATGCATGCTCTCTGTAACCAAATAAATGTTACGGCTTTTTGTGTTGGCATATTTCGTGAGTCAAGTCAGTGAGTTGAGTCGGAGTCTTAAAGGGATCAAATTGTCAAATCAGCTGTCAAAGACTCATTGAAGATTCAACATGAGCCCAAGTCAACTCTCAGGTATGATTAAATTAAATCATGGTGATTAAAGTTCATTTATAATCATTGGAATCAGGAAATTATTGAAACTCTGTTTAGACTTGGTTTTAGAAACTTGGTTTTAACTTACAACTTATTTTAAGTTTGGATTTCGGTACTTGGACTGTTTTGGATAAAGCTTATCTTGAAAAAACCTGTTTTTACATTGAGTACCGGAACCGCACTTTGAGTTCCTCAAACCCGACACAGAATTTTCTGTAATTTGCATTACGTATCGGAATACAGACTTGCGTACCGGAACACAATAGAAAAATCTGTGTTTTGCACCATTGAGTACCGGAACACGATATTTGGTACCGGTACACAATGTCATCTCGGGAAAAGTTTCCTAAACCGACTCTAATTTGTTTCCAAGGGTTATAAATAGATACTTAGGGTTTCTCGACTAAAACCGATCAATCCAGAAATACTCGAGAGCAACCCTAGAGGCTGGTTTTTATCTTTCTTCTCTTTAGCCTCTTTTAGGTCAATTCGACAGTTCTTCCAAGATCTATCTTTTGTCGAATTGATCTAGACTTTGCTTAGATATTCTTTCTATGGTTCTTCAATGATAATCTAAGCAAAGGATCACCATCGAAGCCAATATTCTGTATCGGCTGAGTTGCATCGTGGATTCGACGTGGCACCGTGGATTCGGTGTGTTGAAGGCGTTTCGTGGATTCGAAACGTGTGCTCGTGGATTCGAGTGGCGTTCGTGGATTCGAACGTGTGCAGTGGACGTGCAATTGGTGGAGCGCAAGGTCCGAAGAACTTGAAGGAGGGGTCGAGTGTCACGCCCCGGGGTCGAAACTGCGACCCGGGCTCGCCAACAGATCCGCCACCTATGCAAAAACCCGCATAGGCGAAGCGCCTAACCTGCAAAAGATAGTACTATAGCTACACAAATATCAGAGCTGAAATAAAATGTTGTAGAATAAAATTCAATCACTGTACAACATGAAATAGGGTACAATATCCATTTCCTCGAATACAGATAATCAACATACAATGTCCTCAATACAGCATCTCTCAACTACAAAAGGGAGATAAACTAAAACTATAGTACAACAGTCTCTACATCAGCCTCTCCAAATACAAAAGATCTCTCTCCAAAGAAAACAGTAAAAACCAGCCGACAGCTACCAGGGATCTCCAACCAGGGGATACAGCTACACTCCTCGGGTGGTCAAGATCTAGCTCGTGACTCCCTCGCCTCGAACAACGACCGAAAGATCAGCAACTCCCACAAAAGACGCTGCAAAACAGGAGGAAGAAAAGAGGGAAACAACAATGGGGGTGAGAACCACTAGTAAACCAGTAGCCTCCCCCTGTGGGTAAAGCCTCAAGCTCCGGCGTACCCACCAAGTCTACTAGAGGCAAGAAAAGGGACAAGTGGTAAAGCTGTAAACAGAACTACTGAATAAAAGGGGAAACCACTACTAGTATGCCTCTAAATGCAATACTGAAAGAAATGACTGTATGAATGCATCAGGAAACAGTATATGACCAAATAAACCCAATCTGGTACCACCAGTAAAACTGGTACTGCCTGCTCAGTAGAATCTGCACACAAGGCTCGAAACCGCGGGATCGGCCCGCACGGCTCGCATCCCAAAACAAGTATCAGACCGGCACACAAGGCTGAGTCCGAAAAGCCTACCTCCGGAGTGGCACTCGAGGGGAGCGACCCACACGAGTAAAGTATCTCTGTCATCAGTATCACAAGTATCTCTGTCAAGTATCTCAATATAGCAGGACTGGATCAAGACTATGATCAAAGTGGGAAACTCCGTCCACTAAAGAAAATCCAATCCCCAATCCCCAATCAGATGCAATAGTACCCAATAAGTGGGAAACTCCATCCACTAGAGAAATCTGATACTCAATCTGATGCATAAGTAGACATCTGGTCAACCGCCTAATGTCCGCGGTCACCGCGACACTCCACAAGACCCAAAAATCTGATAAAGTAGTCAACATCTGGCTAACCGCCTAATGTTCACGGTCACCACAATGACCCACAATCCACAATCGGGGAAAGATAATCAATATCCGGTCAACCGCCTACTGTCCGCGGTTGCCGCAATAACCCACAAATCCAGCACCAAGTACACCCTGTCTCTGACCCTATGGTCCCGGCAACACTATCCCAAACCTCTGCTCGAACCCGAGCAACATGACTCAAAAGTCTAAATGAGAAGGAGAAGGAAAGCAATCATGGTTTCTCCTAAGTCAAATCCCAATATGATAGTGTAGCAATAAAATAGTGGCCTATCTAGATGTCCAAACAAGCATGCAAAAGTCCTCATGCAATGTGAAAGGAAGAATATCAAATAACAGTTCTGCAGGTGTAACAAATAATAAATCCACATAAATATAACAATCATGCTAAAATTATCAGTCAACTACACATGTATATGATCCCTGATCCATGTTAAATCCCAAGGTGGAACCCGCACATAGATAAGTCATCATGTCCCGATAATTAGTCCATTTAACCAATTTCCATAAGATTTATGTGCTAATACGGCATGTTAACTATCACTATTAAATTATTCCACTGATCATGTTCCAACAGCAATATTATCCCCATGATATCCCCAACATGCTATATCCACAAAATTAATCTCAGATGATAGGCTCACATTTAAATCAGTCAATCATGCATGATAATCAATCAATATGTTCAATAGTGGGGTTCTCTAATAAACTTAGTGAGCAAGTCAGAAGCTGAGGCATGCAACAACCACCCACCTCGAAAAGCGCGCACAACACCAAAAGAGACCTCTCGCTGCCCGCTGTCCTCTAGCACCAGTATCCACCAAAAACTGTGTCCCACTGCATAGAACAATGCGCACAATTAATCCCAAAACTGCACAAATACCTACCGTCCAAAATCAGCCCCAAAAATGGCTAAATATCACCTCTGTCCAGTCCTCAAAAAAATCCAGAAAATTCACGGTCGCGTTCCTCGCGAAGAGTAGCCCCAAAACGACTGTTTATATGCCCAGATCCGATAACTGTAGGCCAAGAAACAAATCGGACATCGCGGTAAGCCAAACCATCAACAACTCACACATCTGTACAAATCAGCCACAGAGAAGCTTAATTCTCACCTTCGAAACAATTTCCAAAAATCCCAGAAAAATCACCACTGTGTTCCTCACGACGAGTAGATTAAAATCGAGTCCTTAAACGCCTTGATCCGATGCTCCTAGGCCGAGATATAAATCGAACAAGCCGGTGCTGTCCAGAATCCATCACAGAAAAATGGGGGTCAAAAATGCCTCGGGAACCATGCCAGAAGTACGAAACAGAGCAAAGCGATCAACACGAAAATCGAAGCCTTACCTCTTAGGAACATGCTGTCGAAGAAATCGTCCAAAAACTCCTCCTGGTTTGCTCACAGTAAATTTTTGACTGATCTGTGACGGTAGTGGGCCGAAATGGGGGAAAAACCGAGGCGAACTGTAAAATCGATATCGCCGTTGCCGAGCTTTCAAAAATTCCGGGGATCCACCACGAGCTCAAGAACATCAAGGGGAACAACTTTCGTAGAGAACTCTCCCTCCCATTCTCTCTCTAAGGCTCGAAAAAAGGGGAAGAAGAGGGAGAGGAGGTGGGTATATAAAGGCCCAACTCAAACAATTCCAAAATGCCCACTGTGTCCCCGGTTTCGGGCGCCCGAATCTTTCGGGCCCCGAAACCGGGCCCAAACAGTAGCCCGGCCCGCAAGGCCCAACCGCGCACAGCGGATCCGGCCGGACGTGCGGTCGTCCAACCCGCCCCAGGTCGCGACACGTGTCCCCCGCACAGGGGACAGCGGATCCGACCGCTCCCTTCGCGCCGTGTGGCCAACCCAGGTCAACGGAGTGGTTGGCAGCCCGCCAATGGCGGGCTGCCACATGGCGCACGCGTGCGCCACGTCGGCGCCGTGGCCGCCACGCCAGCCGCCACCGTCTGCCACGCCGCCTGCCCCGCCGTACGCGCACAGTAGATCGCCCAATCCTCGCGCGCCATGTGTCCAGCCCACGCGCTCGCTGCACCCGGTGCACACACTCCGTGCACCTGACGAACCAGAATCTGCCACGTGTTCACCTCTCATCCAATCGAAAACCGCCACGTGGCACACCACAACCCTGCACCTCCGCGCCTGCCCGCGCACCTGCCCGGCCTGCCCGCGCACCCCTGCGTGCGCCGCGCTCACTGCACCGAACCAATAAGGTGCTGCCACGTGTCCCCGCTCCGGTCCACCGTACACCGCGCGCTCTCCCGTGAACCGAGCGCCCTGCGCCCGCCAATCCGGAGCTGCCACGTGGCTTCCCGCCCGGTCCACTGCACCAGCGCCCCATTCCGTGGACCGAGAAGCGTGCGCCGGCCAATGAGAAGCTGTCACGTGTCCCGGCCGGCGGTCCACGGCTCCCTCATGCACCAAAATACACCAGAAACTTCCGGGTCTCCGTTTTTAGGCGTCCGGACTCAGAAAAATACAAGTAAATAGCCGTTTTTCAACGTTTTTCCGCACTGAATCCAAATAGGGCCTCCGTTTTGCCCAAAATTCCTCCCAAAATTCGACGGGGGTACTCGAATACACTCGGGGTCCAATCAACACACTGAGTCCATTTCTTGAGTCCAAAACACACCCAAACACTCTCATAGCATAAGATAGTCCTCCAGACGCTACTGACCAAGCCAAAAGCCTCCAATAAAGATCCGGGTCATCACATCGAGTCCGTGGAGTCGGTAATCACCTTGTTATTCTTCAATTCTTAGTGGATTGTTATTGCGTGTTGGTCCCGTGGTTTTTCTCCTGGATTGGAGTTTCCACGTAAATCTCGGTATACTGTTTTTTATTTTCGCATTGGTTTTTATTTTGCACTGAGATTTATTTTTTAAATATTACACCTATTCACCCCCCCTTTAGGTGTTTGATAGTACCTATTTAGATCCTTGGGGATCTTACATAATTAAAAACCTACAATAAAAGCAAAAGTTCCTATGATCTCACATTGCTGGAGAGAGTGAAGAAGAAGGAGCCCTCCGCGGCGGCGCATGGCTGAGCTCGGTGCCGGGAACCCCTCGGCTCGACGTCAACCTCACAGAGACACTCTCAGACCTAACTTGGAGCATCAAAGGCCTCCCAGGATGCAACCTTCTCCTAGATGGCCGGAAAAACCAAGCTTTTCCTATGCTTTCTTGGCTTCTCCGGCGACGGGACGGCGGCGCTTGGGTGCGACGGTTGGAGGGTGTTGTGGGGTGGAGGCGTCGGTTCCAAAGAGGGAGGCAGAGGGATGGGTTTCGATTGATAAAACCCAAGAGACACCATCTCGGAGCATTGAAATAATGCTTATATGCACAAAATGCCAACATACCCCTCCACACTTCATATTTGGCTCCAAGTCCCTCACAGAAAATCTCAAATTATTTTTTAGTCCTTGTCATGTAGTGGCACAAATTTCGAAGCACAAACATTTGGGTTTAAGCGCAAAATATTGTATTTTTGGTCGTTTTTCATGCTTTTCGAGGCGTTTGAGTTGTCAAACTGAAAAAAGGACTTCGCCACAACGTCCGGCTCGACGAAACCTATTAGGAAGAGATTTTCATTTTTTGACGAGATTTAGGATAAATCTCTGGTCCATAAATACTATACAATTATACAGTATGGCACGCTTTTCGAGACTCTAGGATCATCAAACAGAAATTTCGTCAGCGCCATTGCGCTCAGAATAATGATGTTAGCTAGAATTGACTACTCATACTGCTATATTTGGATTTTAGACAGTGAATCGGCTGACGATTGGTCGAGAGAGGACCGAAATTATGGGTTACTATTCATTTCACTATTCACTTAAGTCGCAGGTCCCACCAGCTTCTTCGCTAATTTCTGGACGATCCGACCGTCAGATCGACAATATTTGTATATCAATCTTACTTGTTTCGACAAGACGGTCGCAATGTTGATCTTAGATTTTCGAGATCAGGCTTCGATCAAAAGTCAATATTTCTGGGTCCAATTTACACCATAAATTACCTATTTTTGCCATTTAAATAATCCAGGAAATTATTTAAACTTAA
Source organism: Tillandsia fasciculata (assembly GCA_029168755.2). Lineage (NCBI taxonomy): Eukaryota > Viridiplantae > Streptophyta > Magnoliopsida > Poales > Bromeliaceae > Tillandsia > Tillandsia fasciculata. Next base: position 15,886,727 of record CM054948.1, read on the forward strand.
ATTTTTGGTTTCAAAAATCATGGTTACTACAGTTTTGTTCTAGAGTGCAACATAGTTTTTAGAAATGTTAATAGCAATAGTGTTGTCACACAAAATCGTTACCGAGGTCGCCGGGATGCGGAAGTCGCTCAATACACTATTCATCCAAATTAATTGAGCTGCACAACTTCCAGCTGAAATGTATTCCGCCTTAGCAGTCGAGAGAGCAATACAGTTTTGCTTTTTACTATGCCATGCAATAAGACAATGGCCAAGGTAAAAACATGCACCACTCGTGCTCTTTCGATCATCCACTGATCCAGCCCAATCGGCATCCGAATATCCTATAATATCGAGATATGTGCCCATAGGATACCAAATTTTGAAATTTAAAGTACCTTTGACGTATCGGATGATCCTTTTCACCGCTTTCAGGTGAATTTCCTTCGGTGCTGATTGATATCTCGCGCAAATCCCAACACTGAAGGCAATGTCCGGGCGACTAGCCGTAAGGTAGAGTAGACTTCCAATCATGCTTCGGTAAAGTTTCTCGTTTACTTTTTCTTCATGAGATTCACAACCTAATCCCTTATTGCTAGTTCCCATAGGAGTCGGAAAGTCTTTAGAATTCTCCGATCCAAATTTCTTGACCAACTCCTTCGCATACTTGGATTGACATAAATGAATGCCATCATCACTTTGCTTAACTTGCAATCCAAGAAAATACGTTAGCTCGCCCATCATGGACATCTCAAATTCGCTTTCCATCGTTTCGGCGAATTTTGAACCATCGTTATTCTTCGTAGCACCAAATACAATGTCATCCACATATATTTGTGCTACAATGAAATTGTCCTGAAAGTGTTTCACAAAGAGTGTCCGATCTGCTCCCCCTCGAGTATAGCCCTTTTCCAAAAGATACTTTGTCAATCTTTTGTACCATGCTCGCGGTGCTTGTTTTAAACTATAAAGAGTCTTTTTCAGTCGAAAAACATGGTTAGGTAGTTTATGATCAATGAAACCTTTCGGTTGAGCCACATAAACTTCTTCATTTAAAAAACCATTTAAAAACGCGCTCTTAACATCCATTTGAAAAAGTTTTATTTTAAAATAACAAGCAATCGCAAAAAGAATACGAATAGACTCGAGATGAGCTACCGGGGCGAAAGTCTCATCAAAATCTATACCTTCAACTTGTGAGTAGCCCAGAGCAACTAGACATGCTTTGTTCCGTATAATGGTACCATCTTTATTTTTCTTATTCTTGAAAATCCATTTTGTACCGATTATATTTTGTTGCTTCGGGGGCTTCGTTAATTTACAGACTTTGTTCCTTTCAAATTGATTGAGCTCTTCTTGCATTGCTTCAATCCAATAGTCATCCTGAAGAGCTTCATCAATGTTCTTTGGTTCGATCATGGAGACATAACATGCAACTCCACAAACCAATTGTCTCCGAGTTCTAACTCCTTCTTGAGGATCTCCAATGATGTTTGATTCCGGGTGATCCTTGGAGATACGTAGCGTTTGAGGTAACGGAGTACTCGGTGGAATTCGTGATGATGACTAAACATTAGATGAACTAGAAGAATCATGAGATGCATCAACATTTTCAGAAAATTTATCATGCAAAGATGCAATATCATTAGCAGGAGATTCATCATCAATAGACATATCAGGAGTAGATTTATTAGAAGAAAGATAAGAAGCTTCATCTACTTTAACATTGAAAGATTCTATCATCGTTTTAGATTCAAGGTTAAATACCCGATATGCTCTACTGTTTGTAGAAAAACCCATAAAAATTTCTTTATCACTTCGAGAGTTGAATTTTCCAAGATTCTCGATCGCGTCAAATGTAACAACGACTCCCAAAGATACGAAAATATTTTAAGTTCGATTTTCTACAGAACCAAAGTTCATAGGGGGTATTCAAAGTACCCGGGCGCAAATATATTCTATTGATCACATAGACAGCGGTGTTAACTGCTTCAGCCCAAAAGTGTAACGAGAGTTCCCGGCTACGAAGCATAACACGCGCCATTTCTTGTACATATTTTTGCGCTCGACTACACCTATGATGACCAGGATCTCCGCAGAGCACTTGCAGTGTGATCAGTAACTTCTAGAGGCTCTTTGCTTGTGTTGGAGGTGTTTGTGCGCGTATCGGGCTCAAGAAATGGACTCGGCGCGAAATTTGGGTTAAGAACACCTTTTTACAGGCCTTCGACAAATTTTAGAAGTGGAATTGGGCAAAACGGACATCGGATTTGGATTCAGCGCGCGAAAACGATGAAAATGGACTATTTACTTGCTTTTTCGAAGCCCGGATGCCCCAGCACAGATTTCGAGGCATTAGAGTACTGTTCTGGCGGCCGGGGCAGCGGCGGAGCGCGGCGGCGAGCAGAGGCGCGGGCCGCTCGGTCCACGGGCTTGGAGTGCACCGGAGGGAGGACACGTGGCGACTCCCGGTTGGCCGGCTCGCGAGGCGCGTTCTACGGAAGAGAGCGGGAAGTCGTGGACCAGGGCGGGGCCACGAGGCGACCGTTGGTTGGCCGGTTCACGTGCGCTCGGTCCACGCTAGGAGCAAAGCAGGCACGGTGCGCGGAGCAACGTGGGTGGTGTGCCACGTGGCGTCTTTCCATTGGCGCGGTGCGACACGTGGCAGCTTTGGATTGGATGGTGTACTGGGCGCGGTCCTTGGAGCGGGTGCTGTAGGTGCCTCGGGCTGCATGCGCGACGTGGGCGCCGGTAGCGCGACGTGCGCGCACGTGGACGCGCCGACCGAGGCTTTGACGCGGGTGGGAGCGGCGCGGGGGCGCGGCCACTCGTCACGAGCGGGTTGGCCCTTTTCGCTGTTTGCTGTGCGGGGGCCACTTGGCGCAACGTGGTGAATCCGGGCGCTGGATGCATGGCTGGCGATCGGGCTACTGTGCGGCACTGTTTCGGGCGCCCGAAAGTGGGGACATGGATGGAATTAAATGAATTGTTCAGTTGAAGCTATATAAACCCCCCATTGGCTGCATTTTCGGACCATTCCCGAGCTTCCCTGCGACAGACCCCTTAAGCATTATTGTTCCTCTTCTTGTGCTCTATCTTGTGAGGGATTTACAGATTTTTTTGGAGGCTGCAGCATCGGCGTTTTCTGCGACGCGGCGCACTTCGACGCTTCTTCGATTTTGACTTCTACCGTCGCATTTCAGTCCGCGAGGCCCCCTGGATCACCCCGATGAAATTTTGAGCCGATTTTTGCGGCAGCGCATTCACGAGAGGTACGCCTTCGATTTTCGTATTGATCACTTCGTCTCATTTTGAGTTGTTGGCATGGTTCCTGAGGCAAACTTTGACCCCTTGTACTGCTGTGAGTTTTGGGACAGCGGTGGAGTATTGTTGGCTTTTATCGGTCTACAAGCATCGGAATGAGGCGTTTAACCACTCGATTGATATCTACGCTTCGAGAGGAATGCACCCGTATTTTTGTCAGAATTTTTGGAGGATTCTTCAAAGGTGATATTTAAGCTTCTTTCGGACTGGTTTCCTTCAGAATTTTGATAGTGGATAGTTTGACTTGCCGCAGTGTTTCATTTATATCTTGGCCTACAGGTGTCGGAACGAGGAGTGTAAATACTCGATTTGTATCTACTCATCGCGAGGATGGTAGCCGTAATTTTTTTTTGGATTTTTCGAAGGATATAAGGCAGGAGAAAAAAGGCCTTTCTTTGTGCTGTTTTGGAGAAACAGCAAGAGTGTGTTGTGGTGTTATCTAATTGTGGGTTGTGTTGTTGGTTTGAGCAGAGGCTTGTGCAACCGAGTACCGAGGGTGCAGTTTCGGCAGATTTTGGATTGTGAGTGACTGCGTACCTCTCCGACTTCAGCTTTGCCTGCGGAAAGCGATTCAGGTGGGTTGTTCGTCTCCAGAACCGATGGACGGTTCTATAATTCTATGTGTTAGAATGCATGCATGTTAGTGTACCGATATATGGTTGAGATGTAAGCTTGGTAAGGATATTTTGTTTAAGGAATTACGAGATATGATATTCATGATATGCCTAAGGGAAACTTGCAAGATAAGATATTCATGTTATATTAATGTGAACTTGCATGATATTGTTATCCATGTTTTAGTACCTGAGAGTTTACATAGGTGTAGTGTTCCCCTATGGAATTGAGAGTATGCATAATTTATTGTGCAACCTATAGCTTTAAATTGTGAGCATAAGAATGATATAGTTCATATGGATTAAGGCTTACATGATTTATGGTACACGTTAGATACCTTTGAGATATTATATATTTAATGTTTGTTTTCTCATATGCTAGTTGAGAGCATGTTTAGGGAGATAAGGCTTATTTGATTTTTGGTGATCATATCTGTTAGTGTTCCCTATTTATGTTCAGTTTATTTAAATGCTATTATTGGAACTTGACCTAGCACCCCGTCATATGATGTATGTTTAACCAGACTAGTAGAGAACCTTCACTTGGGCTAGGTTCTTTTATGCTTTAGATATCCCACATTTTGTATCTTTTCCTCGACATAGATTTTCCTCGCCCGGGTAGTGGGCCGAGTAGTCAGGTTATTGTGGGACATTATTATACTCGTGCCTGGGGGCTGAGTGGAGTTTGGTAGCTTAGTTTAGACCTGTGCTAGTATTGTTGGGAACCGTTTGGGTCGACGGTGGTCCCGGCTGTGGAGTATCTCCAGCCAGTGTGTTTTGTGCCACGAATTGGTTGAGTTCGTTAGTGTCTCGAGATTCGTGAGAACTGGTTAGCTGAGTCGTCGAGAGTACTCCGACCGTCGTGCGAGATGTTTGAGGATCTTGAGTCCTTCCGTTCTGAGAGTGAGCGTGGATTTTGATTATAGCCTGCAGGAGCCACTTTGAGCTCGACAGAGATGCGCTGATACCTTTTTCGTCGGTGGGGTCGCGCCCCTCGAGTGCCACGTCCGGAGTAGATCTGTTACTTTTGTATCGCGACTTGTCAACGCAGTCCCTCTGGCTGGGTCAGTTTTGGCAGTCACGGACGCCCTTCGTAAGTCCGGTCCTCCTCGGATGTAACGGCAGTAGGTAGGCGCAGGTTTGACTGGACCCTATGAGGCAGTCAATTCGATTGGGTCGATTGAGCACCTTGGGTGCGAGTAGTCGCATATATTTTTATCTATACCACCCATTGAGCATTTTGATAGAGGCATGGTAGCTGTAGTGTATCTCCAGTTTTTCTTGTTCAGTTTTTACTGCATTGTTATCTTATGCCTTTAGTAGACTTAGTGGGCAGACCGTCGAGCTTGGTGGCTGTACCCACTGAGAACTGCTTGTTAATGTAGTTTTCACACCCGTTGGGGGGTTCTCCCCCTCCTTTTTCTTTCCTCTCCTTTATTTTGCAGAGTCATCTGTGGGAGATGCTGATTCTGCTGTTGCTGTTCGAGGCGAGGGAGTCGCGAGCTAGATCCCTACCTGTTTTTGGAGAGTAGCTGTACTCCCACATTGGAGATTTGTAGTACAGTCAGTAGATTAGTTTTATTTCTGCTTTTGAGAGATTATTGTAGTGAGATTACGACTTGTACTGAGAGCCTGTACACTTATGTTTTATTTCAGGTTTACCTCCCTTTTTAGTTCTGGGTTATCATATTTGAGGATGTTGTATGATTATCACTTATGGGAGATGTATATTGTATTATTATTTTCAGTTGTACAGTGGTTGGATTTTAGTTTTACAGCATTTTATTTTATAGCTATGATATCTGTTTAGCTGTAGTCCCTTTTCTTGCAGGTTGGACGCTTCGCCTATGCGAGGTTTTGTATAGGCGGCGGATCTATTGGCGAGCCTGGGTCGCAGTTTCGACCCCGGGGCGTGACAACACCGTTTTGTTGCGGTGTATAAGGTGCAGAGAATTCATGTTTTATGCCATTTGAAGTGCAAAAATCAATGAATTTTGAATTTATAAGTTCTCCACCTCTATCACTGCGAACAGGACAATCTTTACATTTTTCTCAATCATAATACGATGACAAATCTCATGAAAAGAATCAAAAGTATCCGCTTTCTCTTTTAAAAATTCTATCCAAGAATATCTAGAGAAATCATCAACCATGAGAAAAATATACCATTTTTCACCCAAACTAGGTTGACGAGTTGGCCCAATTAAATCCATATGCAATAATTCTAATGGGCGTTTTGTTCCTATATGGTTCAAATTCTTGTAAGTGGATCTAGTTTGTTTTTCCTTTTGGCAACCACCACACTCAAGGTTTTTTTTGAAATTCAATTTAGGAACACCTCTAACTATGTCTTTGTTAGATATTCTAGATAGTTCCTTAAAATTTATGTGACCTCGTCTTTCATGCCAAAGAGTCTCACTATCAAGTAACACTAGGTTACATTGTTTACTAGTTTTATCAGGAACTACATAGCAATTATTTTGTGACCTAACCCCTTTCAAAATGAATAAATGGTTTTCATCAGTTACAGTGCATTCAATAGAAGAAAAATTAACTGTAAAACCATCATCACACAGTTGGCTAATGCTTATGAGGTTAGTCTTAAGGCCTTCAACAAATAAAACATTGTTCAAAACTGGGCCTTCTGGAATAGTAATTATTCCCTTGCCAATTATTTTTGAAGATCGTCCATCTCCAAAAACTACAAGTCCTCCGGAGGTTTTCTCAAAATTTTGAAAAATATTTTTGTCACCAGTCATGTGACAGGAACAACCACTGTCCAGATATCAAGACGAATTGTCATACGCATGTAGTGATGTGTGAATGACAAGACAAAGGAAGAGTTCACCTTTGCGCACCCAAACCTTAAGAGTTTTGGAGTACGTCGGCAATGATCGTGAAGTTAATCTCCTTGGTAAACGCGTCTTGTTTGATTGATCACTTTTCTTTAGTTTCCATGATAATTTTGTCTTGATGAATGTACTACCATTATTCTTGACCTTTGGTTGATTTCTTCTTGAATTTCGATCTTTGTTCTTGATGGTAGTCGTTGCAAGAAGTGCTTGATTTGTTCGTTTGGCTCCATTCTTGCAATTTCGTCTTATGTGCCCTGCAAAACCACAACGATAACATACCTTTGTGAAAGTTGAACCCGAAGAAGGTGAGGTAGGCTTGTCAACGTTGGTTGCGATGATTTCTGTCGGAGAAGGAGCTACCGACTGAGGCACAAATTTCGTACCACTCGAACTTGGATCCTCACCAGTTCGAACGTATCCACTGCCCAAACGGTTTGTTTCACCAAGACCAAGCAACTTATCCAACTTGTTCCTTCCTGAAGAGAATCGCTTCAAATCTTCCTTAAGTTGGAGTATGGTCTTCGTCATTTCCATTTTTTCTTGTCGAGCCTCGGTGTAGAGCTTCAAGAAGTGATTTGCTTTATCCACCAATTTGATATTTTCCTTCTCGAAATGCTCGTTCTTCTCTTGAAGGGAAGTGTTTATCTTGATCAAGTTGTCCCTTTCCTCTTCAAGAGCGTTTGAGAGAGAAGTTGTCTTTTCGGATTGTTCTTCAAGATCCCACAATCTTCTTCTCAAACTTTTATTTTGCTTTGCCAATTTCTTTGAATCCTTCAACAATTTATGGTAGGCAAAAGCAAAGTCTTCACCTTCGGAATTGCTTGGTTAATTATCCGATGTCACTTGTTTATCTTGGGAAGAAACAGACAATGAACCGGATGTAGTTGATGAGAAGCACATGAAAGGTGAAGTTGTGGATGCAATGAATACTGTGGCGTTGTTATCCTCATCAATGAAAGATGACTCATCGGAAGTGGAAGTGTCATCCAATGTGACAGCTTGCATAGCCTTCTTCTCTGACGGATTCTTGTTGGGACACTCCGTTGAGATATGGCCAAAACCTCGGCATTTGAAGCACTGGATTTGTCCCTCGGTGTTCTTCTTGTCCTTTGAAGAACCCTATTGCTTTCTTAATTTAAAGCTTGAAAATCCTTTGCCTTTCTTGTACTTAACGAAGGATAATAGTTTGCTTGAATTTTTCCTTCGAAAGCTTCGGCGAAATTTCCTCCTCAAGAACGCAAGTTGTTTCTCAAAATCCTCCATTGATAAATTATCATCAGCGTCTGAGGAGAATGAATCCGCGTATTCTTCCTTGGTTGATTTCAATGCAAAACTGTAACACTTAGAAGAAGAGGAAGGCTTTCCAGAAGAATAGTTAGTAGGAAAAGTCATTTCATAAGTTTGAAGTGCATCAACTAATTCTTCTACTTTGATTTCGTCCGGATGTTTTACTGTTTCAATGGCTGCAACCTTAGGGCGAAATCTTTCAGGAAGAGTTCTCAAAATCTTTCTTACAACTTTTGATTCTGGAATTTTCTCTCCCAAGTTAGCACATGTATTCACGATATCTTGCAATCATGTATAATACTCTGTGAAATATTCATTTTCTGCCATATAAATAGAGTCAAACTTGTTTGTGAGTATTTGCAGTTTTTGAATCTTCACTAAGCTTGTACCCTCATGTGTAACTTATAGAGTATCCCAGATTTCTTTCCCAGTCTCACATGCCGAGACGCGAGAGAACTCTGTTTGCGACAAAGCTTTAAATAAGGCATTAATTCCTTTGCCGTTGTAAGAAGATGCATCAATTTCTTCCTTGGTCCATTTCGACCTAGGTTTAAGGGTGGGAACATCGACAATAATCTCAGTAGGATTTGTCCATCCAAACTCAATTGATTGCCAAACCCATTCATCGATGGAAATCAAGAACGCTCTCATGCGTACTTTCTAGTAGGCATAATTTGTTCCATCGAAGAACGGTGGTCTATTGATGTTTCCGCCTTCAACCATTGTTTACAACCCTATTCCCGCTCTGATACCACTTGTGGGTTATGTTAATAATGGATCTGAATAGGAAAAAAAATACCTAGAGGGGGGGTGAATAGGTGTAAATAATAAAATCACCAAATCGTTGCGTAAAAAATAACCCAATGCGGAAAAATAAAAATGTACGCAAGATTTTACGTGAAAAACTCCGTCATAGGAGTAAAAAACCACGAAATCGATAACACGGCGAAATCCTCTAAAATTAAACACGTACAAGGTGATATACCGTAACTCTACGACTCAACCTTTTCCATACGCTCCAAGTAGATCTTCTCCGCTCGCTCCACAACACGCCTCGAATCCACGATTTACGTCCAACGCCGAATCACGACGTCCAACGTCGAATCCACGACGTCCAACCGAATCCACGGTCTTCACCAATGTAGGACGTATCGATCACACTAACGCGCCTCGCTCCGAATCCACAAGAGCGGTAGCACCTTGAATCCACAAGGCCATGCGAATCCACGCGCCGGTTTTGGAAAATCGTTGTTTCTTTATTGGTGATGATAATCCGCCGAATACTTAGATCATAGATAGACAAGAAATACCATCTAAGTATTCTTCAATTTGATTCGACAGAAAATAGAGAGTTTGGAAACCCTATAACCAAATTGAACAATATAGACGAAGAAACATGAATTTAATCGTGTTTTCCTTTCTTCTCTATATATATGGATTTTTCCTTTCTTGATCCCTTTTTCGGAATTAAGGATTGTGGATTATTTTTTATTCCTTTTTGGAATATCCTAAAAGATGAATGATAGGGTCTATTTATAGGTTAGAAACCTTTGGAAAGAGATAAGCATCAAAAACTGACTTAACAAACTTTTTCCCGCATGGCGGTCCGGACTAGATTTGGCTGATCCGGACTGTCATCTTTTTCCAAAAAATTTCCTACAAAAACAGGTTCGGGGTCCGGACTGAATTTGGCCTGGTCCGGACTGTTTATGTGATTTCAGTAGAATCAAGGTTCGGTGTCCGGACTGGAATGGGGTTGGTCCGGACTGTTAATTCATATGAACTAAATCTTGTTCGGGGTCCAGACTGGATATGGCTGGTCTGGATCCTGAACACCCAAAAAGTCCAGTTTTTGATTTTTATGCATCGAAACATATTCCAAGTGTTTCTAAACTACACAAATGTATTCGAATCACTAAAATTATTTAGTTAAACGTACCTGATCCTTCCGAATCCATTCTTCTTGAGATTGATGTATATGATCCACAATTCTTCATATTCAATCTTCAAGACTCAATACACTTCATGAAATATGCCAACACAAAATCCTTAACAACGTGTAAGGTTGGCGGTCGGGTATCATTTTGGCTACACACACTTTAGCCTCTTCGGCCGAAGGCTCGCCTTCACTAGCTTCATTCGGCTCACCATGACTCAAATCTCGTTCGACGAAGGAGACATTGTGCTCCTTCGACTTTCTCTAGTCCTGTTTGCAGCCCTATTTCAGCCGCTCCTCTGTATTATTCTTCTAGAATTGCTCGTATTGAGCAATCCTCACCCCCAAATCGAAGAGATTGGGGAAATAGCGACCCTCGAAATAGTTACGGATCTTGAAGTGTAGGTCGTTGAACGCGATTTTCGTAAACTCAGCCTTCGACATCATAACGAAGCATCGATTCCTGGCTATTTTAAAATACTGAGAAACTCCTCGATCATCTCGTCAGCCTTCTGCCGATATGATGCTAAATCGGCAATTGACAATTCGGGCACCACCCGGTAAAATTGCTCGTGGAACTTAGCCTCGAGCTTGTCCCAGTCCCGAATTGAGTTGTGAGGTAGGTTCATGTACCACGAGAACGCCGTCTTTGTCAACAACGTACTGAATAGCCTCCTTTTAAAGAATGGGCTGGTGGCCGCCTCTCGGCATTGGGCCGTGAACCGAGCAATGTGCTCGACTGTGTTCTCGTTCTCTTCGCCCGAGAACTTGTCAAATTTCGGCATCTTCCAATTGACGGAGTATAGGTAGTCCGTATCGATATGAGCAGGATGCAATGACCTGAACACTAGCCGAATTGCCGGCCTGGCCTCTGTGCCGAAGATATTTCAAATGATATCCTACACATTGGCGTGAATGTCGGCGAGCCCCACTGTAGGTGTTCGGGCCACCGGTTGCGCTAGTGGAATTGGCGGCCCGTATTGGCCCGCCTGATTTTGAGGCGATCCCTGTAGACGGACCTGCCTGTCGTTCCTGCTCCCAGCCATTTCGGCGAGTCTGGCCTAGGGTACTAGAGTCACTGGCTACGCCGGAGGAGGTGGCGATCCGTATAGGCCAGCTTGCTGCTGAAACGGTCCCTGTGGAGGGGCTTGTCCGCCGGTCCTGCCCCCAGCCACTTCGGCGAGCCTGACCTAAGGTACCTGAGCCGCCGACTGTGTTGGTGGAAGTAGAGGCCCGTAAGGGCCGGCCTGGTTCTGAAGTGGTCCCTGAAGAGGGACTTGCTCGCCGATCTTGCCCCTAGCCTGAGGCTGGACAAACGGCAGTGAGGGAAGCAGAAAAGTCCCCTAGTAGTTCTCTTGTTGGTTGCCGATGTTTTGCCCATCGGCCATGTCCCTACTTGGTACGGGGTCATCTGCGGCTGTGCTGCCCCCAGCGGCTGCGCCGCTTGATAAGTAGCCGCCGGCGGTGTAACTTGTGGTTGCACTGTCGGCATAGCCGGAGCCATCGTTTTATTGCGTCGACAACTGCTAGAGTGCTATGGAGATGTATCCTCCACTGTATGGCTCTTCATGGGCCGCCGTTTGCCCAACTCGAACCGTGTTTTCATTTGGGGCCACTATTGCGGCCAACATAGAACCGAATCGGGCGTCTTGTGCCTGACGGTTCCTCTCGAGGGACGCCTGCATCCTCTCGATATTATCTAACATTCAGGCCATTTGCTCGAATATCTTAGCTAGGGTCGACTCCGGTAGTGCCGACCTTCCGCTGGTCTCCGGGGCCTCTAGTAGCTTCGATGGCGGGTCATCTGCGTGTCCGGCACTACTGGTCTGGTCATTCCCCACATGTCTAGCGATGACTCTGTTCCTGAGAAGCCAGGTTGTTGTTGTCATCCATTGTAACGGTATGAGAAAGTAAGAGTTACCTGAGTATCCCACCGGGCATGCCAAGAAAGTTGTTGGGGCCGAAAATGTCAGTTGTCGATCGGCCCCGGGTTGGTTGACCCTCTAGATGTGATGCACCGCGTGTCAATGGATCAAGCGATCTGGCCGAGGAGGGATCCACTCGGCCTGGTTCCTATCAATTAACTCTCGCGACTATCTGACTTAGATTAGCCGAATCGGGATGTGGAGGTAGGGAGAGAGAAAGTTCGGCCTAGAGTAGCCGAACTAGTATGTAGAGACAGGGTTTGACATAGCTAAGGAGCCGATTAGAAATTGTATTGCTTGTGAAAAAGGTTACAAGGGAAACTGGTAGCCAATTATAATTAAACTACTCTTAGGAAAGCAGCAAATGCAGATATGAAAGATATGAAAAAGCATGGGTGGTCACTGGCTTACGAGGTTGCAGGACCCAGTTTTCTTCAATGGTTCAGATATTTATACACTCCTGAACCATACGTATAATCGTCAATTTGAATAATCGGCGTGATTTGGGGGAAGTTATCGGGAAATCCTCAACTACTTCCTTTTGAATCGAACTTCCCCAAATAAGATGGTAGCCTTTTTTTCATCCAAATTCATCTCTTTATCGACCCGGCGAAGCGTGATCTTCGACGCTTTTTAATACTGGGCGCCGCTTGCCGTTTCCGGAGTCAGTACGAGATTCGCTCCCGAATCTTGTGATCTTCCTTTTCAAAATCTTTCCTTCTTTGGCTTGAATAGCCAAGAATTGACTCTGACTTCGCCTTCCTCGTCGCTCGATTAGGCGGTTTAGCTTTCGTCTTCAGTCGAAGTCAATTCCAGATGAGGCGACGATCTCCTTGTTTCGGCCGCCTTTTCTATCGGCTGATGCCTTTGGCCGACAGCGTATGTTGCATGCTGCACTCTTACGCGATTGAGACCGATCTTAATCGAGACGCAGGTCCCTCTTTGTTGACTCATTCTTCTATCGGCTGATGTCTTTAGCCGAAGGTATACGCCACGTGTCACTTCCTCGAGGGCGAAAATTTTGGTCTTAATAAAGGATAAACACGCAAATTTACAAATTCCATATTAATAGCATATTAAGCTTAACCCTAATCCCCTTAACATCTTCTCCTGTCAGCCCCCAGCCCCATCTCCTACCTACGTCACCACCAATCCTAACTCCGGCGATCATCTTCTGGCCGCTGGAGCTCCGCCGGAACCTCCACAAGACTCCATTTCTCTCTCTCTCTCTCTCCCTCTCTCCCTCAAGGCACATTTAGCCTAAATCCCCTTCAACTTTGGCTATGCTGCCCCGAATCCACGCCACCAGCCTCTTGTGAGTTCGGCGACCTTCCGCCGGTCGGCCCTAGCGTCACCCTGCACCCCCGAGCTCAAGATCCATTATTGAGCCCAATATGTTGAAGGTTCAGCCGCACCTGTTGATTCACCGCCGCTGCCGCTACCTGCCTTGTTGTCTGCATTCGTGGACCCCGGAGCACCCTTTGACGCCCCAATGCCCCATGGCCTTCCACTTGCTTGAGAACGAAGATTTACCCCGAGGTTTCCTAGGGATAGCTACAACTTCAAAATTGCCGCCGCCAGCTGCCACTTCCCCTAGCCTCTTGCCGTCAGCCTTGACCTCTTCATGTCGCCGGAGCCCATCAAGAAAAAAGCCCTGCTCTAGTCAGCTCTAGCTAGGGCTTTCTTGGGCCTATTTCATTATTCCGACCATCCCCGACACCGGCGATGTCACACCCCAGGCCCAAGCGGAAGCCTACCTGGCACACGCACGGACCCACTATGTGTACTAGGTACTCCCCCAGCACACACGAGGCGTCTATAATAATCAATGCAGAAAAAAAGATATATTCATCCTAAACAAAGTGATCAGAGCATGTAAACATAAGCTAAACTAAACATGTTAATATTAACTACAACAAGCAGATCAAAACCCAACAAAGGGTGTACCATAAGTATAACCTCTAAAAAAAGATACATCTCAAAAACCTATAAGGTCTAACTAGTATATACAAATACACCTCTTATATTCAAATACCTAGAAATGAAAAGCGCTACGATCCATCTCTACTGGCTCAAAAGGTAGGCACTAGCTTGATGCGACTCCCTTTGCCACAATCCCCAGTCTCTCTTACTGTGGAAGGCTCTGAAATAAAAACAACAAACCAATTGTGGTGGGAATTATTAAATAATAGTTCCTAGTGGGTAAGCTACCGAGAAAAGTGAAATACACCACAAGGTTAGTTGAGGTATAGATAATATAACTGCTGAAATGAAAAGACAAAAATAAAATAACTGAAATAAAAGTAACTCTATGTCGAGACCAAAATTTTTGCCTCTTAAGGGAAGGACACGTGGTATCCGCCATCTTCTAAAGAACGTCAGCCGATAAGAGGATGAGCCGAAAAGAGGGAAGACCCACGACTTGTTCTCGCCATAGGCCTAAGGCATCAGCCGACAAAAGATAAAGTCAACAAAGGGAAGATCAGCGTCTTGGTCAAGACCGATCTCAGTCGCAAAAGAGCATAGCACGCGACGAATGCATCAGCCAACAAGATGACAGCCGACAAGAAGATCGTTACTTCAGTCCAGGATCGGCTTCGACTGAAAACGAACGCCAGACTGCTCCAGTCAAGCGACGAGGAAGGCAGGAGTCCAATAAAGCTTTTCGACTACTCGAGCCTAGAAGGGAAAGATATTGGAAGGAGTGAGAGATTCGGGCATGAATCTCTCAACTGACCTGAAACGACAAGCCGCGCCCGATACTAGAAAGCGCCTAGGATCACACTCTAGCACGGTGACAAGGAAATGAACCTGGACGGAGAAGCGACTACTATCCTAATTGAGGGCATTCGGCTCAAAAGGAAGTGGTTGCTGAATATCCGATAACTTTCCCCAAATCGCGCCAATGATTCAAATCGGCACCCAAATAACTTGGTTCGGGATGTATATAAATACCCAAACCATAGAAAGAAAAGGTGTCTGGCAACCTCGTAAGCCCGGTACCACCCCAGCTTCTTTATATCTTAGGAGTAGGTTAACTTAAATTTTACCGCTTTCCTTTACCGCTTTCTTTACTGCTTTTCTAGGAGTAGGCTTACTTGTAATTTCTATCCCTACCTTCTTCGTTATATCCCCGTTCCAAGCAATATAAAGTTATATTCGGTTAATCAGCCGTGTCTTTATTATATCTTGTTCCTCAAAGCTATAATCGGCTCCTTAGTCGTGTCTTATCATTATTTCTTTTACCCGGTTCGGCGCTCTAAGTCGAAACCGACAATCCCTCTCAACCTCCGTAAACCTGATTCGACTATTCTAGGCCGAACGGTCGTGAGAGTTATCAGAGGAGAATCTAGCCAAGCAGATCCCTCTTCGGCCCGATCGCTTGATTTATTGGCACGCGACGCATTCGACATCTCTTAGGGTCACTCCCGGGGGCCGATCGCACGTAGCCACTTTTGGCCCCAACAACTTTCTTGGCACACCTAGTGGGACGCTTAGGTAATCTTTACCTAATTCTATCGTAGACATGTCAGAGTTCCCAAAGCCATACGAGGAGTCGGCGCTACCGAAGCCGTCTCTGTCAGAATTATACGGGCAGCTAGCCCAAATAATAATGTCTCTGGAAAGAAGAGTTCGAGCCTGGGACGCTGACGCCCCGGCTTCAGATGAGAGCCTCGCTTGGTTCGGGCAGTTTTTAGCCCGAAACGAGCCATACCAAAACAGTCCACCAGTACCTCCAACAGCTCCACCACCACCAAGGCCAATGCAGACCATTTTGTCGGCTCCAGCAGCGGTACAGTAGGTCGTGATGTCCGTGGTGGTACTTCGCTGGGGGCAGTGCAGCCACCATTAGCTTTTTTTTCGGCGGGGGGCAGGCCAATAAGCCCAAATATTGGCCACTAGTAAGAAGCCATTGGAATATAACCCACTTCACCTCCTCCGGCGGTTCTCCAACCTATCGCCGGGGGTAAGAAAGCTAGGGGGCATGCCCCGAACATGAGACCAACCCAGCGTCGGGCGGGTTAGGTCGACCCTCCTCCTGCAATAGTGAAGCCGGCAGCCCGGGTGGCCTCGGTGGTAAACATGGAGCCATACTCTCAGAAAAGAAATGAGTCTGGCACGAAGGCCAGGCCAGCTATACGGCCAGTTCGTGGATCACCGTATCTCGCAAATACGGATGTGGTACCCCCGTACTCGGCTCATTGGAAAAGTCGATGTTTGAGAAGTTCTCAGGAGAAGTAGTCGAAGACACGGCCGGACATATTGAACGAGGGAAACCCAATCATTAATGCTAAATTCGGCCAACACTAAGGCGGCCGAATGAGGTGGCCAGTAGGGCCACCATTGAAAAAAAACCTACGCCGCTACCACGGTCGGAGCCAAATATAGAGGAAGGCCACTATCAGCCGAAAAGGCCAAAAGTGGGCGAGTCGACTGAAAGCATTTCGGCCACAAAGATCTGGCGAGAGGGTTTCGTATTGATGGCTAAGGAATCCAGGCCGACTGTCATTCATTTCAAAATAAAAACCATGATCAGTCTAACAAATTAAAAATATTACACACATGACCGAACATTTTAATACAAAAATGAGAGGCCGATTGATCAGAGTCTTCAGACTATAGAGGTGCTTCCATTCAGCATTACGTTGAGCCGCTTTCCTCCGCCGCTTCATCTACGGATGTTTTCTCAAAAGATCATCGAGTCAGCGATGAAAAGAGATGTTACTGTTTGTCTCTGATCGCAAATGAGTTTCAGCCATGTCAAGTGCTGCTTGGTCCGCGGCAAGATCTTGTCTCAGAGTGGCTAGGCGAAGTTCAGTTTCGACAATCTCCCTCTCAAGCTTGGCTGAATGGCGGTGGATCTATGATATCTGCATCTCGTATTCACCCATCGGAGTTTATTGACATACGGCCGATGCCCGGTAGCTCTCGACCGTTCAGAAGTGGACTTCCACGGCCTCGAGCTCCTTGAGGTTGTCCGATAGAGAAGAGAGAATCGAGGGCAGCCAAGTAGACAAGGAAAATATAAGGTGTAGTTCCCGAGGAGGGAGAGCGGAACAATAAGAAGAGGCTTCGAGAAAAGCAAGAATTTTATTGAGCCGTTGGAGTTTTTCGGGAGAGGAGAGGAATACTTAGGGGCCTTCAGAACAAAGACTAAGGATTTCCTTGATAGGTTTAAGGGGATGTAGGTTATGGATTCATTCTTCTTGAGATTGATGTTTTTAATCTTCAAGTCTTCATCTTCAATCTTTAATACTACAACTAGTTTCATGCAATTCGCCAATACATATATCCGTAACAATCCCCCCCCCCCCCCTCTTTGGCGATTTCGTGACAAAACATACAATACTCAAAAAGTAAAGAAAATCGATTTTTGTTGTAATCACCAAACAACAAAAATACGCATAAACGATTCAAATAAAATGAAATATAAGATATAAACTCCTAATACAAACTGTAGACTTAAACACAATTAGGAATCTTAAAGTCTTGTACTCTCTCCAAAAAAAAATTCTTGACAGAAAAATTCATTAATAACACAAGAATTTAAGCAATAAGCAACCAGAGAGTTTAGCATTCACGTTGACATTCATAAGTGCAAACATTCAAGTTCTCATGTCCAGAAAGTTCAAACATTCATCAATTCAAACAATCATCAAGTTCTCATGTTCTAAATTTCTTCTCAACTGTTCTCATGTTCTAACTTGTTAACTGTTAGTGGAAAGGGTTAGAATATTACAGTCCCAAATAGTTAGTAAGTTCAAGTTCCTCTCAAATTCTAAACCATCTCCCCCTTTTTGTCACAAATAAGCCAAATAAAAATTCATAGGGGAAAAGGGTGGTAAGTGCACATGTAGAAAATAAAAATGCAAATGAAAAGAAATTAGATGCATAAGTAGTCAAATGCATGCAGGCTAGAAAAAGAAAGAAAAAAAAGTTGTTAGCCACTTGATGAAAAGAGAAATCATTCAGATTCAGAGTTACCATCAGAGCTGCAACATCCCAACTTATCGAATATGGTCTTCACCAACCATGATAACTTTGAATATTTTTTTCTCAGGTCATGTTGGCCGGCGATAATGCGCTGAAGGTCTAATGAGATGCGCTCCTACTCTGACGAAAGTCGTTGTTGTTCATGATAAATTGAAGTTACAAAGGCATCGTCCTCTGAAGTATCAGTCGGTGGAACATTAGGAGTCGATACTGGTGCAATTGGGGTGGGTGCAACTGGAGTAGGAGTCGATGCTGAAGGTCTTGTAGCTCGGGAAGGAGGAGTATCATCAGGATGACGGGGACGAGACTTTACAACTGTTGAATCATTAATTGTCCCCAAACTGTGTTGATAACTTGACGATCGAGTGTCAATCCCGAAACGTCGAAAGATGTATCCGATTGTATCTGATAGAGACCGGAAGTTTGTCTCGCATTTTTGGGGGAGCCTTTAGACAGCCTTGGGGATGCAGCTCCGGTTTAGCACAGCATTCCACCCACAGACCGATGGACAGTCTGAATGCACCATACAGACCCTCGAGGACATGTTAAGAGCGTGCGTCCTGGATTTTGGAGGATGGTACCGGCACTTAGGATTGTTTGAGTTTGCGTACAACAACAGCTATCAAGTGAGCATTCAGATGGCTCCGTTTGAAGCATTGTATGGACGCAAGTGTCGATCGCCTTTATATTAGAGTGATGTGGGTGAGAGGAGGGCTTTGGGACCTGATTTACTGCTGGAGGCTGAGGAAAAGGTCAGATTAGTTCGGCGACATCTTCAGACAGCCCAGAGTCGACAGAGGAGCTATGCTGATACTCGACGGTGAGACCTAGAGTTTCAAGTGGGTGATCATGTCTTTTTGAAGGTCTCGCCTTCGAAAAGGGTCCGGAGATTTGGAGTTCGTGGGAAGCTCAGTCCCCGTTTTATTGGACCCTTTGAGGTGCTTGAGAGAGTAGGCCCTGTTGCATACCGTGTTGCTCTTCCTCCACGCCTGGCAGGAGTTCATGATGTTTTTCACATCTCAGTTCTGAGGAGATATGTCTTCGATCCTTCGCACGTGATTGACTTCACTTCCTTGGAGATCAGTGAGGACCCTGGATATGAGGAGCGCCCATTGCGGATTCTGGCTCATGAGGTGAGAGAATTGCGCAACTAGGCTATTCCATACGTGAAGATTTTGTGGAGCAATCACGAGGAGTGTGAGGCCACTTGGGAGCTAAAGACGGTGATAAGAGATACATATCCCTTCTTGTTCGAGGCTTCTGGCTAAGGTACGTCTGTTTTGTTTCGTAGTTTCGAGGACGAAACTTTTCTTAGTGGGGGAGGATGTAGTAGCCTTGATCCCCGTGCAGCTTTCCCCATGACCCACGGTGTGGAACACCTATTATTGGTGTGTCGGACCCGCAACGTGTCAAATAGGCGCGTTGGACGGACTCTGTGAGGCTTCTGGATTGAGCCTGCCTTCCGGCTATTTTTGTCAGATTTTAGAAAGGGTTTCAGGCTAATCCGAGGCCGGATTTGGATTCAGCATGGAAAAACGTCGAAAATCTGCTATTTACTCGTGTTTTTCTGAGTCTGAATGCCCAAAAAGGGGCACGCAGAAGTTTTCTGCACATTTTGGTGCATAGGGGAAGTCGTGGACCGGCCGGATGCCACGTAGCGGCCGTTGATTGGTCGGCGCACGCAGCGCGGTCCACAGAGAAAAAGCGCTGGTGCATGGACCGGGCGCGGGGGACACATGGCAGCCTCGGATTCGCGGGCTCACGCGACGCAGTCCACGGCGTCGAGCGAGATGGCGCATGGACCGGAGCGGGCCACGTGGCGGCCTGTGAGTGGCCGGCTCTGGAACGCGCGGTCCACGCATCAGGGGGAGCAGGCGGGGCAGGTTGGGGCAGGCGAGGGCAGGTGGCCGCCGTACGCGGGGCGCCACCCACCCCACGCACCCCGGTCGAGCCATGTGGCAGGAATCCACTGGCCCCGCACATGCTATCTGTTGTTCGGGAGACATGTCGGGGCCAGGTTGATTCGGGCGCTGCGCGTTTGGCTCCCATGGGCGCATTTCCGGCGCCCGAAAGATTCGGGCGCCCGGAAATTAGGCCCAAAAGCCCATTATGTGGGTTTTTTGGTTTTTTTTTTGAGTGGGCCTATAAATAGGCCACTCTCTTGGGCCTTTTAGCTCTTTTTTTTGAACTCCCCTGTGATAGAGCCCTCAAGCTAACTTGTTCTTCATCTTGTGCATCATCTCTTAAAGGAGTTTCGAAATTTTTGGAGGCCGCGGCATCGACGTCTTCGACGATTCGGCGCAGTGCGACGTTCTTTCTTCGGCGGCCCTTTTCGTCGCGTTTTGGTCCACGAGATTCCTAGAGCTGCTCTGAAGGAATTTTTTGGACGATTTTTGCGGCATCAGTTTCACGAGAGGTAGATCTCCGTTTTTCGTGTTTTCCACTCCTCTCAGTTTTGAGTTTTTATTGGGGTTTGGGGGACATCTTTGAACCCTTTTTCTGCTGTGATTTTCTTGGACAGCGGAGCATTATCAAATTTTTATCTTGGTGCTCGGTTATCGGAATTCAACCTGTGAGAACTCGATCGACATCTACGCTTCGTGAGAATTGTATTCATTTTTTTATTGGAATTTTTGGAGATCATCTCGCAGTGGTATTTAAGCATCTTTCAGACTGATTTTACAGCAGTGTTTTGAATGTGGGAATTTTTGCTTACCGCGATGTTTGGACCGTATCTTTGTACCCAGGAGGAGTTTTTTGGTGTTTTTGGACTCGTTGGAATCGTGAAAATCTGAGGATTATCCCCGTTCAGTTTCAGCCTGTTTGGACCTTGGATTGACGCGCACTTTAAGGTGGGTTGCTTCGTCTTCAAAACCGGTGGACGGTTCGCTAGTTCTATTTGATTGTATTCATGCATGATCGTGAGATGTGTAGAATGCATGCTAGAGGAGATGATGTTTCCCTTATGTTGTTATTATGATTGTATTCGATTATTGCTTTCTAATTATGTTAGTAAACTGTCATCATTGGAACTTGACCTAGCACCCTGTCATATGATGCATGTCAATCAGACTAGTAGAAAACTCCAACTTGGGCTAGTTTATTTATGCTTTAGACACTCCCACATATTTATTCTTTCACCTGGACTTAGAGTTTTCTCGCCCGGATAGTGGGCCGAGTGGTCGGATTGTCGTGGGATGCATGTTACACACGTGCCTAGGGGCCGAGCGGAGTCTGGTAGCTGTGTTTAGAGCAGTATTTATCCTGTGAGCTGTCTGAGTCGACGATGGGTCCCGGCTGTGTGAATTTCCAGCCAGTGAGTAAGAGATGTGATTTTGGTTACTATCGATCTTGTTGATCGTGGATTTGGACTATAGCCTGCATGAGCCGCATTGAGCTCGACAGAGATGCGCGGATACTTTTCTCGGTGGGGTCGCGCCCCTCGAGTGCCGCTTTGGAGCTAGGCCTGTTACTTTGCTATTGCGACTTGTCGATGCAGTCCTTCTGGCTGGGCCCTTTTTGGGCAGTCATGGACACCCTACGTAAGTCCAGTCCTCCGTGGATGTAATGGTAGTAGGTGGGCGCAGGTTTGACTGGACCCTTTGTAGCAGTCAGTGCAAATTGGGTGATTGTATTATTGAGAGATAGTAGATGCATTATGTTCCGTCTGTATCACCCTTTGAGCATTTAGATAGAGGCATAGTAGCTGTAGAGTTATTTTCAGCCCTTTTCTTTTCAGTACTGCATTTGTTACTTTATGCCTCTAGTAGACTTAGTGGCCAGACCGTCGAGCTTGTTGGTGGTACCCACTGAGAACTACGTGACGGTGTAGTTTTCACACCCATAGTTGGTGACCTTTCCAGGGACCTCTAATCTAGTTCCTGCTGCTCCTGTTGCTGATCCTTCTGACCGAGGTAAAGGAGTCGCGAGCTAGATCCCTACCAGTCTTCTGCGAGAGAGTAGATGTACCCCTTTTGGTGATGTACTAGTACTGTCAGTGATTCTGGGATGCATCTTGTACTTTTTACATTTTGAGAGTTTATTTTGAGAGACTTATGTATTGTGAGGATCTGACATGTACTATTTGGTGTAGTTTGTATTTTAGTAGCTTACTTTTTCGCTCTGATATCTATATAGTGTAGTATGATCTTTTGCAGGTTAGTCGCTTCGTCTACACGGGGCTTTCCGTATGGGCGGCGGATCTGTTGGCGAGCCCAGGTCGCAGTTTTGACTCCGGGGCGTGACATAACCACTGAAGGTAGGCCAAAAACCAATGGCGGCACAACTGGTTGGCCTCCGCAGGCCACCACCCCCTCCGGCGCAGCTGGCGACTTCGGTACTCCAGGCCAGGCTCGCCGAAATGACTGAGGGCAGGGATGTTGGGTAGGTCCGTCCATGGGGACCGCCTCAGAATCAGGCAGACCACCTAGGGCCACCACCTTCTCCTGCTCAGCCAACGGCCTCGGTGTCCCACGCCGAAACGGCTAGAGGCAGGAGTGGCGAGTAGGTCCCTCCGCAAGGGCCACCTCAGCAACATATTGGCCTTCAAGGGCCACCTCCCCCACCAATACAGCTGACGGTCCTAGTGCCTCGGGCTGGGCTCACAGAGACGGCTGAGGACAGGAACGACTGGCAGGTCCATCTGCGGGGACCGCCTCAAAGTCAAGCTGACCAATGCAGGCCGTCATTCCCTTCGATGCAACAGGCGGTCCCAGCACTTCAAATGGGGCTCGCCGTTATCCACGCTCGCGTGGAGGAGGCAGATTGGAACGCCTCCGACACCGAGGCCAGGCCGGACATACGGCCAGTTCCCAGGTCCCTGCACCCCTCGAGCAATGAGCTGTGTATGGGATAGCCCTACCAGGCCAACTAGAAAGGGGCAAGGTTTAACAAACTCTCGGTGGAGGTCACCGAGAGCATAGACCCGCCAGGGTTACATTAAAAAAACCATTGACTCACGCCCCTTGAGGGCCTAAGCACTGGGGTTCGACCAAAAAGGGCCAACCAGGAGAACCTTTTAGGTAACACGATCATGGCCAAAAGCAGATGGAAGACCCAATTGGTCAGAAAGGCCGAGGGTGAGGATCTTAATTCCGATGGGAGGAATCAGAAGCAGGGCACTCGGATTGGCCAAAAAGCATCGAATAAGGAATGTGTGAATTTCGGCCGAAATTGCTTGATTACACTTGAGTCTACCAAAGCCAAATGTAATGCACATGCAACAAATAGATCGAAAACCGATCAGCCGATCAAGAAGATTGCTGAAACACGGCTATTGGTTTTGAGGTATGTGGAGTAAAAAATATAGGAAAAACTTCACATTTAACATGCCGACATACATACAGCTCGAAAGATGAGCAAACACAAAAGTGTTTCAAAAAGGGAAGAGTTACAGTCGAAACACTTCATTACAAGGTTGAAATACACAGCCGTCTTCAAGCTAGTAGCAATCGAACGCCGCTTATTGGAAATCGAGACGCCTGATCACCTTTGAAGCCGACAGAAGTGGAGTATAAAGTCTCTACCAACTTCTTGACCCCTTACATGCAACGGGAGAATATCACGCGGTTCCTCCTAGAGAAGATGGACGACCTGGTAGAATAGTCGGTCGGAGCAGGAGAACACCCGTCCCCCAGTAAGGGAATTGGATCCTAAGCGGCTCAAATTTCTCCAGCTCCTAGAAATAGAGGCAAAAGGCCAGCCTTCTTCCCAAGGGATCTTCTTAGTAACAATCATCCGTAAGCAGCCGAAAATTGGCTAGACCACCAAACGTAAGATCCCGGATTGGTACGTCACGCACAGGAGCTACCTCAAAAGAAACTCCATTGGGAGCCTGAGATGAGAAGAGCCTTTCATCACCCGGCGACGCAAGGTCATTAAGGTTAGATTGAGAGGCCGCCTCGAAAGCACCCTCAAGGACGAAAAAGCTACAACCAAATCACTGTTGTAGCGGGAGCATAATAATCATCATGAGGGAAAAGAAGAGATGTGGAGAAAGCTGCAAGTAGCGGCCTTACTTATAGGCTGAGGAGGAGGAGAGACATAATGGCAGTCATCCCTCGGAAAGCAGCAGCATTTGATAGGGAAAATAGCGAAGGACTGTTCCGCCGAAAATCAAGGAAGATTGGCACCTATTCACGGATCCCTCGGGGCAGTGAAAAATATCTTGCCAAGATATGAGGATGATCGTTGGACAGTGTTGTCCATGCCAAAAGTTTGACTTACTTTCGACAATCGCCCAAACGACATATGAGCCGATTGCCGAGGGGGCATTGTTGAGACTAGAATTTTCTACCATAGGAGAGTGTGACACGTGGCATCAACCATCGGTTGAAAGGCATAAGCCGATAGGGGTTGAGTCGATAGAGAGGGACTCGCGACTCGATTGAGACTAGCCCCGAGTACGGAGGCGTGTAGCACGCGATGTACCATTGGTTGGGGACATCAGCCGATAAGAGAGGCAGGCGACATGAAGATTATCATATCATTCAGGGTCGACTATAGTATAAAGAAAGATGTCCGACCGCCCCGATCAGGCGGCGAAGTAGATAGAGTCGGAATCAACCTTCGGTTGACCAAGCCGAAGAAGGAAAGATCCACGTCTTGATTCAGACCAGTCTTAGGCTCGTAGCAGTACAGGATGAAGACGAAGACACCAGCCGACAAAAGCGGTCGATTGAAAGGGCCAGCCGATAGAAGGATCAGCCAACAAGAGAAGCGGTCAACAGGGGAATTATCGTCTCATTTAGGAACGTCTCTCGGCTAAAGAAAGATACTAGACCACCGCGGTCAAGCGTTAGAAGAGGCGACGTCAAGGTCAATCCTTAGCTGCTCGGAACTGTAGAAGGAAAGATCTTGAACGGAATGAGTGCGGGATTTGTGCGCGTATCACGCAATTGACCCGAAACGGCAAGCGGCGTCCAGCATTGGAAAGCACCGAGGATTGCATTCCGGTGCGATAATAAGGGGATGAACCTAGACAGAAAATGGCTACTATCTTATTGAGGATAATCGACTCAAAAGAAAGTGTTTGAGGAATTTTTGGTAATTCTCCTTCGATCACGCCAATTTCTTAATCGGCGGTTACATTTTTGGGTTCGAAACTGTATAAATGAGTGAACTATCGAAGGAATTGGGATCGAGCAACCTCATAAGCTCGGTACCACCCAGTTTCTACATTTATTTAGGAGTAGGATAACTTAACTTTTTATATCTGCATTTACTGCTTTTCTAAGAGTAGGCTTAATTTGTCACGCCCCGGGGGTTTAAAATAAGCGAAAAACGTATACATTTTTTTTTTTTTATAAGTACCCCGTCGGGCACGTGCGCAGATCCGCCACATATACAAATTCACCCCGCAAATGGACGGAGTCTCCTTTGTATATGCACGGCGTCGCAAGCATAATTCGTACTTTAACCACACTAGCCAAGAAGTTACGTAGGGGAAAAGACATCATCATGTACAATAACCAAACCGGCCACCCACATTTTGAAAGGATAAATCCACGGGTTGTAAAACGGTGCCCACGCGATACCTACATTTTATTAAATATTTTTGCAATCTTTTTACTTGATTTGAAAAGAGTGGCCGAAACAACAACCAGAAAGGGAAACATTCATCCACAGTGAAACACAGTTCGAATCCAACATCCACACAACAAAGTATCACACGCACATAAGCTAACTAACCAAAAGTAAGCAAAACGTAAGTAAAGGAAAATGTCACCAGCCCCTAATCGGCTAAAAACCTCGAGTTGCGGCCTCACTGTGGTCCCGAACCCCACCTTTGACCGAACCTGTCACAGCGTGGGAAGTCAGTGACCGAGAGTAAGAGGTAGATGTAAACATTAAAGATGCTAACGTACTGAAAAGAAAGCAAACCGATAACCAGAGCATCCAAAACTCCCCCGCATGAATCCACAATACCCCTGTAAGTCAAAACGGAACACCTGCCAGAAGGTCTAAAGACCCCTAGCGAGACGAAACACCTTGCTCTCACCTTGTTACCACCAACCCCTCCACGGCACTTGTGAAGCCCCTAAAGTAACCGCGAGGGGTCCCCACTACGTCACCTTGTGGGGTACACGAGTTAACGTACCACAGTTCCGAAAAAGTACACCATTATGGTGGCAAAACCACTAGTGTGCGTGTAAGCAACCATGAGCATAATGACCGAAGTCTATGTGTGATATAGAGCACCGCGACACCAGTCGTAACAGATAGCAATTAAAGGGATACTCATGCGAAAAGGGGTTAGTTGAAAACCATTAGCACATCTACTTTACTCTTACATAGAATATGATGAGACCCCACTTTAAAAAAGGACGTATGATAAGGGTACCCACCTTGAATCGCGTTGAACCGAACACCTAAAACCGTCCTGCGCCCTTGCACGATTCCCGGACCCTATAAGTCCCCAACCGAAACATCAGTAACACTTAACATAAAAAAACCCAGACCACCCGAGTAGAAAAACCAACTAAAAGACGCACGGGTGGACACAGAAACCGGGCGGCGGAGCTTAACAACCCTGCGTGGGCGATTTCCCCGCGCAGCGCGCGTTGCGAAGCAACCCTACGCGGGCACCAGCTCGGCGCGGCAAGTTCCCCACGCAGCGCGCGCTGCGGAGCAGCCCCGTGCGGACACGCGCTGCCTGCTGGCAGCGCCCGCACAGCACCAGCCCGCACAGGCACGCGCCGCCTGCGGGCAGCGCCCCGCGCGGCAACAGCCCGCGCGGGCGCGTGCTGCCTGTGGGCAGTGCCCGCGGGCGGCGCCCCGCACGGGTCGCGCGCGCTGCCTGTGGGCAGCGCCCCGCGCGGCACCAACCCGCGCGGGCGCGCGCTGCCTACGGGCAGCTCCCCGCGCGGCCAACCCGCGTGGGCGCGCGCTGCCTGCGGGCAGCGCCCCGTGCGGCCCCGCACGGGTGCGCGCTGTTTGCGGGCAGCACCCGCGTGGCACCATCCCGCGTGGGCGAGCGCGCTGCCTGCAGGCAGCGCCCCGCGCGGCACTAGTCCGTGCGGCGCGCGCTGCCTGCAGGCAGAGTCTGCGCGGCTCAGCGCCGCGCGCGGTGTGGCCCCCCACGGGCGGCGGCCCCACGCGGCGTGCCGCACCATAGGTGGTGCGGCCCCGCGCGATGGCGGACCATGCGCCGGGCGCCGCACAGTAAGTTGTGCGGCCCCGCATGGCAAATGGTTTGGCCCCGCACGGCAAGTGGTGCGGCCCCGCGCGGCAAGAGGTGCGGCGACGGTGGCGACACGACAAACGGCTAAAAGAAACCCCCCTTTAGGCACACAAAAACCCAATCAAGAACGACGAAAACCAAAAACTAACGTCACTTACCTTGATCTAATAGAGAAGATGATCCGTTCCCATTCCTCACGATGGTGACGTCTCATTCCCGGCTTCTGGCACGTTGATCGAAGAAGATGGGAGATCCGATCTCTTTTTTCTCTCTAAATTAGGGTTTTCGCTTTCTCTTTTCTCTCCGATTAGGGCTTTCTTG
The DNA here is from genome assembly GCA_029168755.2 of Tillandsia fasciculata. Taxonomy (NCBI): domain Eukaryota; kingdom Viridiplantae; phylum Streptophyta; class Magnoliopsida; order Poales; family Bromeliaceae; genus Tillandsia; species Tillandsia fasciculata. Next base: position 15,914,143 of record CM054948.1, read on the forward strand.
AAAAATAATAATTAAAATATTTATTTCCCTCTTGTACGTACAAAATAAAATCCTTAATCGGCAGATATAACGAAAAGATTCTCATCTCCTCGAAAAGCATGCCGATCGCGCGGCACGAATTCCAGTGCACCCCAACGTATCGAAACGTTCAAAATCCAATTCCGGGAGATCCGCAGATCGGATTTCAAATTCGATCGCTTTGCCGTTCCCCGTTTTTCGAACTCTAACACTGAAAAAATATCCGCACGCACCGACGCTGTACCCAAGAAATCCCGTTAATTTAATCCCTTAAACAACTAATTTATTTTAGAAAAAAAAAGGTTAAAAGAAATACAAGACAGTTCGTGATATTACATCACACACCCCTTAAAAGAAGTTTCGTCCTCGAAACTTAACCTCAATCCACGCTAAACAAGTCTGAAAAACACTTTCTCATCTTCGACTCCGATTCCCAAGTCGCCTCGCGCTCTTCATGATTACTCCATAGCACCTTCACATAGGGAAAAGTCCGACTGTGTAACCTTTTGTCTTCACGTGCCAGGATTCGGACCGGTGTTTCATCAAAGCTCAAATCCTCACGGAGTTCAATAGTAGAAACATCGAGAACATGCGGGGATGTATTTCCGAAGCTTCGAGACATGAAATACGTTGTGCACGCGGTCGAGATTTGGTGGCAAGGCTAAGCGGTAAGCTACTGTGCCAACGCGCTCCAAGATCTCAAAAGGCCCAACGAACTGCGGGCTCAATTTGCCTCTTAAACCGAACCGTTTAATCCCCTTGGATGGGGAAACCCGGAGCAACACGTGTTCCCCTACTTGAAACTCAAGATCGCGTCGTCTCTGGTCTGCATAGCTTTTCTGCCGACTCTGGGCGGTCAATAACCGCTGCCTGATAAGGCGCACCTTTGTCTCGGTCTCCTCCACTAAGTTCGGGCCCAGAAACTTCCGTTCCCCCAAGTCATCCCAACAGATAGGCGACCGACATCGACGCACATACAACGCTTCATACGGCGCCATCTGGATACTAGCCTGATGACTGTTGTTGTAGGCGAATTCCACTAGGGGCAGATAGCGTGACCACCCCTCTCCTAAATTGAGCACGCAAGCTCGAAGCATATCTTCGAGGATCTGGATCATCCGTTCTGAATGTCCGTCGGTCTGGGGGTGAAAAGCCGTGCTGAAGTGCAGTTTGGTTCCCAAAGCCGGCTGCAAACTCTGCCAAAAGTTTGACACGAACTGCGTGTCTCTATCCGAAGTAATCGATGCCAGTACCCCGTGCAACCTTACCACCTCGTTGATGTAGACTTGCGCCAGACGGTCTGGGTCCACATCGTGTGAATGGGTAGGAAATGGGCCGACTTTGTCAATCGATCCACTATGACCCAGACCGCGTCGTGTCCTTGCTGTGATCGTGGAAATCCGGTGACAAAATCCATGGTGATCTGCTCCCATTTTCACTCTGGCACGGGTAGAGATTGCAGCTTCCCCGCCGGACGCTGATGTTCGGCTTTTACTTGTTGACAAGTCAGACAGTGCGCTACGAACCGCGTTACGTTTTCCTTCAATTTAGGCCACCAAAAAGTCTGCTTAAGGTCCCTGTACATCTTCGTACCACCAGGATGTGCCGCGTAAGGAGCACAACGCGCCTCCGATAATATCTCTTTCTTCAGATTTGGTAGATCGGGCACACAAATGCGTCCTCGGAACCGCATTGTACTGTCCGCTCCGACCGAGAAGTCGCCCTCCCGGTCCGAAAGAATCCTGTCCCGTACAAGCTGTAGTTGAACGTCCATCTTCTGACCTTCCTGGATTTTCTCAAACAAGGTAGGCTTGACCACCAGGGACAAAAGTCGCGAAACAGCACCCGCTGGCACAACCTCTAATCTCATCCGCGAGAAATCTGCGATTAGATGGTCTTGCTGAGTGATAGGGTTCACCGGTAACTTTTCTGTCTGACCCTTCCTCCTCAAGGCATCGGCTACTACATTTGCCTTTCCAGGGTGATACTGAATGGCAAAATCATAATCCTTCAACAATTCCAACCAACGTCTCTGTCGTAAGTTCAATTCTTTTTGCGTGAAAATGTATTCAAGGCTCTAGTGATCGGAAAACACGTTGCAATAAGCTCCGTAAAGGTAGTGCCTCCAGAGTTTTAAAGCGAAAACGGCCGCTGCGAGTTCCAGGTCGTGAGTAGGGTAATTTCGCTCATAATCCTTGAGTTTTCTTGATGTGTAGGCTATGACTTTTCCCTGTTGCATCAGCACACTTCCAAAACCGCTCCGTGATGCATCACAATAAACCTCGAAGTCTTCCTCGAGTGTCGGTAATGTAAGCACGGGTGCCCGTGTTAGCAGGTCCTTGAGTTTCTCGAAGCTCTCCTGGCACTGAGTCGTCTACACAAATTTCTCCCCTTTCCGGGTTAGACGACTTAGAGGGGTGGAAATTTTTGAGAAACCTTCCATAAAGCGTCTATAATACCCCGCCAATCCTAAGAAGCTCCGGACTTCCGTTACTGTAGTCGGTCGGGACCAGTTAGCTACTGACTCCACCTTCTTAGAATCTACCGAAATTTTCGTTGCTGAGACTATGTGTCCCAAGAAGTCCACTTCACGAAACCAGAACTCAGACTTCTTGAGCTTAGCAAACAACTTCTGGTCCCTGAGAGTCTGGAGAATTGCTCGCAGATGCTCCTTATGTTCCTCATCTGTTCGTGAGTAGACCAAAATGTCATCGATGAAGACCACTACAAATTGGTCCAAGAAGGGTTTGAATATCCTATTCATCATATCCATGAACATCGCTGGGGCGTTGGTAAGTCCAAACGGCATAACCGTAAACTCATAATGACCATATCGAGTTCGAAAGGCTGTTTTAGGTATATTCTCACCTCGAACTCTAAGCTGATGGTAGCTGGACTGCAAATCTATCTTCGAGAACACTGTTGCTCCTTGTAGTTGGTCGAACAGGTCATCAATCTGAGGCAAGGGATACTTGTTTTTCACCGTAATCTTATTTATCTTCCGGTAGTCGATGCAAAGACGCAAACTCCCGTCCTTTTTCCGCACGAAGAGAACGGGTGCGCCCCAAGGCGACACACTTGGCCTGATAAACCCCTTATCCAAAAGGTATTCTAGTTGTGCCTTGAGCTCTCTTAATTCTGCAAACGCCATTCGATACGGTGCCTTGGTGATAGGTTGCGTACCCGGGAGAAGCTCGATGGTGAATTCGGTTTCTCGCTCGGGGGGCATCCCGGACAGTTCGGTCGGAAAAACGTCCGAAAATTCCCTTACGATAGGGATATCCGAGAGCAGTGCCGAGGATCGAGTCGCTAAGTCTACAGAGGCTACGTAAGCTACACATCCACCCTCCATCAGTTTCCTAGCCCGCGACACAGAGACAATAGAAGAGAAGGAGGTGCTCTTACATGCCAAGTACACATGATCCGGAAAGCCAGGTTCCTGCAGCCGCACCTGGCGCTTCTTGCAATCAATTACCGCCTGGTACCTAGTGAGCCAATCCATACCAAGTACCACATCGAACTTCTTAAGCGGGATTACCACTAAATCCCAAGGGCATTGTAGCCTTCCCAACCTTATCGGGCAAGAATGTACAAAACTATTCGCCTCTAAGGGTCCCCCAGGGGTTAAAACCGGCATTATACTACGAAGGGGTGTCCCCTCAAAATCATGAGTATGTGCGAACTCATGAGACATGAACGAGTGGGATGCTCCAGTGTCAAAAAGGGTTATAGCGCGATAATCTGAGACTAGAGTAATACCTGCTACCACGCCCTCCGGTGGGTCCGTCTCTTGGTGGGTCAACGAGTAGACTCTCCGTCCTGATTGCGGCCGCGCCTTCCCTTCCCGTCGGGGTACTGGTGGGCGAGTGGCCAATCCTGAAGGGGCTTTTCCCCGTCCTTGTTGCTGCGGCGAAGGTGCAGACGCTACTGAGGACACTATTCCCGTGTTCAAGGGGCAGTTGAAACGGAAGTGCCCCGGCTTGCCGCAATAAAAGCAGTGGTCGTGCCTCTTGGAACATTCATTCGCTCGGTGTGCTTCACCGCAAATGATGTAAGGTCTCTCCACCGGCTTTTGTCCTTCCGTCGGTGTGCTCCTGGTTCCTCGTTGCGATCTCGCATGTTTAGGGGGTCGGCTTCCGCTGGAATAGCCTCCTCCAGAGTAGGGCTGAGGTTGCTTCCTGTCCTTGTCATGCTCAAGGCCCTCCCGTCGAGCTCGCGTAACCGCAAATCCTCGCTCCACTATGGTGGCTTTGTCGACCACCTTCTGGAAAGTGTGCAAGTCCGCCGCTTGTACAACCTGGAAGATGTCACTCCGCAGGCCATCGACAAAGAGTTGGGCCTTGTGGGAACCGTCTCTTATAACAAAGGGTACGCAATTGACCAATCTTACAAACTCCCGCTAGTACTCCATAACCGTCTTGCTCCCCTGCTTAATGTGCTTTAGATCGTCTTCCATCTGATGCTTGACGCTATTGGAGAAAAACGCCCTAAACAGCTTTTTTCGAAACATAGTCCATGATAGAAGGGCGGTGCCCTCCGAGGGGTTTGGGCGCACCGTCTTCCACCGCATGCCAGTGTTTCCCTCAAGGAAGTGGATGGCCAAGGGGACCCGTTCATACTCCTCCATCAACAAATCTTTGAAAAGATTTTCCATAGTATCTACCCACTTTTCCACGACCCACGGATCGGTCGTCTCTCCTTCAAACACAGGTGGGTCGTATTTTCGGAAATCCGCCAAATTCGCTCTCATCCTGTCCCGTTCGGTCTGCTGAACAGACGCTTCCCTTGCGGCGACGGCGGGCTCCACGGGGGTGGGTAATATCACAGTCTCTCTCAAAGGGGCTTCGGCTGTGGCTCCTGGCGTAGGTCCCGAAGTCGCCGGCGTTGGGGCTACAAAAGGCGCTGTAGGCTGAGACAGCGGTACCCCGGTTGTCGCGGTCTGAGGAGGGGCGGTCGTGGTCTCGCCGTCTACTACCGACGGTGCCGTCGTAGGTGCAGTTGGCCCAGGTGGAGGGGCCTGGGCGACTACTACTGACGTAGCTGGTTGCTGCATTAATTGACGTACTTGTTCTGTGAGGACCGCTAGCTGTTGGGCCATCTCTCGCAGTTGTTGCCGAAGAAGCTGATTCTCCGCAGCCGTCGATGTGGTTCCGTCTGCCTCTGCGTTATCAGTTGACGACCTAGTCCGGGCCATTATCCGCTGTACACAAAGAAGCCGAGTCAACCCTAGGCCTAATTGGTCTAACACTATGACCTGCGAACAAACCGGAACTCTATCCTCTTTTTCCCAAACATACTCGCGCTCTACGCACCTATTCCTTGGCTATCTCGTTGGTCAGTTACTAGTGGTGATGTACTTCTGCGGATGTTGGTCAACGACTACCGTGGTTAAAGTTGTTTTCTCTGATACCATAAAATCTGTCACGCCGCTGGGGTTTAAAATAAGCGAAAAACGTATACATTTTATTTTTTTTTATAAGTACCCCGTCGGGCACGTGCGCAGATCCACCACATATACAAATTCACCCCGCAAACGGACGGAGTCTCCTTTGTATATGCACGGCGTCGCAAGCATAATTCGTACTTTAACCACACTAGCCAAGAAGTTACGTAGGGGAAAAGACATCATCATGTACAATAACCAAACCGGCCACCCACATTTTGAAAGGATAAATCCACGGGTTGTAAAACGGTGCCCACGCGATACCTACATTTTATTAAATATTTTTGCAATCTTTTTACTTGATTTGAAAAGAGTGGCCGAAAAACAACCAGAAAGGGAAACATTCATCCACAGTGAAACACAATTCGAATCCAACATCCACACAACAAAGTATCACACGCACATAAGCTAACTAACCAAAAATAAGCAAAACGTAAGTAAAGGAAAATGTCACCAGCCCTTAATCGGCTAAAAACCTCGAGTCGCGGCCTCACTGTCGTCCCGAACCCCACCTTTGTCCGAACCTGTCACAGCGTGGGAAGTCAGTGACCGAAGAGTAATAGGTAGATGTAAACATAAAATATGCTAAAGTACTAAAAGGAAAGCAAACCGATAACCAGAGCATCCAAAACTCCCCCTCATGAATCCACAATACCCCTGTAAGTCAAAACGGAACACCTGCCAGAAGGTCTAAAGACCCCCAGCGAGACGAAACACCTTGCTCTCACCTTGTTACCACCAACCCCTCCACGGCACTTGTGAAGCCCCTAAAGTAACCACGAGGGGTCCCCACTACGTCACCTTGTGGGGTACACGAGTTAACGTACCACAGTTCCGAAAAAGTGCACCATTGCGGTGGCCAAACCGCTGGTGTGCGTGTAAGCAACCATGAGCATAATGACCAAAGTCCATGTTTGATATAGAGCACCGCGACACCTATCGCTACAGATAGCAATTAAAGGGATACTTATGTGAAAAGGGGTTAGTTGAAAACCATTAGCACATCTACTTTACTCTTACATAGAATATGATGAGACCCCACTTCAAAAAAGGACGCACGATAAGGATACCCACCTTGAATCGCGTTGAACCGAACACCTGAAACCGTCATTAGCCCTTGCACGATTTCCGGACCCCATAAGTCCCCAACCGAAACATCAGTAACACTTAACATAAAAAAACCCAGACCACCCGAGTAGAAAAACCAACTAAAAGATGCACGGGTGGACACAAAGACCGGGCGGCGGAGCTTAACAACCCTGCGCGGGCGATTTCCTCGCGCAGCGCGCGTTGCGGAGCAACCTTGCCCGGGCACCAGCCCCGCGCGACAAGTTCCCCGCGCGGCGCGCATGGGGCAGCGCCCGCACGGCACCAGCCCGCATGGGCAGGCGCCACCTACGGGCAGCGCCCCGCGCTGCACCAACCCGCGCAGGCGCGCGCTGTCTGTGGGCAGTGCCCCGCGCGGCCAACCCGCGCGGGCGCGCATTGCCTACGGGCAGCGCCCCATGCGGCACCAACCCGCGCGGGTGCACGCTGCCTGTGGGCAACGCCCGCGGGGGCGCGCGCGCTGCCTGCGGGCAGCGCCCCGTGCAGCACTAGCTCGCACGGCGCACGCTGCCTGCGGGCAGCGTCTGCACGGCTCTGCGCTGCGCGCGGTGCGGCCCCGCACGGGCGGCGGCCCCACGCGGCGTGCCACACCGTAGGTGGTGCGGCCCCGCGCGGCGGCGGCCCGTGCGCGGCGCACCGCACCGTAAGTTGTGCAGCGACGCGCGGCAAGAGGTGCGGCGGCGGTGGCGACGCGACAAACGACAAAAAGAAACCCCCCTTTAGGCACACGAAAACCTAATCAAGAACGACGAAAACCAAAAACTAACGTCGCTTACCTTGATCTAATGGAGAAGATGATCCGTTCCCATTCCTCGCGATGGTGACGTCTCGTTCCCGACTTCCGGCATGTTGATCAAAGAAGATGGGAGATCCGATCTCTTTTTCCTCTCTGAATTAGGGTTTCCGCTTTCTTGAAAAATAATAATTAAAATATTTATTTCCCTCTTGTACGTACAAAATAAAACCCTTAATCGGCAAATATAATAGAAAGATTCTTATCTCCTCGAAAAGCGTGCCGATCGCGCAGCTCGGATTCCGATGCACCCTAACGTACCGAAACCTTCAAAATCCCATTCCGGGAGATCCGCAGATCGGATTTCAGATTCGATCGCTTTGTCGTTCACTATTTTTCGAGCTCTAACACCAAAAAAATACCCGCACGCACCGATGTTGTACCCAAGAAATCCCACTAATTTAATTTCTTAAACAACTAATTTATTTTAAAAAAAATGGTTAAAAGAAATACAAGACAGTTCGTGATATTACATAATTATAATCCTTCTATCCATATCTTCTTCCTTGTATCCCCTTTTTTTGGTCCACAAAGTTGTAATCCACTCATCGTTGTGTCATTGTATCCCTCTTCCAAAATCAATATAAAGTGTATACCAGCCCATCGGTCGTGTCTTTATTTGTATTTTCATGCTTTAACGTTGTAATCGGCTCCTTAGCCGTACATTTATCTCTTTACCCGGTTCGGCTATTTTAAGTCGAAACTGGCGATCCCTCTCTACCTCCGTAAACCCGATTTGGCTATTCACAGCCGAACGGTCGCGAGAAGTTATCAGAGGAGAACCCGACCGAGCAGATCCCTCATCGGCCCGATCGCTTAATTGTTGGCACGCGGCGCACTTCGACACCTCTGGAGGGTCACCCAAGGGCCGATCGCACGCAAGCCACATTTTGGCCCCAACAGATAGTAGCCATTTTTTCATCCAGGTTTATCCCTTAATCGACGCGCCGAAGCGTGATATTCGGCGCTTTCCAATGCTAGGCGCTGCTTGCCGTTCCAAAGTCTATTACGAGATTTGCGCCCAAATCTCGTACTCTTTCCTTCCAAGGCCTTTCCTTCTGTGGCTTGAGCAGCCGAGAGTTGACCTTGACTCCGTCTTTTTCGTCGTTCGACTAAGGCGGTCTGATATTTACCTTCGGCCGAGATTGGTCCTGGATGAGACGGCACCCTTTGTCGGTCGTTTCTCCTATCGGCTGATGCCTTTAGCCGATGGTGTTGGGTTATACTAATATGGATCTAAATAGGGGAAAAAATACCTAGAGGGGGGTGAATAGGTGTAAACAATAAACACTCAAAAAATCATTGCGCAATAAAACCCAATGCGGAAATAAAAATAACACGCAAGATTTTTACGTGGAAAAACTCCAAACCGGAGTAAAAAACCACGGGACCGATAACACGGCGAAATCCACTAGAATTAACACACGTACAAGGTGATATAACGTACTCACAGACGACTCAACCTTTTACCATACGCTCCTAGTCGATCTTCTCCGCTCGCTCCACGACGCTTCTCGAATCCACGATCTGCGCCCAACGCCGAATCCTCAGCGTCCAACGTCGAGTCCACGATGTCCGACCGAATCCACGGTCTTCACCCAGTAGCACGCTTCGAATCCACGAACGTACCTCGCTCCGAATCCACGAGAGCGGTTGCACCTTGAATCCACAAGGCCACGCGAGTCCACGCGCCGATTTGGGGTAAATCGTTGTTTTTGGGTGGTGATGATCCGCCGAATACTTAGATTAGAAATAGATCGGAAATACCATCTAAGTATTCATTGATTTGATTCTACTCAAAATCTGAGTTTGGAAAACCTAGAATCAAATCAATCAATATAGATGAAGAAACATAGAATTAAATCTATTTATTTCCTTTCTTCTCTATATGTGGATTTTTCTTTTCGGTCGTATTTTTCTATTATATGCGGATACCCTAGAAAATGAAATATAGGGTCTATTTATAGGTTAGAAACCATTGGAAGAAGATAAGGATCAAAAACAACCTTTTCTGGAATTTTTCAGGACGGCGATCCGGATCGGGATTACTGCGATCCGGATCGTCGTAACGAGAAAGACGATTCCAGAAATCCAAGGGTTCGGGATCCGGATCACAAGTCCGATCCGGATCGTTCATACAATTTAGCAAAACTCCCATGTTCGGGATCCGGATCGGAATGGCCTAGGATCCGGATTGAAATTGCCAATGAACAATCACCCTTCGGGATCCGGATTGCAAGGTCCGATCCGGATCCTGAACATGTCCCATGTCCAGTTTTTGATTTTTATGCAATTAAACATTCTTCCAGGTGTTTCTACACTACAAGAAGTATTCGGATCACCATAAATCTTTAGTTAAACATACCTGATCCTTTTGAATTCTTCTTTCTTGAGATTGAGGTATATGATTCAAAGTTCTTTCATCTTCAATCTTCAAGACTTAACACTTTCCACGAAATACGCCAACTCAAATTCCGTAACAATCTCCCCCTTTGGCGGTTTCGTGACAAAACACAAATCCACAAAAGAAAATTCAAAAAGATATTTTTGTTGCTATCACCATACAACAAAAATTTACAATGGAGATCCAAAAATTAAAAACATGAGATAAACTCCTAAAACAGACTCTAGACTTAGACATCTGTACTCTCTGCAAAAAGAAATCATTCTTGACAAAAAGAATCGTTAGATACCTCAAGAATTTAACATTCAAAACTTAGCAGAGATAGAGTTTATACTCATCATGACATTTAGAATTCAGATATGTAATAAGATCATAATCAACCAATGACATATCTTCTAAGCAATAAGTCCAAATGTCATAACTTTGTTTGTTAGTATCAACAACTTGTTAGTAATATTACATGCCCAAATAGTTAGTCAAATAGTTAGTAGGGACATGCAACAAATCACAAATAAAAACCAAAAGTTGTAATACTTACCTGTCACCAAAGTCAAAGTTTCTCACACAAAGTTTAAAGTTCAAAGTTCTCTCTAATCTCTCTCCCCCTTTTTGTCACAAACAAAGCCAAAACGTAGTCAAAACTACAAAATGTAAGGAGAGTTAAAAGTTCCATTAACATGAAAACCTGAGAACTAAACTAACGCAAAGTAGAATAAAACTAAATCCTAAAAACTGAAAAAGTCTGCACAAAAGAAGAGCCTGCACGAAATTTTGTTTAGTCTGAAGTGTCTGAACTGGTACAACTCAGCTTGCTAAAAACCCCTTAAGCATCTTCGAAATATTGGAATATTTCTTCTTGATCTTCTTATGCTCAGATGAAATGTGCTGAAGTTCTCTGGACAGCCTTTCCTGTTCAGCAGAAAGTCTTTGCTGTTCTTGGCGAATGGATGCCAATGCATCTGTTTCAGCAGTCATTCTCTCGGAGGTTGATGGATTCTGCGTAGATGCAGATGGTGCATCCTGGCCCTCAATCCATGGTGATTTACTCTGTTGAATTCCAGAAAGTGAGCGTGCTCTAGTAAGAGGCTCAGTAATCTGAATGCCGCTTCTTTTGACACTTTTCGTCTTGTATATTGTCTTGTTGTTGAGGCAGATTTCTTTAGCTTTTTATTCTTCAAATATTGCCTATCCTCCTCATCAATTTTTTGTTGAACTTCTGTGAAAAATTCTTCCCATTCCTCTTCATCAAAGTCAGAGCTATCTACATCATCAGTTTTTGTCTTGTCTCGAGTTGTGTCAACCTGTTCCTCTTTAACTGTTGCACGTGTGTGCACCATTGTGACCAACAGCATTATGATCCAAGAGAAATCCATTGTTGAAAGTGCTTTGAGTTTAGAAAGTGTCCTGTGAAAGCCAACTCAAGAACACATGAAAAATTGTTAATTTTGAAAAATTTGAAAAATTGTACCCAAACAATCATAATCATGTAGAGAAGCTAAGAATCAAATTAGTTTTGCAAAAAGAATTTTAAAAATAGATCAATCGCATGATTTTCAAAAATTCCCATTATATGCCCTAAAACCGAGATTTTTGAAATCGAAGCCCAAAAATTCGTTAATCAGGTGAAAACCCAGCATATAATCAAAACTAATCTACCCAGAGTTCTTATTTCAAAAGAAATTTGACCAAAAACCATTCACAAACGAAAAAGATAGAAAGATCTCATCACGTTTTGAAGAAAATAGAGAAAACCTGTGAAAAACGAGATTTTGATCAATAAAACTTACTTGGATTCGAAGAACTTGAGTTAGGAAAGCTCCAAGATGCAAGAATTCTAGAGAGAGAAGCTCTAGAGACTTGAGAACAAAAGATTAGGGTAAAAGAAATCAAAACCCTTTGTTCTATTAAAAACCCTAGCCGTGATCCGGATCGGATCGAGATTTCGATCCGGATCGGCTACCCGCAGGAAGAAGCCTGCGTTCGGGATCCGGATCACTTCCCCGATCCGGATCGGCTCCAACTTTTTCTTCAGAAAATTTAGAAAAATTCCATAAAATCCAGAAAAAGTATGTAAGCACTTTACCATATCAACTTTAAACAAAAATCATCGTTTCATACAACAAGAAATAGATTATACCAAATCTATCAAAAATACTCAAAAATGAAACGAAAATTTATGGAAATTAAAACACTTAAAGTTGAACAACTTCAATTACATCTATCCTGATCTTATGCGTAATGCCTTTATCAAATCATCAATTTTGGTAAAGAAAATGAAATACCAAGATCAATAGATGTTTGAAATCCCAGATAAGTTAGATAATATATCTAGACAATCTGTTGAAGGAGTGGCTCTTTGAGCATCTTTTATCAAAAATCCCACCTTATACCAACCATGAAATATGACTGAGTCAAGTATTTCAATATGCATTTCATCAACAATTTTTAAAACAAAAATTTGCTTTGCATACATGGGGTATCTTTTTTTTTTTCCTTTTCCTCCATGTGGTGGTAGTTTTCACACTCCTCATTGGGATGTAACTCTTTCCACATCTTTTGAGCATTTTACTTTCTTTGACTCCCCCTCAATTGGCTATCAATTATTTAATATATAAGGTATTCAACCAAAAATTGATCTCGCATTCATACTCGACTAAGCAATCAAATAAGATAATGACTATACCAAGAGATCATTGAGAGAGAAATTGACTTTGATCACTTAAAAGATGACTTAATTAACATAAATGATCATTGCAACATTGAAATATTATGATATCAAAAGCATAATAAATTTCTAAATGTGTAAAAGGATGCAATTAAAGTCAATTATGATTTATGCTCAATTAATGTCCTATGTACAAACATAGATAAAGAACAAAACAAAAACAAAAACAAAACCTAACCTAAGCAAAGGTTTCAAAAAGGTTATTTCAAGGAAAGCATGCCAATTGCTTTACGCAAGTGAATAAAACGTTTTTGATCCAAAGGTTTTGTTAAGATATCAGCTAATTGATCCTCAGTTGAAATATATGACAGTTGAAGAATATTTGATTCAACTAGCTCTCTAAGAAAATGATATCTAAGTTCAATATGTTTTGTTCTAGAGTGCAACACAGGGTTTTTGGAAATGTTTATAGCACTAGTGTTGTCACAAAGAATGGTTACCGAAGTTGCTGAAATGCGGAAGTCGCTCAACACGCTTTTCATCCAAATTAATTGGGTTGAACAACTTCCTGCTGAAATATACTCCGCTTCGGCAGTCGAGAGTGCTATGCAATTCTGCTTTTTACTGTGCCATGCAACAAGGCAATGGCCAAGATAGAAGCATGCACTTTGGGTTATCCGTAATCCACTAATAGGGCAAAAACCACCTAGAGGTGGGGGAATAGGTGTAAACAATAAACACACCAAAATCGTTGCGTAAAAATACCCAATGCGGAAAATAAATAACACGCAAGTTTAGTGGAAAACTCCAATCCAGGAGTAAAAAACCACGGGACCGATCACACGGTGAAATCTACTAAGATTAAACACGTACAAGGTGATATAACGCACACACACGACTCAACCTTTTCCATACGCTCCGAGTAGATCTTCGCCGCTCGCTCCTCAACGCACCTCGAATCCACGAAGGCGTCCAACGCCGAATCCACGGCGTGTCACGTCGAATCCACGACGCCAGACCGAATCCACGGTCTCACCAAGTAGCACGTCTCGAATCCACGAGCGCACCTCGTCTCGAATCCACGAAACGGTAACACCTTGAGTCCACAAGGCCACGCGAATCCACGCGCCGATTTCTTGGGAAAATCGTTGTTTTGTTGGTGATGATATTTTGAATACTTAGATCATCATAGATAGACAAGGAAGCACCCTCTAAGTATTCATCGATTTGATTCTTTCAAAATATAGATTTTGAAAACCCTAGAATCAAACCGATCAATAGAGAAAGAAAACCTAAAATAAAGAGGTGTTTACCTTTTCTTCTCTATGTGGATTCTTACCTTTGATCCCCTTGGGATAACCCTAAAAGATGATATTAGGGTCTATTTATAGGCTAGAAACCTTTTGGAAAGAGATAAGAATCAAAACCGCCTTATCTGGAAATTTACAGGACGGCGATCCGGATCGGATTTACTGCGATCCGGATCGTCGTAACGAGATTGACGATTCCAGAAAAACAAGGGTTCGGGATCCGGATCACAAGGTCCGATCCGGATCGTTCATGCAATTCAGCAACTCCCATGTTCGGGATCCGGATCGGAATGGCCTAGGATCCGGATTGAAATTGCCAATGAACAATCACCCTTCGGGATCCGGATTGCAAGGTCCGATCCGGATCCTGAACATGTCCCATGTCCAGTTTTTGATTCTTTGGCCATAGAAAATATTCCAAAGTGTTTCTAAGCTATAAGAATGTATTCAAAATATCAAAGATTATTTAATTTAACGTACCTGAACATTTGAATCCATTCTTTTGAGATTGATGTATATGATTTGTCAAGTCTTCATCTTCAATCTTCAACTTCACGAAATACGCCAATACAAAAATCCTTAACAATCTCCCCCTTTGGCGGTTTCGTGACAAAACACACAATCCACAAAAGAATCAAAAAGACGATTTTTGTTGCTATCACCATACAACAAAAATACGCATGAACGATCCAAATAAATGTAAATACAAGAGATAACCTCCTAAAACAAACTCTAGACTTAGACGCAACTAGGAGTGTTCAAATCTTGTACTCTCTGCAAAAGAAACAATTCTTGACAACAAGAAATCATTAATACCTCAAGAATTTAATCGTTAAGCAACCAGAGAGTTATACATTTAACATGACATTAGGTATCAGATATGCATAAAAGTAGACAATCAAAATATCACATATCTTTATCAATCATCAGGGTTAGTTCCAACCATAATGTCAAAGAAGTTCAAATGTTCATACCTTTTGCATGACCTGTCACAAAACTTGTTAGAAGTTACAACGCAAAATAGTCAGTAGAATAGTTAGTGTTAAACTTCAAGTTTCAAGTTATCCGGTCATGTTCGTTCTTTCTTTCTCCCCCTTTTTCCAAACGATCTCCTTTTCAAACGATCTATTGGCTCGTTCTTTTCTCCTTCTCTCCCCCTTTTTGTCACAAAAACCAGCCAAAATTATAAGAGAGAAAAACGTGCAAAGAGTTCAAACGAAAAACCTTTTGTCAGAAAAAAAACTAAAGTCAATTTCATCAAAAATCAATCTGAACCGGTATCGTTGTCATCGAAGTTGCTGCATCCGAGTTTTGCAAAAATCTTCTTGACCAACTTCATCAGTGCATTGTACTTCTTGACCCACTTGTGTTGTACTAATTCGTTGCAGGTCAAGAGAAATCTGACCTTGTTCAATTGAAATTCGCTCCTGCTCAGATGATAGTCTTTGTTGTTCCCGAAGAGCTTCACCATTCACATGTCTCTCACGATATAATCTCTGTTTTCAAATCTTTCATCCTTTCAGAGTTTATAGAACAAACTCTGCTACGGTCTCACGCAAGTGGCTCCTCTCCTCTTTTTTTTTTCATCTCCCCTATGTTGAGCATCTCTTTTTATCATCTCTGTTCTCTGTACTCCATGTTCTCCCCCTGTCTTGAGCATCTATGTTCTCCCCCTTTGTGATTTCGAGCTCTCTTTAATTTATTGGTCATCCTCGTGCTAACCAACGCGGTGATGAACATGATTGTCCACTCAAGAGCCATTGTTATAGAGTATTTGAAAAATAGCACCTGTGAGCAAAAACTCAAAGAACATGAAAAATTGTTTAAATTTCAAAATTTTGAAAAATCTTGCCCAAACAATCCTTAACATGTGTAGAGGCTAGGAATCAAGACACTTTTGCAAAAAGAATTTTAAAAATAGACCAATTCCATAATTTTGAAAATTCTTAAAGTATATAAGCATTTCTGCATATCAACTTTATACAAAAATATCATTTCACATAGAAAGAAATAGATTATGATAAATCTATCAAAATATCCCAAATTGTGAAACGAAAATTTATAAGAATTATAACCTCTAAAGTTGATCAATTTCCAAACATCCTTCACGATCTAATGAGTATAGAGTTTATCTAATTCTCAATTGAGCAAAGAAAATGAAGCACCAAGATCGATAGATGTTTGAAATCCCAAATAAGTCAAATAATATATTTAGTCAATATATTTGGGAAGTGACTCTTTGAGCATCTTTTAGAAATCCCACCTTATACCAACCTTGGAATTTGACATAGTCAAGTATTCCAAAAAGCATTTTATTTGATTAAACAAGATCACCATGCTTGGTTAACATGTGGTAGCTGCACACAGTACTCGGACAACCGAGGTGGTAGCTCTTTCCTCCATGTGGTGGTAGTTTTCACACTCCTCTTAAGGATGTAACTCTTTCCACATCTTTTGAGCATGAAAAATATAATAAACTCCCCCTCAATTGGCTATCAATTATGAAAGATATTCAGTATTCAACCAAAATTGATCCTGTGTTCATACTTATTTCAATCATCAAATAAGATAAAATAAATACCAGAAGATCATTGAGAGAGGTAATGACTTTGATCAATTCGAGATGAAATAATTGAAATAAATGATCATTGCATCAAATGAGTTATAATGATATTCAAATCATAATAAACTTCTCTAAACATGAAAGGATGCAAATAAAGTCAGTATAGCAAATGCTCAATTAATGCTCTATATTACAAAAAGAACACAAAACACAAACAAAAACCTTTCTAAGCAGTGGTTCAAAAAGTTATGTAATTGAAAGCATGCCAATTGCTTTTCGCAAACGAATAAAACATTTTTGATCCAAAGGTTTTGTCAAAATATCAGCTAATTGATCTTCAGTTGAAACATAAGAAATTTGTAAAAACTTGATTCAACTAGCTATCTAGGAAAATTCAATGTGTTTGTTCCAGAGTGCAACACAGGGTTTTTAGAAAAGTTAATAGCACTTGTGTTGTCACACAACATAGTTACCGAGGTCGTAGGGATGCGAAAATCACTCAATACACTTTCTTCGATTTCCTCAATGACTTCGGCTTAGGGGGTGTCCTACCATCTGTCTTAACACTTAGAAGATTTTTCTTCGTTTCCCGAGTCGTGTTTCTTGATGGTAGTAGTTGCAAGTATTGCTTGATTTGCTCGTTCTGCTCCATACTTGCAATTTGGTCTTATGTGCCCAAAAAAAAAACACAACAATGACATACCTTGGTAAAAGTTGAACCCGAAAAGATGAGGTAGGCTTGTCAACGTTGGCTACGATGATTTCCGTCGGAGAAGGAGCAACCGACTGGGGCACAAAACTTGTCTTGCTCGAACTTGGTTCCTCACAAGTTCGGCCATATCCGAGGCCTAAATGATTAGTATGACCAAGACCAAGAAGGCGATCCAACTTACTTTGTCCTGAAGAAAATCTATGCAAATCCTTTTTAAGTTGGAAAGGGTCTCCGTCATCTCAAAATTTCCTTGTTGTGCCTCGGAATAGAGCTTTGAGAAGAGATTAGCTTTATCCACCGATTTTTCAAGTTCCTTCTCAAAATGCTCGTTCATCTCTTGAAGGAAAGTATTATTCTCAACCAAGTTGTCCCTTTCCACTTCAAGAGCCCTTGAGAGAGAGGTTGCTCTATTAGGTTGTTCCTCGAGTTCCAACAACCTTCTCCTCAAGTTTTTATTTTGCTTCGCCAATTTCTTTGAGTTCCGTAGAAGTAGTTGGTAGGCGTGAGCAAAGTCTTCACCTTCGGAAACGCTTGGTTCATCATCCGTTGCCGTTTGATCATCCTGGGAAGAAATAGACAACGAACCAGATGCAATCAATGGAATACACACGAAGGGTGAAGTCGTGGATGCGAAGAATGTGATGGCATTTGTATTCTCATCACTAGAAGATGACTTATCCATAGAAGAAGAGTCATCCCACATGACGGCTTGCGTAGTCTTCTTCTTTGGTGGATTCTTGCTGGGACATCTTGTTGTAGTGCGGCCAAAGCCTTTGCATTTGAAACACTGGATCTGTCCTTCAGCGTTCTTCTTCTCCATTGAGAAACCTTCTTGCTTTCTTGATTTTGACGTAGAAGCACCTTTGCCTTTCTTGAACTTCGAGAATGATGAAGATTTGCTTGAGTTTTCCCTTCCGAAGTTTCGGCGAAATTTTCTCTTCAAGAAAGCGAGTTGTTTCTCAAAGTCCTCCATAGATAGCTCATCGTCAGAGTCCGAGGAGAATGTATCCGCGTCTTCATGTTCTTTTGATTTCAATGCCATACCTTTTCCATTGTAAGAAGATCTTTCGATTTCCTCTTTAGACCATCTAGAGCGAGGTTTTGGGGTAGTAGTATTTCCTACTTTCTCAACCGGATGCACCCAACCGTATTCAACGGTTTGCCATACCCGCTCATCAATAGAGATGAGAAAAGCTCTCATCCGCATTTTCCAATACGCATAATTGGTACCATCAAAAAGAGGAGGTCTAAAAATATTACCACTTTCACCCATTATGATAGATAAACCTAAAACCCGCTCTGATACCAATTGTAGAGTTATTTAGGATCCACAAGGATCTAAGTAGGTACTATCAAACACCTAGAGGGGGGTGAATAGGTGTAATATTATAAAAATCAATCTCAGTGCAAAAATAAAAACTAATGCGGAAAATAAAAATCAACACACCGAGATTTACGTGGAAACTCCAATTCAGGAGAAAAACCACGGGACCAACACGCAATAACAATCCACTAAGAATAGAAGAATAACAAGGTGATTACCGACTCCACGGACTCAACCCCTCCTTCAAGTTCTTCGGACCTTGCGCTGACCGGTTGGATGTCCACGCAATAACAATCCACTAAAACGAAGAATAACAAGGTGATTACCGTCTCCACGGATTTACCCCTCCTTCAATTTCTTCGGACCTTGCGCTCCAACGTTTGCACGTCCACTGCACACGTTCGAATCCACGAACGCCACTCGAATCCACGAGCACACGTTTCGAATCCACGAAACGCCTTCAACACACCGAATCCACGGTGCCACGTCGAATCCACGACGCAAACTCAGCCGGTAAGAATATTGGCTTCGATGGTGATCCTTTGCTTAGATTATCATGAAGATCCATGGAAAAATCTCTAAGCAAAGATTAGATCAATTCGACAAAGATAGATATTCTTGAAAGAACCATCGAATTGACCTAAAAGAGGCTATAAAGAAGAACGATAAAAACCTAGCCTCTAGGGTTGCTCTCAAGTGTTTTATAATTGATCGGCCGTGCTCCCCACGTTCTTGAGAAACCCTAAGTGTCTATTTATAGTTTAGAAACCTTTGGAAAGAGATAAGAATCAAAAACATACCTTATCTGGAATTTTCAGGACGGCGATCCGGATCGGATTTACTGCGATCCGGATCGTCGTAACGAGATTGACGATTCCAGAAAACCAAGGGTTCGGATCCGGATTGCAAGGTCCGATCCGGATCGTTCATGCAATTCAGCAAATCTCATGTTCGGGATCCGGATCGGAATGGCCTGTGATCCGGATTGAAATTGCCAATGAACAATCACCCTTCGGGATCCGATCGAAATGTCTGATCCGGATCCTGAACATGTCCCATGTCCAGTTTTTGATTTTTATGCAATTAAAATTCATCCAAGTGTTTCTACACTATAAGAAAGTATTCGGATCACCAAAATTATTTAGTTAAACATACCTGATCGTTTTGAATACTTTCTTCTTGAGATTGATGTAACTAATCCACATTCTTCATCTTCAATCTTCAGACTCAAGACAATGAGTGTCAACTTGAGCTCTTGTTGAATCTTTTCTAAGTCTTTGATTGCTGATTGACAATTGATCCCTTAAGACTCCGCTCAACTCACTGACTTACTCACGAAATATGCCAACAAGGCAATGGCCGATAAAGCATGCACCACTCGTGCTTTTCCGATCATCCACCGATCCAGCCCAATCGGCATCTGAGTATCCAACAATATCCAAAGTGTTCCCATAGGATACCAAATTCCGAAACTTATTGTACCTTTGATATACCGGATGATCCGTTTCACCGCTTTCAGGTGAACCTCCTTCGGTGCTGATTGATATCTCGCACAAATCCCAACACTGAAGGATATATCCGGGCGACTAGCCGTGAGATAAGTAGACTTCCAATCATACTGCGATACAGTTTCTCGTCTACATTCTCACTATGTGATTCACTTCCAAGTCCCTTATGGCTAGTTCCCATTGGAGTCGGAAAATCCTTAGAATTTTCTAGATCAAACTTTTTGACCAACTCCATTGCATACTTGGATTGACACAAGTGAATACCTTCATCGTTTTGTTTAACTTGTAATCCAAGAAAATAAGTCAATTCGCCCATCATGGACATCTCAAATTCGCTTTCCATGGTCTCCGCGAATTTAGAAGCATCATTATCTCTTGTTGCGCCAAATACAATGTCATCGACATAGATTTGTGCTACAATGAAATTGTTTTGATAATGCTTCACAAAGAGAGTCCTGTCAGCTCCCCCTCGAGTATAGCCCTTTTCCAAAAGGTGCTTTGTCAACCTTTCGTACCATGCTCGCGGTGCTTGTTTCAGACCGTAAAGAGCCTTTTTCAGACGAAAAACATGGTTAGGTAGTTTATGGTCCACAAAACCTTTCGGTTGAGCCACATAAACTTCCTCATTTAAAAACCCATTTAAAAAGGCGCTCTTAACGTCCATTTGAAATAATTTGATTTTAAAATGACAAGCTATCGCAAATAAGATACGAATGGACTCGAGTCTAGCTACAGGGGCGAAAGTTTCATCAAAGTCTATACCTTCTACTTGAGAGTAGCCTTGAGCAACTAGTCTTGCCTTGTTCCTGATGATAGTACCATCCTCATTTTTCTTGTTCTTGAAAATCCATTTGGTACCTATCACATTGTGTTGCTTCGGAGGCTTCGTTAATTCCCAGACTTTGTTTCGCTCAAATTGATGGAGCTCTTCCTGCATTGCTTCAATCCAGTAGTCATCCTGAAGAGCTTCATCGACATTCTTTGGTTCGATTAAAGATACGTAGCAAGCGAATCCGCAAACCAATTGTCTCCGAGTTCTAACTCCTTCTTGTGGATCTCCAATGATGTTCGATTCAGGATGATCCTTGGAGATGCGTAACGTTTGAGGTAAAGGAGTAGTCGGAGGTACTTGAGATGATTCCTGCACATCAGATAAACTTGAAGAACCGTTAGATGCATCATTATCATCGAAAGAATTGTTGTTAGAAGGTGCATTAGCAGGTGTATCATCATCAAGAGAGATATCGAGGGTAGATTTTTCAGATGCAAAGTGAAAAGCTTCATCTACTTTAACATTTATCGATTCTACGATCGTCTTAGATTCTAAGTTAAAAACTCGATATGCTCTGCTGTTTGTAGAATAACCTAAGAAAATCCCTTCGTCACTTCGAGAGTCAAATTTTCCAAGATTCTCGCGGTCACGCAAAATAAAACACCGACTCCCAAAGATACGAAAATATTTGATGTTCGGTTTTCTACAAAACCATAGCTCATATGGTGTATTTAAAGTCCCCGGGCGCAAATACACTCGATTAATTACATAGACAGCCGTGTTCACCGCTTCAGCCCAAAAATATAACGGTAGGTTCCGGCTATGAAGCATAACACGAGCCATCTCCTGTACGACCCTGTTTTTGCGCTCGACTACACCATTCTGTTGAGGTGTATAGGGTGCTGAGAATTCATGTTTAATGCCATTTGAAGTGCAAAAATCAATGAATTTGAATTTATGAATTCTCCACCTCTATCACTTCTAACACGAGTAATCTTTTCATTCTTTTCAATCATAATACGATGGCAAATCTCGTGAAAAGAATCAAAAGTATCAGCTTTCTCTTTTAAAAATGCTACCCAAGAATATCTAGAGAAATCATCAACCAATAAGAAAATATACCATTTACCTCCCAAAGATGGTTGACGAGTTGGCCCCATTAAGTCCATGTGCAAAAGTTCCAAAGGCCGTTTTGTACCTATGTGGTTCAAGTTCTTGTGTGCAGTCCTAGACTGTTTTCCCTTTTGGCAACCGCCACACACAATGTTTTGTTCAAAAGAAAGTTTAGGAACCCCCTTGACCACATCTTTGTTTGAAATTCTAGCAAGTTCCTTAAAGTTTATGTGACCTAGCCTTTCATGCCAAAGTGTTTCATTTTTCAAAGAAGCTAGGTTACATTTTTCAGAAATTTTATAGGAACTACATAACAATTGTTTTCTGATCTAACCCCTTTTAAAAAGAAAACATGGTTCTTGTCAGTTACAGTACATTCATCAGATGAAAAATTAACTGAATAACCATTGTCACAAAGTTGACTTATGCTTATGAGGTTAGTCTTAAGGCCATTAACAAATAACACATTATTTAGAACCGGGCCATCCGGAATAGCGATAGTTCCTTTTCCAACAATCTTGGAAGACCGACCATCTCCGAAAACAACAAGTCCTCCGGAGATTTTCTCAAAGGTTTGAAAACAGTTTTTGTCACCGGTCATGTGACGGGAACACCCGCTATCCAGATACCAAGACGAACTATCATATGCATGCAAGGAAATATTGGTAACAAGACAAGGGAAAATTTCACCTTTGCGCACCCAAACCTTTTTGGAATGCGTCGGTAATGGTCGTGAAGTTATTCTCCTAGGTGAAAGCGTCTTGTTTGAAGATTGCTGCTCCTTGATGATGTCGTCTTGAGCGGTGAACTACCAAGGCTCTTTTCCTTTGAATGATTTGCATTGATTTCTGAGGAATCACCTTTTTGGTAGTCATTGCAAGAGGTGCTTGAGGTGAGCGTTTGGCTCCCGTCTTGCAATTTCTCCTTATGTGCCCTGAAATGCCACAACGAAAACATACCTTAGTTCTTGACGATCCCGAGGAGGATGAAGTAGGCTTGTTGTCGTTGCTTGTCGTGAATTCCGGTGTCGGAGGAGGAGATACCGACTGAGGCACAAAAACTGTCCCACTCGAACTTGGAATGTCTCCAGTTTGAGTGTACCCGAGGCCGAACTTATTTGTTTGACCAAGACCAAGAAGCCTATCCAACTTACTCCTTCCAGAAGAAAATCGCTTTAAGTCATCTTTAGTTGGAGAATGGTCTTTGTCATTTCCATTTTATCCTGTTGAGCCTCGTCGTAGAGCTTTGAGAAATAATTCGCTTTATCCACCAATTTCTCATGTTCTTTCTCAAAAAGCTCATTTTCTCTTGAAGGGAAACATTTGCTTTGACTAGATTATCCCTTTCCACTTCAAGAGCGTTTGAGAGAGAAGATGCCCTTTTTGCTTCTTCTTCGAGATCCTGCAATCTCCCTCTCAAACTCCGGTTTTGCTTTGCCAGTTTCTTTGAATCCCTCAAAAGCTTATGGTAGGCAAGAGCAAAATCTTCACCTTCAGAATTGCTCGATTCGTTGTCCGTAGCGTTCTTTTCAACATGGGAGGAGTTGGACAAGGAATCGGAGGTACTTGCCATCAAGCACATGAAGGGTGAAGATGTAGTGGACGCGTGGAATGCTGTCGCGTTGTCTTCTTCATCACTTGAGGATGACTCATTTGACGTTGAGTTGTCATCCCAAGTGACGACTTGCATCGCTTTCTTCTTTGCCGGATTCTTGTTGGGACACTCCGTTGCAATGTGGCCGTAGCCTCGACATTTGAAGCACTGTACTTGTCCCTCTGAACTTTTCTTATCCTTTGAGAAGTTCTCTTGCTTTCTTGACTTGTAACTTGAAGAACCCTTGCCTTTCTTCGACTTTCCGAAGGATGGAGTTTTGCTTGAATTACCCCTTCGAAAGTTGCGGCGAAACTTCCTTGTCAAGAGAGCGAGCTGCTTCTCAAAGTCCTCCATAGATAGGTTCTCGTCATCGTCCGAGGAGGATGAATCCGCGTCTTCTTCTTTGTTGTTTTCAATGCATAACCTGAAGACTTAGAAGAGGATGCCTTTCCCGAAGAATAGTTAGTAGGAAATGTCATTTCATAAGTTTGTAATGCACCAACTAATTCTTCTACACGCATTTCGTCCGGGTGTTTAATTGTTTCAATGGCTGCGACCTTCGGGCGAAATCGTTCAGGAAGAGTTCTTAAAATCTTTCTTACAACTTTAAATTCTGGAATCTTCTCTCCCAAGTTAGCACATGAGTTTACGATGTCTTGCAATCGTGTGTAATAGTCTGTGAAAGATTCATTTTCTGCCATAGAAATAGAGTCAAACTTGCTCGTAAGCATTTGCAGTTTCTGAATCTTCACAAGGTTAGTTCCCTCATGCGTAACTTGAAGAACATCCCAGATTTCTTTCGCAGTCTCACATGCCGAGACGCGAGAGAACTCTGTTTGTGACAAAGCATTAAATAGAGCATTAATTCCTTTGCCATTGTAAGAAGATGAATCTATCTCTTCCTTGGTCCATTTCGACCTAGGTTTTAAGGTGCGAACATCAGAAATAATTTCAGTTGGATTAGACCATCCTAATTCAATTGATTGCCACACCCGTTCGTCGATGGAAATTAAAAAGGCTTTCATCCGTACTTTCCAGTACGCATAATTTGTTCCATCAAAGAATGGGGGTCTATTGATGTTTCCACCTTCAACCATTGTTTACAACCCTATTCCCGCTCTGATACCACTTGTTGGGTTATACTAATATGGATCTAAATAGGGAAAAAAACACCTAGAGGGGGGTGAATAGGTGTAAACAATAAACACTCAAAAAATCATTGCGCAATAAAACCCAATGCGGAAATAAAAATAACACGCAAGATTTTTACGTGGAAAAACTCCAAACCGGAGTAAAAAACCACGGGACCGATAACACGGCGAAATCCACTAGAATTAACACACGTACAAGGTGATATAACGTACTCACAGACGACTCAACCTTTTACCATACGCTCCTAGTAGATCTTCTCCGCTCGCTCCACAACGCGTCTCGAATCCACGATCTGCGTCCAACGCCGAATCCTCAGCGTCCAACGTCGAATCCACGACGTCCGACCGAATCCACGGTCTTCACCCAGTAGCACGCTTCGAATCCACGAACGTACCTCGCTTCGAATCCACGAGAGCGGTTGCACCTTGAATCCACAAGGCCACGCGAGTCCACGCGCCGATTTGGGGTAAATCGTTGTTTTTGGGTGGTGATGATCCGCCGAATACTTAGATTAGAAATAGATCGGAAATACCATCTAAGTATTCATTGATTTGATTCTACTCAAAATCTGAGTTTGGAAAACCTAGAATCAAATCAATCAATATAGATGAAGAAACATAGAATTAAATCTATTGATTTCCTTTCTTCTCTATATGTGGATTTTTCTTTTCGGTCGTCTTTTTCTATTATATGCGGATACCCTAGAAAATGAAACATAGGGTCTATTTATAGGTTAGAAACCATTGGAAGAAGATAAGGATCAAAAACCATCCGTTTCTGGAATTTTTCAGGACGGCGATCCGGATCGGGATTACTGCGATCCGGATCGTCGTAACGAGATTGACGATTCCAGAAATCCAAGGGTTCGGGATCCGGATCACAAGGTCCGATCCGGATCGTTCATGCAATTTAGCAAAACTCCCATGTTCGGGATCCGGATCGGAATGGCCTAGGATCCGGATTGAAATTGCCAATGAACAATCACCCTTCGGGATCCGGATTGCAAGGTCCGATCCGGATCCCGAACATGTCCCATGTCCAATTTTTGATATTTATGCAATTAAAAATTCTTCCAAGTATTTCTACACTACAAGAAGTATTCGGATCACCAGAAATCTTTAGTTAAACATACCTGATCCTTTTGGATTCTTCTTTCTTGAGATTGAGGTATATGATTCAAAGTTCTTTCATCTTCAATCTTCAAGACTTAACACTTTCCACGAAATACGCCAACTCAAATTCCGTAACAGATGGTGTGCGCCACGTGCCGCACTCTTGCATGACTGAGGTCAGCCTTGGTTACGATGCGGGTCCCTTTTTGTTGACTCATTCTCTTATTAGTTGATGCCCTTAGCCGATGGTATATGCTACGTGTCACTTTCTTAGGTGGCGAAATATTTTGGTCTCAATAATGCCCGCTCGGCAATTGCCTGATGTACCGTTCAGGTGATTGTCGAACTTGAGTCAAAAATCTGGCGTGCATAACGATGCCCACGATCATTCTTTCACACCCGATTGTCACACGGCCTCTTCGTTTCTTCTTCGGCTCTCTCGACCAAATTTTCGACTAGTGGTGAAGTAGCCGAAGCGAGTTCTTCGCTAGCCACTTAGGTCGGCTCCTGCCCCCGAGGCTCTATTGGGGCCTTGGCTATTGGCCGTGGATGTGCCACTTGATCTATTGTGGCGGCTCATCGCCTACCACCAAATGGCTCGCGTCTCCGAGGAGTTTAACCTGCACTCTCTCGTCGATCACCCAGACGAATGAGATCTGATCCAGGTCTTCATCATACCAACTAACATGGTCGATTGATTTCATGCTCACATCCGCGAGCTACGGCCTCCCTTCGATCGCGATCTCCTCCACTTTATCGCCCATCCATTGAAAGAGCTTTCTGTGGAGAATGAAAAGTATACACTCGTTGGCGTGAATCCAGTCACATCCTAACAATAGGTTATAGTGGCTCGCAGCGTCCACCACAAAGAAGGCGGTTCTTAGGGTTTTGGAACTGAGTGCTATTTCGGTCGTCAAGACCTTTCTTGCTACTTGACCGCCTCAGGTGAAGTCGGTCATCATTGTGTTGGTCGGCTTGAGCTCCTCCTCGCTCTTGCCAATCTTTTTCAAAAAGGCGGAGAGCATGATGTTTACCATTGCCCCACCATCCACCATGACGTGGCCCACTGGTTGCCCTTCTATTAAGGCCTGTATATATAACAGCCTCATAAATTGAGTCTGGAAGGCCGATGGCTTTTCGAATACTACCATCGCGACCTCCATTTTGTGCTCCATCAACTAGAGCTCTACTACGAGCAACCCCTCATCATCGGAGGTCTGCTCGTCAGTGTCCTCTTGGGATGTTGTTGCCTTAAAAGACAACAGCAGGGCGTATACCATGTTGATCCCCGTTGGGTATTCATCGACCGACATGATGTCGGTCCGCAACTTCTTTTCTTCAGCCTCTATCTCGGCCGAAGATGATGTAGGGACCTCTTCGTCATTCCTCGGTGGCCATCTCTCGCATCGAGCCACCCTACCGAGGTCGTGCTTGGCAGGGACCTCAGCCTCTTGTCGCTCCTTCAGTGCTTCTTGGATGCGCCTCACAGCAGCCTCTAGGGCCTTCAAGCGAACTTCCAATTCTAGCCGGATGGCTTCATCCATCGGCTTGACCACCACCAATTGGATTATCGATGTCTTCCTTTGTAGCGGTGCCGTCGAGCCTCCCGCTTCGTGATAGCGCCGCATCGGCGCTGCCGAGGGCCGATGCACGGGCCATTCCCGCCTCGGGTTCGGTCGCAGCCATTGGGTCGCGACGCCGTTGTTGCGGGCGTCGGCCTCCATCCTCTACATACGACGCTTCCGCGTCTTGAACACGACCGACTCTTACCACCGGGCCGGTTGTAGTGGCCCTGGCTCCCATGCAACGTTCTTCCGATGAATCCACTGTTAGAACACCTAGTGTTGGTGTATCTGGCCCATGGTGCATCAATGAAAAGCCACAGATGGACCTTGTGAGATATTATTAGCTGTGTTGGCCTTCGGCTGGGTTGCCAAAATTTCTGAAAAGAATTAGGCCAAACGGAGGGCGGAAATGGATTCAGCACGGAAAAACGCTTGAAAATGACTATTTGCTTGTTTGATTCTGAGTCCGGATGCCCAAAAACGAACTCCCGAAAGTTTTTAGTGGTTTTTGGTGCATGGGAGGGGCCGTAGACCGCCGGCATGCCACGTGGCGGCCTGTCATTGGCCAGTTTTTGGCGCGCGGTCCACTGAGCAACGCGGCTGGGTGCACAGACCCGGCGCAGGGACACGTGGCACCGCCTGATTGGCGGGCTCAGGGCGCGCGGTCTATCGGGTGATCGCGGCGGTGCATGGACCAAGGCGGGGGACACGTGGCAGCCTCCGGTTGGTCGGTGCACGCGGCGCGGTCCACGGAATTCCAAAGCAGAATGCGTGGACCGGGTGTAGGGTACACGTGTCACCCTCTGATTCGCGGGCGCAGCGGGCGCAGCAGGCGCGGTGCACGAGAGGCGTGGTCGGCGCCTCGGGCTGCGTGCGCACGTGGGAGCCACGGCGCGTGCGGCGACCGATCGGCAGGTCAACCGGCGGGACACGTGGCGCCCGCTCATTGGCGGGCGCCAACCGCCTTTCTGTTTGGTGGGTGGACACGTGGCAGCCAGCGAGTGGCCCGCACAGCTGTTTGCTGTTCGGCGGGCCACGTGGCATCATCTCGTGGTTTCGGGCGTGAACAGTGTTGGGCCGGCCCAACACTGTAGCCGCCCGAAACTTTTCGGGCGCCCAAAAGTTGGGCCCGAAAGTCTTGGACTTGTCTTTTTGGGCTGATTCTCGGATGAGGCCTATAAATAGGCC
This sequence comes from Tillandsia fasciculata, assembly GCA_029168755.2. Lineage (NCBI taxonomy): Eukaryota > Viridiplantae > Streptophyta > Magnoliopsida > Poales > Bromeliaceae > Tillandsia > Tillandsia fasciculata. The sequence continues at coordinate 15,942,485 of CM054948.1, forward strand.
CCTTGGGCCTCATTTTTGAAGCTTTTCCCAAGACTTCTAGCCATTGAGCCCATCATCAAAGTTCTTCCTCTTCCTCTTGTGCATCTTTTGGTGGAAGCTCAGAATTTTTGGAGGCCGCGACGACGGCGATTTCTGCATCGTGGTGCGGAGCGACGATTTCCTGTTGGAGGCCCATTTTCGTCGCATTTCAGTCTGGGAGGTCTACAGAGCTACCCCGACGATATTTTTGGACGATTTCTGCGGCGGCGGTTTCACAAGAGGTATATCTACAATTTTCGTGTTGGTCACTTTTTCTGGATTTGAGCTTTTATTGGGGTTTTGGGTACGTTTTTAACCCCCTTTGCGGCTGATGGACTGTTTGGACAGCACCTACTTGTCGGATTTTTATCTCCACATCCGGACATCGGATTTCGACGTTTCAGGACTCTATCGACATCTACTCTTCGCGAGGATCGCCGTCATATTTTTACTGGAATTTTTGGAGGTTGTTTTACAGGTGAAATTTTCGCAAAAAGAGGACTGTTCACCGCAGATTTTGTATATTTGGAATTTTGTGGAATTAAGTGTAATTTTTGGAATGTATTTTGTACTCAGGATGTATTGAGCACTGCTATGGTACTGTTGGCTTGGTGGATGTACTGATATAGCTGTTTCTGGGCTTTCTTAGCTGTACGACTCCGGACAGTTAGCACGTTCAGGTGGGTGACCTTGCTTTCAAAATCTATGGACTGCGTGCTAATTCTATGTATGTAGGATCATGCATGTTAGAAATTGGATTAAATAGCATGTGAAAACTGTATGTTAGTACTCTTGTATATCAGTTGTTGAATCTTGTGATCTTATTGTGATTCCTACAACATGTTAATTATTGAAATCTTGGAACTTGACCTAGCACCCCTGTCATATGTATCATGTTCAGCCAGACTGTAGAAAACTTCAACTTGGGCTAGGTTTCTTTATTGCTCTAGACATTCCCACATCACTTTATTATATTTGTCATTCTGGACTTAGTTTTCTCGCCCGGGTTGTGGGCTGGGAGGTCGGGTGGTTGTGGGATGCATTTGCACTCGTGTCTGGGGACCGAGTGGAGTTGATAGCAGTCTGTAGATCAGTTTTTTTTGGGAGAGTGATAGTGATGGTAGATCTGGGTTCATGGGAGCTGTCGGAGTGACAGTGAGTTTTAGCTGTGTAGATTCCAGCCAGTGAGTGAGACAGTGATTTGTTGGTTATAGCCGATCTTGTTGATCGAGGATTTGGATCATAGCCTGCATAAGCCACATTTGAGCTCGACAGAGATGCGCGGATACTTTGCTCGGTGGGGTCGCGCCCCTCGAGTGCCACTCCGGAGTTAGGCCTGATACTTCTATCGCGGCTTGTCGATGCATGTGTCCCTCTGGCTGAGCCAGTTTTGGCAGTCACGAACACCGTCCCTCTGGCTGAGCCAGTTTTGGCAGTCACGGACGCCGTCCCTCTGGCTGAGCCAGTTTTGGCAGTCACGGACGTCCTACGTAAGTCCGGTCCTCCGGGATGTGACGGCAGTAGGTAGGCGCAGGTTTGACTGGACCCGATGTGGCAGTCAGTTTAGATTGGGTGATCTCAGTGAGAGTTAGTTGTGGCATACTGTTCTTTCTGTTCCACTCCTTGAGCATCTAGATAGAGGCATAGTAGCTGTAGACTTTACCTTTCCAGCTTTTATTTACAGCACTGCATATGTTACTTTATGCCTCTAGTAGACTTAGTGGGCAGACCGTCGGGCTTGTTGGCGGCACCCACTGAGAACTACTATGGGATGTAGTTCTCACACCCATCGTGGTGTCTTTTTCCCCCAGGGACTTCTGCTCTGGTTCCTGCTGCTCCAGTTGCTGATCCAGCCCCTTCAGACCGAGGTTAGGGAGTCGCGAGATAGATCCCTTTCCGTCATCCTCAGAGTGTGAGTAGATGTACCCCTGTACTATTTTGGAGTGTGTTATGTCGAGTGACTTTTGTAGTGAGGTATCGAGTTGTACCTTTCTTTTCTGCTTTTCTGAGAGACTCTTGTATTTTGGTGAGGATGGTCTGTATATTTTAGAGCTGTAGTTGTATTATTTTATGTCTTTTACTTCAGCTTTTACTATTTCAGCTCTGATATCTGCTAGTGTAGATGTTTCTTTGCAGGTTAGTCGCTACGTCTATACGGGGCTTCCCGTATGGGCGGCGGATCTGTTGGCGAGCCCGGGGCGCAGTTTCGACCCCGGGGTGTGACACCGGTGTGATGATCCGGACTTTTGTAGAGGCTTTTGTAGCTTTAGTAGTGATTACAGGGAGCTTACACAGTGTATCGGAGCTCGTAGTGTCGAAAACGGATATCAGAAATGGATCCGGCGCGAAAAACGGATCAAGTGGGCCTTCCGGGGGCTTTCGGCAAAATTTCGGATGAGAATTTGGCGAAACGGACGGCGGATTTGGACTCAGCGCGCGAAAACGATCAAAATGGCATATTTACTTTATTTTTCGGCACCAAGGTACTGTTCACCGGAACAGTAACTCCGGCCGCCGGAATTACTGTTCCGGCGACCGGCGGCAGGCGGCGGCACGGCGGAGCAAGGCGGCGCGCGGCGGCGCAGGGGCGGAAAGCGGCCGCGGGCAGCGCGGGCAGGCGCGCTCGGGCGCGGGCAGGCGCGCAGGCGCAGGGTCCACAGAATAGGCGTGCACCGGGAGCACCGAGAAGTCGGTTTGCCACGTGGCGTTCCCTCATTGGTCCGGCGGCGCTTGTCTATGACACGTAGCATCACCCCATTGGCCGACAGGATCCGGAAGACCCGGCGCGTAGACCGGGCGCGTGCGCCACGTGGACACGTGACTACTGTAGATTGGCGGGCGCACGGCCGCCCACGTGCGCCGGGCGCGTGGAAAACGTGGGCGGCGGGGGACACGTGGCTTGTTTTCATTGGCCCGTACGGATGTTTCCTGTTTTGTGAGGCGTGGCGCAATCTGATTGGCCGGAATGGTGTTTCCTGTTCTGGGCCCGGATCTGGTGTGGAGCCCGAATAGGATTTTGGCCCATTATAAATACCCCTCCCTCTTCACTCTAAAATTTCGGGGTTTTAGAGAGAGAAAGTGAGGTTGAGGCCTTAAGGAAAGTTGTTCCTCTCTCTGTCCTCTACCTCTACAGAAAGTTTCAGAATTTTTGAAGTTTCCGACAGCAAGTTATCTGCGACGCGGCGTACTGCGACGATTTTCAATTTCGGCCTATTTTCCGTCGCAGTTCAGTCGGAAATTCCCTGTGTACTAACCAGGAGGAATTTTTGAACGTTTTCTACGGCAGCGCGTTCCTAAGAGGTAAGGCTTCGTTTTTCGTGTTGATCACTTTGCTCCGTTTTGCACTTTTGGCACGGTTCCCGAGGCACCTTTGACCCCTCTTTTTGCTGTGGTATTTTCTGGACAGCATCGACTTCTCCGATTTATATCTTGAGCTAGGAGCATCGGATCAAGGCAAATAAATAGTCGATTTTGATCTACTCGTCGCAAGGAACGCAACCGTAATTTTTCTGGATTTTCCGGAGCACTGTACAGAGGTGAAAAATCCCTTCTTTTTTGTGCTGTTTGGAAAAACAACAAAGGCTGTATTTTTGGGGTTTGTGTTTACTCTGGATTTGTTATTCTGTACAATTGTGCACTATTTTCGACGAGTTGTCGGGGTAAAGAACTGTGGATAGCAAGGAGGCTTTTTGGGGTGTGGATTGCGCTTTTCGAGGTGGGTGGTTGTTGCTTACCTCATTTTTGACTAACTCACTAGGAGTATTAGAGATCCCCTATTTCAAAACTAATAATCGATATTCCAATTATGAATTGCATGAGTAGACCCCACAAATTATATGACAACTCATTTATGTTAAATCGGGACACTATTGTTGAGACAAATACTATATCCTATTCTCGCATGCAAATGACTTATCATGTTGGGAACATTTAAACCACCTTTTTCAAATAAATATCAAACACTTTTCTTCAGTTTTTAAAGAGGGCAATTGCATGCTTGTTTGGACATCTAGTTAGGCCACTATTCATTGCTACACTATCATATTGGGACTTGACTTAGGAGAAACCATGTTTCGTTGTTCTTCTTGTTATTCAGACGCATGAGGCTCAGTTTTGTTGGGTTATACTAATATGGATCTAAATAGGGGAAAAAATACCTAGAGGGGGGTGAATAGGTGTAAACAATAAACACTCAAAAAATCATTGCGCAATAAAACCTAATGCGGAAATAAAAATGAACACGCAAGATTTTTACGTGGAAAAACTCCAAACCGGAGTAAAAAACCACGGGACCGATAACACGGCGAAATCCACTAGAATTAACACACGTACAAGGTGATATAACGTACTCACAGACGACTCAACCTCTTACCATACGCTCCTAGTAGATCTTCTCCGCTCGCTCCACGACGCTTCTCGAATCCACGATCCGCGCCCAACGCTGAATCCACAGCGTCCAACGTCGAGTCCACGACGTCCGACCGAATCCACGGTCTTCACCCAGTGGCACGCTTCGAATCCACGAACGTACCTCGCTCCGAATCCACGAGAGCGGTTGCACCTTGAATCCACAAGGCCACGCGAGTCCACGCGCCGATTTGGGGTAAATCGTTGTTTGTTTTGGGTGGTGATGATCCGCCGAATACTTAGATTAGAAATAGATCGGAAATACCATCTAAGTATTCATTGATTTGATTCTACTCAAAATGTGAGTATGAAAAACCTAGAATCAAATCAATCAATATAGATGAAGAAACATAGAATAAATCTATTGATTTCCTTTCTTCTCTATATGTGGATTTTTCTTTTCGGCTATTTTTCTATTAATCGTTTCGATATGTGGATGCCCTAGAAATGAATAAGGGTCTATTTATAGGTTAGAAACCATTGGAAGAAGATAAGGATCAAAAACAGCCTTTTCTGGAAAATTTTACCGACGGCGATCCGGATTGGAATTTGGCGATCCGGATTGCAGAAGCAAGAAAGACGGTTTCCAGAAAATGCTTGTTCGGGATCCGGATCGTAATCCCCGATCCGGATCGTTCATACAGTTTTACCAAACATCAACGTTCGGGATCCGGATTGCAAATCCTGATCCGGATTGTGCAAGTACCAAGGTAAAACTAGTGTTCGGGATCCGGATCATGAGATGCTGCGATCCGGATCGAAACAGTGTATGAACGAACACCCTTCGGGATCCGGATTGCCGAGCCCGATCCGGATCCTGAACATGTCCCATGTCCAGTTTTTGATGTTTATGCAATAAAACATTCTTCCAGGTGTTTCTACACTATAAGAAGTATTCGGATCATCAAAAATCTTTAGTTAAACGTACCTGATCCTTTTGAATTCTTCTTTCTTGAGATTGAGGTATATGATCCAAAGTTTCTTCATCTTCAATCTTCAAGACTTAATACTTTCACGAAATACGCCAACTCAAATTCCGTAACAATCTCCCCCTTTGGCGGTTTCGTGACAAAACACAAATCCACAAAAGAAAATTCAAAAAGATATTTTTGTTGCTATCACCATACAACAAAAATTTACAATGGAGATCCAAAAATTTAAAAACATGAGATAAACTCCTAAAACAGACTCTAGACTTAGACATCTGTAATCTCTGCAAAAAGAAATCATTCTTGACAAACGAAATCGTTAGATACCTCAAGAATTGAATCATACAAAAACAAATACAGAGATAGAGTTTATTCTCATCATGACATTTGAAAAATCAGATATGTAAGAGAATCATAGATAAAAACCAACATATCTTCTATGCATTCAAAAACCAAATGTCACAAGATGTTAGTCCAACATCAACTTGTTAGTCATATTACATGCCCAAAAAGTTAGTCGAATAGTTAGTAGGGACATGCATCAACTCACAAGATAAAAACCAAAGTTGAAGTTGAAGTCATACTTACCTTCACACAGTTTTCACATCATCATTGTCCAAAGTTTTCTCTAACTCACTCCCCCTTTTTGTCACAAACAAGCCAAAAATGTAGCGTAAACTTCACACAGTTTTCACATCATCATTGTCCAAAGTTTTCTCTAACTCACTCCCCCTTTTTGTCACAAACAAGCCAAAAATGTAGCGTAAACTACAAAATGTAAGGAGAGTTAAAAAGTTCCATTAACATGAAAAACCTGAGAACTAAACTAAAAATTAGAACACAAACTAAGTCCTAAAAATCCTGCACAAAAAGAAAAACATGCACAAAATTCTGTGTTAGTCTGAAGTGTCTGAACTGGTACAGCTCAGTTTGCTTAAAATCCCCTTGAGCATCTTCGAAATATTAGAATATTTCTTCTTGATCTTCTTATGCTCAGATGAAATGTGCTGAAGTTCTCTAGACAGCCTGTCCTGTTCAGCAGAAAGTCTTTGCTGTTCTTGGCGAATGGAGGCCAATGCATCTGATTCAGCAGTCATTCGCTGTGAGGTTGACGGAATCTGCGTAGATGTAGATGGTGCATTCTGGCCCTCAATCCATGGTGATTTACTCTGTTGAATTCCAGAAAGTGAGCGTGCTCTAGTAAGAGGTTCATTGAGTGAATGCCTCCTTCTTTGACATTCTTCCGTCTTGTATATTGTTTCGTTGTTGAGGCAGATTTCTTTAGCCTTTTGTTTTTCATAAATTGCCTATTCTCCTCATCAATCTTTTGTTGAACTTCTTTGAAAAATTCGTCCCATTCTTCTTCATCATAGTCAGAGCTGTCTACATCATGAGTTTTTGTCTTGTCTTGAGGTGAGTCCTCTTGTTCCGTTTTAACAGTTGCACGAGTGTGCACCATTGAAACCAGGAGAAGAATGATCCAGAGAGAAGCCATTGAACAAGTGCTTTAAGAAAATTGAAGTGTCCTGTGAAGACCAACTCAAGAACACATGAAAAATTGTCAATTTTGAAAAATTTGAAAAATTGTACCTAGACAATCATAATCATGTAGAGAAGCTAAGAATCAAATTAGTTTTGCAAAAAGAATTTTAAAAATAGATCAATCCATGATTTTCAAAAATTCCTCTTTTATGCCCTAAAACCGAATTTTTAGAAATCGAAGCCTAAAAATTCGTTTATCTTGAGAAAACCCAGCATAAAAGCAAAACTAATTACCCAGAGTTCTTATTTCAAAAGAAATTTGATCAAAAACCATTCACAAACGAAAAAGATCCATGATTTCAACTCACGTTTGAGAAAACAAGAAAAACTGTGAAAAACCGAGATTTTGATCAATAAAACTTACTTGGAATCGAAGAACTTTGAGTTTGGAAGCTCCAAGATGCAAGAAATCTAGAGAGAGAAGCTCTAGAGACTTGAGAACAAAAGATTAGGGTAAAAGAAATCAAATCTCTTTGTTCTATAATAAACCCTAGCCGTGATCCGGATCGGATCGAGAATGTGATCCGGATCGGCTACCCGCAGGAAGAATCCTGCGTTCGGGATCCGGATCACTTACCCCGATCCGGATCGGCTTCAACTTTTTCTTCAGAAAAATTTAGAAAAATTCCATAAAATCCAGAAAAAGTATGTAAGCACTTTACCATATCAACTTTAAACAAAAATCATCGTTTCATACAACAAGAAATAGATTATGCAAAATCTATCAAAAATACTCAAAAATGAAACGAAAATTTACGAAGTTAAAACACTTAAAGTTGAACAACTTCAATTACATCTATCCTGATCTTATGCGTAATGCCTTTATCAAATCATCAATTTTGGTAAAGAAAATGAAATACCAAGATCAATAGATGTTTGAAATCCCAGATAAGTTAGATAATATATCTAGACAATCTGTTGAAGGAGTGGCTCTTTGAGCATCTTTTATCAAAAATCCCACCTTATACCAACCATGAAATATGACTGAGTCAAGTATTTCAATATGCATTTCATCAACAATTTTAAAACAAAAATTTGCTTTGCATTCATGGAGTATCTTTTTCTTTTTCATTTTCTCCATGTGGTGGTAGTTTTCACACTCCTCATTGGGATGTAACTCTTTCCACATCTTTTGAGCATTTTACATTTCTTTGACTCCCCCTCAATTGGCTATCAATTATTTAATATATAAGGTATTCAACCAAAAATTGATCTCGCATTCATACTCGACTAAGCAATCAAATATGATAATGACTATACCAAGAGATCATTGAGAGAGAAATTGACTTTGATCACTTAAAAGATGGTTTAATTAACGTAAATGATCATTGCAACATTGAAATATTATGATATCAAAAGCATAATAAATTTCTAAATGCATAAAAGGATGCAATTAAAGTCAATTATGATTTATGCTCAATTAATGTCCTATGTACAAACATAGATAAAGAACAAAACAAAAACAAAAACAAAACCTAACCTAAGCAAAGGTTTCAAAAAGAGGTTATTTCAAAGAAAGCATGCCAATTGCTTTACGCAAGTGAATAAAACATTTTTGATCCAAAGGTTTTGTTAAGATATCAGCTAATTGATCCTCAGTTGAAATATATGACAGTTGAAGAATATTTGATTCAACTAGCTCTCTAAGAAAATGATATCTAAGTTCAATATGTTTTGTTCTAGAGTGCAACACAGGGTTTTTAGAAATGTTAATAGCACTAGTGTTGTCACATAAAATGGTTACCGAAGATGCTGAAATCCGGAAATCGCTCAACACGCTTTTCATCCAAATCAATTGGGTTGAACAACTTCCTGCAGAAATGTACTCCGCTTCGGCAGTCGAGAGTGCTATGCAATTCTGCTTTTTACTGTGCCATGCAACAAGGCAATGGCCAAGATAGAAGCATGCACCACTCGTGCTTTTCCGATCATCCACCGATCCAGCCCAATCGGCATCTGAGTATCCAACAATATCCAAACTTGTTCCCATAGGATACCAAATTCCGAAATTGATTGTACCTTTGATATATCGGATGATCCGTTTCACCGCTTTCAGGTGAACCTCCTTCGGTGCTGATTGATATCTCGCGCAAATCCCAACACTGAAGGATATATCCGGGCGACTAGCCGTGAGATATAGTAGACTTCCAATCATACTGCGATACAGTTTCTCGTCTACATTCTCACTATGTGATTCACTTCCAAGTCCCTTATGGCTAGTTCCCATTGGAGTCGGAAAATCCTTAGAATTTTCTAGATCAAACTTTTTGACCAACTCCAGTGCATACTTGGATTGACACAAGTGAATACCTTCATCGTTTTGTTTAACTTGTAATCCAAGAAAATAAGTCAATTCGCCCATCATGGACATCTCAAATTCGCTTTCCATGGTCTCCGCGAATTTAGAAGCATCATTATCTCTTGTTGCGCCAAATACAATGTCATCGACATAGATTTGTGCAACTATGAAATTGTTTTGATAATGCTTCACAAAGAGAGTCCTGTCAGCTCCCCCTCGAGTGTAGCCCTTTTCCAAAAGGTGCTTTGTCAACCTTTCGTACCATGCTCGCGGTGCTTGTTTCAGACCGTAAAGAGCCTTTTTCAGACGAAAAACATGGTTAGGTAGTTTATGATCCACAAAACCTTTCGGTTGAGCCACATAAACTTCCTCATTTAAAAATCCATTTAAAAAGGCGCTCTTAACGTCCATTTGAAATAATTTGATTTTAAAATGACAAGCTATCGCAAATAAGATACGAATGGACTCGAGTCTAGCTACAGGGGCGAAAGTTTCATCAAAGTCTATACCTTCTACTTGAGAGTAGCCTTGAGCAACTAACCTTGCTTTGTTCCTGATGATAGTACCATCTTCATTTTTCTTGTTCTTGAAGATCCATTTGGTACCTATCACATTGTGTTGCTTCGGAGGCTTCGTTAATTCCCAGACTTTGTTTCGCTCAAATTGATGGAGCTCTTCCTGCATTGCTTTAATCCAGTAGTCATCTTGGAGAGCTTCATCAACATTCTTTGGTTCGATTGAGATACATAGCATGCAAATCCGCAAACCAATTGTCTCCGTGTTCTAACTCCTTCTTGTGGATCTCCAATGATGTTCGATTCAGGGTGATCCTTGGAGATGCGTAACGTTTGAGGTAGAGGAGTAGACGGAGGTACACGAGATGATTCCTGCACATCAGATAAACTTGAAGAACCGTTAGATGCATCATTATTATCGAAAGAATTGTTAGAAGAAGATGCATTAGCAGGTGTATCATCATCAAGAGAGATATCGAGGGTAGATTTTTCAGATTCAAAGTGAAAAGCTTCATCTACCTTAACATTTATCGATTCTACGATCGTCTTAGATTCTAAGTTAAAAACTCGATATGCTCTGCTGTTTGTAGAATAACCTAAGAAAATCCCTTCGTCACTTCGAGAGTCAAATTTTCCAAGATTTTCGCGATCACGTAAAATAAAACACCGACTCCCAAAGATACGAAAATATTTGATGTTAGGTTTTCTACAAAACCATAGTTCATATGGTGTATTCAAAGTCCCCGGGCGCAAATACACTCGATTAATAACATAGACAGCAGTGTTCACCGCTTCAGCCCAAAAATATAAAGGTAGTTCCGGCTATGAAGCATAACACGTGCCATCTCCTGTACGACCCTGTTTTTGCGCTCGACTACACCATTTTGTTGAGGTGTATAAGGTGCGGAGAATTCATGTTTAATGCCATTAGAAGTGCAAAAATCAATGAATTTGGAATTTATGAATTCCCCACCTCTATCACTTCTAACTCGAGTAATCCTTTCATTCTTTTCAATCATAATACGATGGCAGATTTCGTGAAAAGAATCAAAAGTATCAGCTTTTTCTTTTAAAAATGCTACCCAAGTATATCTAGAAAAATCATCAACCAATAAGAAAATATACCATTTACCTCCCAAGGATGGTTGACGAGTTGGCCCCATTAAGTCCATGTGCAAAAGTTCCAAAGGCCGTTTTGTACCTATGTGGTTCAAGTTCTTGTGTGCAGTCCTAGACTGTTTTCCCTTTTGGCAACCGCCACACACAATGTTTTGTTCAAAAGAAAGTTTAGGAACCCCCTTGACCACATCTTTGTTTGAAATTCTAGCAAGTTCCTTAAAGTTTATGTGACCTAGCCTTTCATGCCAAAGTGTTTCATTTTTCAAAGATGCTAGGTTACATTTTTCAGAAATTTAGTAGGAACTACATAACAATTGTTTTCTGATCTAACCCCTTTAAAAAGAAAGCATGGTTCTTGTCAGTTACAGTGCATTTATCAGATGAAAAATTAACTGAATAACCATTATCACAAAGTTGACTTATGCTTATGAGGTTAGTCTTAAGGCCATGAACAAATAACACATTTTCTAGAACCGGGCCATCTGGAATAGCTACCGTTCCCTTTCCAACAATTTTGGAAGACCGACCATCTCCGAAAACAACAAGTCCTCCGGAGTTTTTCTCAAAGTTTGAAAACAGTTTTTGTCACCGGTCATATGACGGGAACACCCGCTATCCAGATACCAAGACGAACTATCATATGCATGCAAGGAAACATTGGTAACAAGACAGGGGAAAATTTCACCTTTGCGCACCCAAACCTTTTTGGAATGCGTCGGTAATGGTCGTGAAGTTGATTCTCCTAGGTGAAAGCGTCTTGTTGAAGAATTGCTGCTCCTTGATGATGTCGTCTTGAGCGGTGAACTACCAAGGCTCTTTTCCTTCAATTGATTTGCAGTTGATTTTCGAGGAATCACCTTTTGGTAGTCATTGCAAGAGGTGCTTGAGGTGTGCGTTTGGCTCCGTCTTGCAATTTCTCCTTATGTGCCCTGAAATGCCACAACGAAAACATACCTTAGTTCTTGACGATCCCGAGGAGGATGAAGTAGGCTTGTTGTCGTTGCTTGTCGTGAATTCCGGTGTCGGAGGAGGAGATACCGACTGAGGCACAAATACTGTCCCACTCGAACTTGGAATGTCTCCAGTTTGAGTGTATCCGAGGCCGAACTTATTTGTTTGACCAAGACCAAGAAGTCTGTCCAACTTACTCCTTCCAGAAGAAAATCTCTTTAAGTCATCCTTTAGTTGGCGTATGGTCTCCGTCATTTCCAATTTTTCCTGTCGAGCCTCGCCGTTGAGCTTCAAGAAGTAATTCGCTTTGTTCACCATATCTATATAATTCTTCTCGAATGCTCATTGGACTCTTGAAGGGAAACATTTGTTTTAATCAGATTATCCCTTTCCACTTCAAGATCGGTTGAGAGAGAGGTTACCCTTTTTACTTCTTCTTCGAGATCCTGCAATCTCCCTTTCAACCCCTTGTTTTGCTTAGCCAGTTTCTTTGAATCCCTCAAAAGCTTATGGTAGGCTAAAGCAAAATCTTCACCTTCAGAATCATCGATTCATCGTCCGTTGCAATCTTTTCAACAGTGGAGTTGGACAGTGAGTCGGATGTACTTGCCATTAAGCACATGAAGGGTGAAGATGTAGTGGACGCGTGGAAAGCTGTCGCGTTGTCTTCTTCATCACTTGAGGATGACTCATTTGACGTGGAGTTGTCATCCCAAGTGACGACTTGCATCGCCTTCTTCTTTGCCGGATTCTTGTTGGGACACTCCGTTGCAATGTGGCCGTAGCCTCGACATTTGAAGCACTGAACTTGTCCCTCTGAACTTTTCTTATCCTTTGAGAAGTTCTCTTGCTTTCTTGACTTGTAGCTTGAAGAACCCTTGCCTTTCTTCGACTTTCCGAAGGATGGAGTTTTGCTTGAATTACCCCTTCGAAAGTTGCGGCGAAACTTCCTTGTCAAGAGAGCGAGCTGCTTCTCAAAGTCCTCCATAGATAGGTTCTCGTCGTCGTCCGAGGAGGATGAATCCGCGTCTTCTTCTTTAGTTGATTTCAATGCGTAACCTGAAGACTTAGAAGAGGATGCCTTTCCAGAAGAATAGTTAGTAGGAAATGTCATTTCATAAGTTTGTAAAGCACCTACTAATTCTTCTACACGCATTTCGTCCGGGTGTTTAATTGTTTCAATGGCTGCGACCTTCGGGCGAAATCGTTCAGGAAGAGTTCTTAGAATTTTTCTTACAACTTTAAATTCTGGAATCTTCTCTCCCAAGTTAGCACATGAGTTTACGATGTCTTGCAATCGTGTGTAATAGTCAGTGAAAGATTCATTCTCTGCCATAGAGATAGAGTCAAACTTGCTCGTAAGCATTTGCAGTTTCTGAATCTTCACAAGGTTAGTTCCCTCATGCGTAACTTGAAGAACATCCCAGATTTCTTTCGCAGTCTCACATGCCGAGACGCGAGAGAACTCTGTTTGTGACAAAGCATTAAATAGAGCATTAATCCCTTTGCCATTGTAAGAAGATGAATCTATCTCTTCCTTGGTCCATTTCGACCTAGGTTTTAAGGTGCGAACATCAGAAATAATTTCAGTTGGATTAGACCATCCTAATTCAATTGATTGCCACACCCTTTCGTCGATGGAAATTAAAAAGGCTTTCATCCGTACTTTCCAGTACGCATAATTTGTTCCATCAAAGAAAGGGGGTCGATTGATGTTTCCACCTTCAACCATTGTTTACAACCCTATTCCCGCTCTGATACCACTTGTTGGGTTATACTAATATGGATCTAAATAGGGGAAAAAACACCTAGAGGGGGGTGAATAGGTGTAAACAATAAACACTCAAAAAATCATTGCGCAATAAAACCCAATGCGGAAATAAAATGAACACGCAAGATTTTTACGTGGAAAAACTCCAAACCGGAGTAAAAAACCACGGGACCGATAACACGGCGAAATCCACTAGAATTAACACACGTACAAGGTGATATAACGTACTCACAGACGACTCAACCTTTTACCATACGCTCCTAGTAGATCTTCTCCGCTCGCTCCACGACGCTTCTCGAATCCACGATCCGCGCCCAACGCTGAATCCACAGCGTCCAACGTCGAGTCCACGACGTCCGACCGAATCCACGGTCTTCACCCAGTGGCACGCTTCGAATCCACGAACGTACCTCGCTCCGAATCCACGAGAGCGGTTGCACCTTGAATCCACAAGGCCACGCGAGTCCACGCGCCGATTTGGGGTAAATCGTTGTTTGTTTTGGGTGGTGATGATCCGCCGAATACTTAGATTAGAAATAGATCGGAAATACCATCTAAGTATTCATTGATTTGATTCTACTCAAAATCTGAGTATGAAAACCTAGAATCAAATCAATCAATATAGATGAAGAAACATAGAATAAATCTATTGATTTCCTTTCTTCTCTATATGTGGATCTTTCTTTCGGCTATTTTTCTATTTATTTTTTCGATATGTGGATGATACCCTAGAAAATGAATAAGGGTCTATTTATAGGTTAGAAACCATTGGAAGAAGATAAGGATCAAAAACAACCTTTTCTGGAAAATTTTACCGACGGCGATCCGGATTGGAAATTGGCGATCCGGATTGCAGTAGCAAGAAAGACGGTTTCCAGAAAAACACTTGTTCGGGATCCGGATCGTAATCCCCGATCCGGATCGTTCATACAGTTTTACCAAACATCAATGTTCGGGATCCGGATTGCAAATCCTGATCCGGATTGTGCAAGTACCAAGGTAAAACTAGTGTTCGGGATCCGGATCATGAGATGCTGCGATCCGGATCGAAACAGTGTATGAACGAACACCCTTCGGGATCCGAATTGCCGAGCCCGATCCGGATCCTGAACATGTCCCATGTCCAGTTTTTGATGTTTATGCAATAAAAATTCTTCCAGGTGTTTCTACACTACAAGAAGTATTCGGATCACCAAAAATCTTTAGTTAAACATACCTGATCCTTTTGAATTCTTCTTTCTTGAGATTGAGGTATATGATCCAAAGTTTCTTCATCTTTAATCTTCAAGACTTAACACTTTCACGAAATACGCCAACTCAAATTCCGTAACAAGTTTGAGCAGGGTTTTTGGGATAGTGTAGTCGAGGTCATCGAGTCGGGGACGGGTTTGACTCGATTATATATTGTGGGGCATTGTGGTAACCGCGGACATGAGGCGGTTAGCCAGATGTTGATTACTATATCATATTTTGGACTTATAGGGTGTTGCGGCAACCGCGGACATTAGGCGGTTGACCGGATGTTCACTTATGCATCAGATTGGGTTTTAGATTTTCCTAGTGGATGGTGTTTCCCACTTGTTGATTACTATTGCATCTGATTGGGGATCAGGGTTACTTTAGTGGATGGATATTTCCCACTTTGATCATAGTCATGATCCAGTCCTGCTATTGTGAGACATTGGTTACAGAGATGCTTGATACAGAGATGCTTGATACAGAGATGCTTTACTCGTGTGGGTCGCTCCCCTCGAGTGCCACTCCGGAGTAGGCTTTTTGACCGTGCCGGGTACCGGTCAGTTGGTGAGTTGTGAGTGTTGACAGAGCAGGCAGTGCCAGTGTTTTCTGGCCCTTTGATTGGGTTTCTTTGGGCGGTTAACCTTATAGTTGCATGCATACGGTTATCTTTTTGGTACTGCATTTAGAGGCATTGTAGTAGCACTTTCCTTTTCAGCAGCCTTTGTAGCTTACCACTGCCCTTTCCTTTTGCCTCTAGTAGTCCTAGTGGGTCCGTCAGAGTTGAGGATTTACCCACTAGGGGGAGGCTACTGGTTTATCTAGTAGTTCTCACCCCCCATTGTTGTTCTCCGTCTTTTTCCCTTTGTTTTGCAGAGTCGTCTGCGGGAGCTGCTAGGCCATCGGCAGCTGATCGAGGTAAGGGGATCGCTGAGTAGGTAGATCTCCTATGAGGTTGTGAGCTGCTTTTAGACAGATGTTGTACCCCCCACTCAGACTGTTGTATTGTTCTTTTATTTTGGGTCTGGCTTTAGCCAGCTGGATGTACTATTTTGGTGAGCTGGGAGATTATTGTATTTATGACAGCTGTATTTTAGTTCCAGTCTGAGATACTATGTGGTTCTTCTATTTCAGCTCTGTATTATGCTCTTTTATTGTACATCTTATATCTGAGCAGGTTACCAGCGCTTCGTGTACGCGGAAAATTCCGTGTGCACGACGGATCTGTAGACGGACTCGGGTTCTGATTTACATCCCGGGGCGTGACAACCGGTCCCCTGGAGGTGAACCATTGCTCGACCGGCATGTCTGCCGGTGGGTTCATCTTCCTCAGGTGCTCCTTGAGGATTTCCCTTCTTTGCCACGACTTGGGCAATTGCTGAATCCTGAGGTCCTCAGCTAGTTGGACACCCAAGTCGTGGACCTCCCCCTTGGTGAGCCAAGGGAAGCCTGTATCGAGGAACAAGGAGCTTCTCTTGCCCCCGGCGTCCCGCGATAGGGAGGTCGTGGTGTCGACCCTACCTCAGGATGGCCGGCTAGGCCTTTCTGTGTTCCCATTGGTGAGGCCCGATCCTCACCGGGCGTTGTGAGGGCCCGCATGCTGGTCTCCCTTCGGCCTGCTAGCCGAAGGGTCTTTGGGGTGCCTTATAGACCCAGCTCTTCTTGTAGCCGCGGTGGGGACCCTATTGCTGCTATGGGGCTCGCGGCCTCTTATGGCCAACTGGGGTCGGCCTCGGTCATAGAACTCTCGCAAGATCTTGTGGATGGGGAGGTCATGTTCTTCTTTCCTGTCATGTTCTTCTTTCCTGCCATTCTTTTAGGAGGATTGTTCGTTTGATCCCTCGGCCGAACATTGGTCCGGCCTGCTATCAATGGCGCATTCGATGCAGTCGGGGAAGGCAAGCCAATTTCTCACCATGCCTAGGAAGATGGCTTCCCAGTCTCTACTGGTCATTTCAACCTTCTAGCGGATGCAAAGCCGAAGCATGCTTTTCGCCGACGTTTTCTTCTCGGGAAACTCGGGCTCCTGCGTCGATTTCTTTCCTTTATTTCATCCTTGGCCTTGTGAGCCAGCACTTTCTTCCTTCAGCCGTCTTAGTATCGGTCGAATTTATATCTTCAATGTCGATGGCAGAATTATCCTCGGTCAATATGTCCGACCGTGTTCTCGGCTACTTTCCCTTAGAATTTATCAAATATCAATGTTTTCTAATTGGCCAGGTACGGGTGCTCCATATCCATATCCCCATATGAGGGATATGGGGACCTGAACATCGGCCGAATTGCCGGCCTGGTCTCTGAACATCGGCCTCTAGGTCGAAACTGCAACCCGGGCTCACCAACAGATCCGCCGCCCATACGGGAAGCTCGCATAGACGAAACGTCCAACCTGTAAAAGATAGTATTACAGCTAAACAGATATCAGAGCGGAAAATAAATTGCTGTAATATAAAATTTCAAACCACTGTACAACTGGAATAAAGGTACAATATCCATCTCCCAATATAAATAATACAAAATCTGATCCACAGGAATAGTACAAATAAAAATTCACCTATACAACATCTATGAATCCAAAAAGAGAGAAAAACTAAAACAATAATACATCAGTGTATAATGAAATCCTACAATCGGGATGGTACGTCTATCTCACCAAAATGAACTATACTGGTAGGGATCTATCTCTCGACTCCCTGTCCTCGGTCCGTCACGCCAGCTAGAGCAGGAACGGAGGAAAAAGTCTCGGCAAACTTGTCACCGATAGAGGGTGTGAGAACTATATCTTACAATAGTTCTCAGTGGATATCGTCTCCAAGACCAACGATCTGCCCACTAAGTCTACTAGAGGCATAAGATAACAGAAATACGGAAAAGAATGAAAAGTTGAAAATAACTCTACAGTTACCATGACTCTATGTACTATGCTCAAAGGGTGATACAGATGAAAATGATGCATCGACTCTATCCCAGTATACTGAATCAATCCAATCATACTGACTGCCACATAGGGTCCAGTCAAACCTGTGCCTATCTACAACCACATACCCGCACTGGGTTAGGAATTACGTAGGCGGTCCCACTCGGATTGCATCGACAAGCTGCGAAAGATAAGTAACAGGCCTAACTCCGGAGCGCCACTCGAGGGGAGCAACCCCACCGAGAAAAGTATCCGCGCATCTCTATCGAGCTCAATATGGCTCATGCAGGCTATAGTCCAAAACCACGATTAATCAGATCGACAATGTCCAACTCACAACACTACCCACTGGCCGGAGGTACTCAACAGCCGAGACCACTGTCAACCCAACGGCTTCCAAAACAGGACATCAACTCAACATGCTAAAACTCACTGGCCGGAGATACTCCACAGCCGACGACAACGAAGGGCCCAAAAACCCCGAAAGACTAGTACCTACAACCCAAATCAAACAAGAACAGACTCTAGGCATAGCCTCTCATTGTTCTCAACCCAAGAAAAAACAACTCTTAGAACCCATATCACTCGAACCCTCCAGGGCGAGGAAGTTTAGAGAAAAAGATGATATTTATTACTTAAAACTATTTTCACTCGAAACCACTCGAGGTGAGGACTAAAAGTAGTTCATTTTTATAAAATCATCTTGATTTAAGAAAATCTATTTTAATGAATCTTAGCTCTTTAGGAAAATCAGTTAGAAAATAAGTTTTATTTTCAAACCCCGAAGGGCTAATGCCTTCGCCCAATAAGATAAGAACAGACTCCGGCGACTCTTCGATATTTGGAAGGAAAACATTGGTTTATTGAAATCATGTGTGTCCAAAATCTGAACTGCAATATTCTCCAAGTTATCCAACTTCAAATTCTGAAAAAAATCTAATATTCTTCAAGTTATCCTCAAACCAAGGCTTAATGCTCAAAGGGGCAAACAGAATCTGAACTGCTATAACCCTTAAAACAGAGCTGAGAAAATCGATAATGTTACATAATCAAACATGCTCCAAATCCAGCAAGAGAGGTGCCATTGAATTCCTTATCGAGACTAGATGTGAATCGAGCTAAAGAACTCCAAAATCCATGCTCTGATTAAGAAGAAAACCCATAAATATTTTGAACTATCCAACAAGTTCAATCAATGTTGTAGATTTTCGAATCTTGGAGATTTTCCCACAAAAATCATCCCAAAACTCCCATCCTATAGTCCAAAAAAAGCCAAAACACCAAAAACTGACCAAAACTCCAGGCTCTTGTGAAGATGTAGAACTAAGAATCATGCAAAATTTCCAAGAAATGAGCCCTAAGGAATTTTTGCACTGAAACGCGACAGAGAAGTCCCCAAACTGCAACAATGGTGGAGCTTGTTCCTTGAAGAAGATGATGGTGATGAAGCCTTCAAAGTCCTCCAAGAAGCTTGAGGATGGTGGAGGAGATGTTGAAGATGCTCTGAGATGAGTCCCCTTAAAAAACAAGAGCCAAAATAGATCAAAAGGGGAGGAAGAACTCAATAAAACCAAGAAGAAGGAGAAGAGAAAACACAAGGGGAGGGGGGGTTACACTGTGCAGATGCAGAGTGAAAGCCCGGCCCGCCAGCCCAACGGGCTGGCCATGTGGCGCCGATCCAGGCGTCCATGCGCCTCGGCGGGACGGCCTGGATTGGGCCACGCGGCCCAATCCGCAGGGCGACACGTGTCGCCCGCGGGGGCGCGCGTGCTGCCTGGCGCACGCGGGCGCGGCCCAATGGGCGCGCGCCGCGTGGCGCCAGTCGGCCAACCCAGGCCCTCTAGCTATCCAGCCCCCCGCCACCTGCACCTGGTGCACCGCTCCTATTTCGTGGACCGACCCACAGCAAAAAAGCCCAGTAAGCCTAAAAAAAATTCGGAAAAAGCCATTTTTGATTATTTGCGCGTGCCAAGTTCGTTTTTGGCATCCGTTTGATGCACAATGCACTCTATACACCAGAAACAGGTGTTTTCTCGCTGCCAACCACGCGGTCAAGCCACACAGGCAACTGGGACACCACACCGAATGAGTTCCGGATGATTTCCTGCAGATAGGCGTGGATGTCGACGAGCCCTGTTTGAGGTGCTAGGGCCGCCGGTTGCGCCAGTGGAGGTAGCGGCCCGTATTGGCCAGCCTGATTCTGAGGCGGTCCCTGTGTAGGGACCAGCCCGCTATTTCTGCCCCCAGCTGCCTTGGCGAGCCCAGCTTGAGGTACCGGGGCCGCCGGTTGCGCTGGTGGAGGTGGTAGCCCATAATGGCTAGCTTGCTTCTGAGGCGGTCTCTGTGCAGGGACCTGCCCACCGTTCCTGCCCCCAGCCATCTCGGCGAGCCCAACTTGAGGTACTAGAGCCACCGGCTATACTGGTGGAGGTGGCAGCCTATAATGGCCAGCCTGTTACTGCGGCGGTCCCTGAGGAGGGACCTGCCCGCCGATTCTGCCGCCAGCCATTTCGGCGAGCCCGGTCTGAGGTACCGGAGCCGCCTGTTGCGTTGGTGGAGGTGGCGGCCCGTAATGGCCAGCCTGCTTCTGAGGCGGTCCCTACGCAGGAACCTGCCCGCCGTTCCTACCCCCAGCCATCTTGGCGAGCCCAGCTTGAGGTACCGGAGCCGCTGGCTGTACTGGTGGAGGTGGCGGCCCATAATGGCCAGGCTGTTGCTGCGGCGGTCCCTGACGAGGGACCTGCCCACCGATTCTGCCGCCAGCCATTTCGGCGAGTCCGGCCTGAGGTACCGAAGCCGCCGGCTGTACTAAAGGGGGTGGCGGCCAGTAATGGCCAACCTGCTCCGGTTGAAACTCGGCGAACCCGGCTTCTGATGCCGGGGCTGCCGTTTGGGCCTGTGGAAGCGGCGGCCCACCATGGCCCGCCTAGTACTGAATTGGTCCCTGTGGAGGGGCATGCTCTTCATTCCTTCCCCTAGCCTATGGTTGGACGAACAGCGATAGGGGAGGTAGAGGGATCCCCCAATAGGCATTTGATTGTTGGCCGAAGTTCTGCCCCATCGGCCACATCTCCGTCTGGTATTGGGTCATCCGCGGCTGTACTTTCCTCAGCGACTACGCCACTTGATAAGTAGCCGTCGGCGGTGCAACTCCCTGGGGCTGCACAGTCGACATTGCCGGTGCCATCGCGATCGATTGCGTCGACAATTGCTGGGGTACTGTGAAGGCAAACCCTCCACTGTATGGCTCATTCGGGCCAACGACGGCCCGATTCGAGCCACATTTTCATTCCTGGCCGTTATTGCGGCCAACATCGAGTCAAAACGGGTGTCCTGTGCCCGGCTGTCTCTTTCGAGGGACTCTTGTGTCCTCTCAATGTTATCCAGCATTCGGACTATTCGCCCGAATAACCGAGATAGGGTCGGCTCCTGTGGTGTCGACCTCCCGCTGGTCTCTGGGGCCTCTGGTAGCATCGGTGGGGGTCATCCGCGTGTCCGGCGCTACTGACCTGGTCGTCCCCCACATGTCTAGGAATGACTCTATTTCGGAGAAGCCATGCTGTTGTCGTATGACATGTATGTGCGGAAGATAAGGTAAGAGTTATCTGAGTG
>CM054948.1:15963900-16139179 GCA_029168755.2 Tillandsia fasciculata
CCTAGGAGTTGGAGGAGTTCGAGCTACGCCACACTTGGTTTTCTCCATTGGGAGAGTATTATCACGTTTCAGCCGGCCTTTCTACGGGATCGGTCTCCTTCTTCCCGCTTGCTTGGCACAGGTTTTTTCATGGGAGTTTCGAGAGGTTTGAGACTTTCTGATGCCACGGTGGTCAGGTGTCCCAATTTCCACAAGGCGGTGGTTGATCCTTCTCCTTTGGCTCCTTTCCTACCTCGGCTATCTTGAGGGTGGTCTTGTGTTCCTCCTTCCAACCGGGTTCTTCGATTACGACTTTTTCCTTTCCTGAAACACTTTTGTATTTACTTTTTCTTGACTTTCATGTGTATCGGTTCAATAAATGTGAAGCTTTCTTCTACTTTTCCTTCACATCCTCCCAGACCGATGTACGATAATGTTTCATATATTTTGCATTGATCGGCTCGTTGCTTTCTGATCTTTCTAGGGTTTTCGAGTAGCTGGAGTTTCTTTCTTCGACTATTCGACTGATTCTGAATGGTCAATTTCAGTTTGGGGACCATTTCCTGTATGATTAGGCTTCGACTACGGGACCTTATACCCCCGCCGTTCTTGATCAGCATTGTTTAGACCAGATTTTCTGCCACACAAGAAAGCGGCACGTGGCGTACACCATCGGCTAAAATCATCAGCCGATGAAAGAAAGGGTCAACTGTAGAAAGGCCCGCGTCCTGATTTGGATCGGTTTTAGTCGCGTAGAAGCACAGCACACTACACCCGCCATCGGCTGAGAGTATCAGCCGACAGGAGAAACAGCCAATAGAAGAATCTGCCGACGAAAGGAGTCATGAATCACTCATGACCGACTTCGACTGACAGCACTCACTAGACCTTCCCAGTCAATCGACAAAAGAGGCGAGAATCAGAGTCGGTGTGCGGGAATTCAAACCGATAAAGAAAAGATTTCGAAAAGGAATGCGGGCACGAATTCCGCAATTAACCCGGAAAGGCAAGCAGCGTACAGTACCGGTAGACGCCGAAGATCACGCTCTGACGCAATGAATAAGGAGATGAACGTAGACGGAGAATGGCTTTTATCCTATTAAGGATAATCGACTTAAAAGGAAGTCGTTGAGGACTTCACGATGATTCTCCTCAATTCACGCCGATGATTCAAATCGGCGCCTAATAACTTAGTTTGAAATGTGTATAAATACCCGAACCATCGAAAGAAAAAGGGTCCGGCAATCTCGTAAGCCCGGTACCACCACAGTTTCTTCATTTATTTAGGAGTAGGTTAACTTAACTTTTCATACCTGCATTTACTGCTTTCATAGGAGTAAACTTACTTGTAATCCTTCTATCCATACCTTTTTCCTTGTATCTCCTTCTTCAAGTCAATATAAAGTGTAAACCAGCCAATTCAGTCGTGTCTTTATTTGTGCATTCAGAGTGTAAACCGGCTCATCGGCCGTATCTTTATTTACTTTTCTTGCGCTTTAAAGTTATAATCGGCTCCTTAGCCGTACATTTATCTCTCTACCCAGTTCGGCTATTCTAAGTCGAACCTGGAGATCCCTCTCTACCTCTGTAAACCTGCTTCGGTTGTCAACAGTCGAGCGGTCGTGAGAGTTACCAGAGGAGAACCCGGCCGAGCAGATCCCTTCTCGGCCCGATCGCTTGATTGTTGGCACGCGGCGCACTTCGACACCTCTGGAGGGTCACCTAGGGGTCGATCGCGCGCAAGCCATATTTTGGTCCCAATAACTTTCTTGGCACGCCCAGTGGGACCCTCAGGTAATTCTTTACCTAATCCTACCGCTAGCATGTCACAGTTCCCGGAGCCATACGGGGAATCAGCACTTCCAGAGCCATCCCTATCAGAATTGTATGCGCAGTTGGCCCAAATTATAAGGTCCCTCGAAAGGAAGGTACTAGCCTGGGATGCCAACGCCGTGGCCTCAAAAGAATATTTTGCTCAATTTGAGCAATTTTTGGCCCAAAATGAGCCAGGCGACGGCAACCTAACGGAGTCCCCGTCAATCCCGTCACAGCCACTACCTGTCACGCCTCGGGTCGAAACTGCGCCCCGGGCTCGCCAACAGATCCGCTGCCCATATGGAAGCCCCGTATAGACGTAGCGACTAACCTGCAAAGAAACATCTACACTAACAGATATCAGAGCTGAAATAGTAGAAGCTAAACTAAAAACATAAAATACAACTACCTCTCAAGTATATATACAAATCATCCTCACCACAAAAATACATGTGTCTCTCAGAAAAGCAGGAAATAAAGGTACAACTTGATACCTCACTACAGAAGTCACTCAACAGGACACACTCCAAAATAATACAGGGATACATCTACTCACACGCACTAAAGATGACGAGAAGGGATCTATCTCGCGACTCCCTTACCTCGGTCTGAAGGAGCTGGATCAGCAACAGGAGCAGCAGGAACCGGAGCAGAAGTCCGTGGAGAAAAGACACCACGACGGGTGTGAGAACTACATCCCACAGTAGTTCTCAGTGGGTGCCGCCAACAAGCCCGACGGTCTGCCCACTAAGTATACTAGAGGCATAAAGTAACAAATGTAGTGCTGTAAAGAAAAGCTGGAAAGGTAAAGTCTACAGCTACTATGCCTCTATCTAGATGCTCAAGGAGTGGAACAGAAAGAACAGTATGCCACAACTAACTCTCACTGAGATCATCCAATCTAAACTGACTGCCACATCGGGTCCAGTCAAACCTGCGCCTACCTACTGCCGCACATCCTCAACAGGACGGATCTACCGTAGGTATGTCCGTAGCTGCCAAAACTGGCTCAGCCAGAGGGACACAAGCATCGACAAGTCGCGATAGAGGAGCTCAATCTCACGCCGGTACAACAACCCGGTCTCGCCTACTCCGGAGTGGCACTCGTGGGCGCGACCCACACGAGTAAAGTATCCGCGCATCTCTGTCGAGCACAAATGTGGCTCATGCAGGCTATGATCCAAATCCTCGATCAACAAGATTGGCTAACCACAACCACTGTCTCACTCACTGGCTAGAATTCACACAACTGAGACTCACTGTCACTCTGACAGCTCCCAAGAAACCCAGATCTACCATCACTATCACTCTCCCAAAGAAAGCTGATCTACAGACTGCTATCAACTCCACTCGGTCCCCAGACACAAGTGCAAATGCATCCCACAACCACCCGACCTCCTAGCCCACAACCCGGACGAGAAAAGCTAAGTCCAGAAATGATAAGTATAATAGGTGATGTGGGAATGTCTAAAGCAATAAAGAAACCTAGCCCAAGTTGAAGTTTTCTACAGTCTGGCTGAACATGATACATATGACAGGGGTGCTAGGTCAAGTTCCAAAGTTTTAATAATTAGCATGTTGTAGGAATCACAATGAGATCACAAAATTCGACAACTAATATACAAGAGTACAAGCATACAGTTTTCACATGCTTTTTAATTCATTTACTAGCATGCATGCTCCTACATTCATTGAATTAGCGTGCAGTCCATAGATTTTGAAAGCAAGGTCACCCACCTGAGCGCGCTGACTGTCCGGGGTCGTACAGCCAAGAAAGCCTAGAAACAGTCAAATCACAAAATCCACCAAGCCAACAACACGGTAGCAGTGCTCAAAATCTCCTGGGTACAAAACATATTCCAAGATTACACTTTAATCCACACAATTCCAAGTTCTAAAAATTTGTGATGAACAGTCCCTTAAACACGAAAATTTCACCTGAAAAACATCCTCCAAAAATTCCAATAAAAATATGACGGCGATGCTCGCGAAGAGTAGATGTCGATAGAGTCCTGAAACGTCGAAATTCGATGTCCGGATAAGGAGATAAAAATCCGACAAGTAGGTGCTGTCCAAATCATCCATCAGTCACAAAGGGGATTAAAAATGTACCCAAAACCCCAAGCAAAGCTCAGTTCCAGAAAAAGTGTCCAACACGAAAGTTGTAGATTTACCTCTTGCGAAACCATCGCCGTAGAAATTGTCCAAAAATATCGTCGGGGTAGCTCTGTAGACCTCCCAGACTGAAATGCGACGAAAATGGGCCTCCAACTGGAAATCGTCGCTCCGCACCCCGATGCAGAAATCGCCGTCGTCGCGGCCTCCAAAAATTCTGAGCTTCCACCAAAAGATGCACAAGAGGGAGAGGAAGAATTTTGGTTAAGGGCTCAGGAGCTAAAAGCTTCGGGAAAAGCCTCAAAACCTCGGCCCAAAGGGCCTATTTATAGGCTTCTCCCGAAAAAAGGCCCAAAAAGCAAGCCTTTAAGTTTCGGGCCCAACTTTCGGGCGCCCGAAAGTCTTCGGGCGTCTACAGTGTTGGGCCGGCCCAACACTGTTCACGCCCGAAAACACCAAATGCCGCCACGTGTCCCGCCGTACAGGGAATAGCGGTGCGGGGCCACCCGATGGCTGCCACGTGTCCAAACAGGAAACAGTAAGGCGGTGGGCGCCCGCCAATGAGCGGGCGCCACGTGTCCCCGCGGCTGACCCGCCGGCCGGTCGCCGCACGCGCCGGTCGCGCGACGTGGCTCCCACGTGCGCACGCAGCCCGAGGCTCCGGCCACGCATCCCGTGCACCGCGCCTGCTGCGCCCGCGAATCAGAAGGTGACACGTGTCCCCTACACCCGGTCCACGCATTCCGCCTTGGAATTCCATGGACCGCGCAACGTGCACCTACCAACCGGAGGCTGCCACGTGTCCCCCGCCTTGGTCCATGCACCGCCGCGCTCACCCGATAGACCGCGCACCCTGAGCCCGCCAATCAGGCGGTGCCACGTGTCCCTGCGCCGGGTCTGTGCACCCCGCCGCGCTGCTTTGTGGACCGCGCGCCGTAAATCGGCCAATGATAGGCCGCCGCCACGTGGCATGCCGGCAGTCTACGGCCCCTCCCATGCACCAAAAACCACTGAAAACTTTCGGGAGTCCGTTTTTGGGCATCCGGACACAGAATCAAACAAGCAAATAGCCATTTTCAAGCGTTTTTCCGTGCTGAATCCATTTCCAACCTCTGTTCGGCCTAATTAATTTTAGAAATTTCAACAAACCTAGCCGAAGGCCAACACAGCAAGTGATATCACACAGGGTCCATCTGGGGCATCCCATTGATGCACCATGGGCCAGATACACCAATACTAGGTATTCTAACAGTGGATTCATCGAAAAAATATTGCATGGGAACCAGGGCCACTACATTACCAACACAGTCAGTTTTGTCGGCACCAACAATGGTAAAAGCGCTGCAGGTTACGCCCCACAAGACGACACTTACGCCGGGGGCAGGGAAGCTACAAATAGCCCCTATCCCAGCTCAGGATAGGCCGACAAGTTCAAGCATCGACCACCAACTGGAGACCAACCAAGGGTCACCTACGTTACCGTTTTCGTTGGAAGATCAACCCTATACTGGGGGAAGAATGATGGAAGGGCAGGTCTTCGAGATGGGACTTGCCCAAAAATAAGCAGGCCTGGGCACACCGCTGCTTATTTCGCCTCCCCCCATCATGTCAACAGACACACACGATAGGCAAGACGACGTGGAGGCAGGTCTAAAATGAAAGACTGCATCAAGCAGGTCATGTGGCCCCGCTTTCTAAAATAATGAGGCTGGCACAGCCGGTGGTCGTGATGGCCTTGGCAACAGACACCCAGCTTCCCGTCCGAAAACAGAATGTGTTCGGCACGATGGTCGGGACGGCTATATGGCCAATTTTCAGATCCTCTTATCCCGGGGATACGGATGGAGGACGCCCATATCTAGCCAATTGGAAAGGGTCGTTGTTCGATAACTCTCGGGGGTGGTAACCGAGAGCGTGGTTGAACATGTAGACCAAGAGTAGTCAGATCATCAGCGGTGACTTCGGCTGATATTAAGTTAGCCGAAGATAGGATCGACTCATGAAGCCGAGATCAAAATAAAGAAAATCGATGAGGGTGGGCTTATTTTTGCCAACCCCGAAAGTAGATTAAAAAATTAATTCTTTTCTCCCGCAGGTGAATATGATCGGCCTTAAAGGTAAGGAGCCGACCAAGGGACCCGAGCCTACCGCGGAGGAGAAATCGGCTCGGAATATGCTTCGGCTGTGCACTTGTTGCAGAGCCGAAATGACGAAAAAAGATTGGGATGATCTCCTCGTTCACATACCCGAGGAGGTGGAGTATTGGTACACCTTCATTTTTTTGCGTTGAAGGCACGAACCGCCTTAACCACCGGCTGGAACCGGAGTCGGCCGGAGGATCCAACAGACCGTCCTCCAGAGAGAAGGACGATAAAGAAGAATGAGGCCCTGACTCTGCACGAGTCTTATGCTTGAGAAAGGCCAAGGCCGACTCGAGACGGCCAGGAGGGGTCACGGGCCATAATGGCAACAAAGCTCCCATTACGAACACGGGCAAAACCGAGACTAGGGGGGTGCCCCGAAGACCCTTTGGCCAAAAGGCAGAAGGGGGACTGGAGTGCGAGCTCTCGCAACGCTTAACACGGATCGGGCCATACCGGAGGCAAGGAACGCCAGGGGCAAGAGAAGTTCCTGAGAGCCCCGATACCGAATTCTCTTGGCTAACCAGGGGAGAAATGGAGGCCTTGGGCATTCGGCTAATACAAGAGCTCAGGCTACAGCCCTGGCCCAAGCCATGGCAGAGAAAAAAGATCCTTAAGGAGCACTTGAAGAACATGGACCGGCCGGCAGACATGCCAGTGGAGCAATGGTTCACGTCAACTGAACCTTCACGATGGCAAGGGTTGGTCATGACGAGGACGTAGAAGTGTCGACTACAGAGGCTAGAGGCTAATGCCGGCAGCAATGGCGTCATGACCCAATGGTCACGACCAAGCCCGCGATGGGAGCGGCCCACGCATCGGCGTTTCTATGTACCAGGGCATGATTACCAAAAAGCGGAAGCCTCCACCACGTCACCTCAGAAGAAGGCACTAATGCTTCAATCAGTGGTGGTGAGGCTAGCGGATGAAGCTATCCGACTAGAGTTGGAAGTTCGATTGGAGGCCCTAGAGGTCGCTGTGAAGAGTAGCCAAGAGTTGCCGAAGCCCGAGGACCCTGATAAGTGGAAACTCAGCAGGGTGGCCCGACGAGAGAGGTGGCCACCCAAAGATCACGAAGAGGTCCTGACTACATCTTCGACCGAAACAGAGGTCGAAGGAAAGAAGATGCATACTGACGCGTTGTCGGTTGGCTCGGCCCAGGATGAAACTCCCCCTGCCTTGGAGGTGGAGGAAGGGCTACATATAGATCTAGCCGAGTAACGGTAGGCATCGGTTCCCCGGCCTATGGTAACTGGCACCAGAGGGGGGAGCCGACAAGCAAGGCCATGTTAAGGCCTTGGAAAGACAAGCCGACAGTTCCGGCCATAACAATAAAAACCAAAGGACACCGCAGATAAGGCCACATTTGAGCCTCAGGCGATAAAGCTAATTCGGCTAAAGCGCTATAAGCCGAAGTCCCGACCGTGGAAGCCGAGAAGAAAATTAGGGGTACGTCGATAGAGAATGGCAGGATGAAGGATTCTCTAATCGAAGTCTGATTCCACGAAAAAAGTCCCCAAGCTAGGAAGTACCATCACGAATCAGCCGAGTAGTCAACGTCTCGAAAAATCTAGAAAAGATCGAAAGGAGATAAGCCGATCGGTATAGAGTACATGAGACATCATTTAGTATCAATCTGGGAGAAAGTGGGGTAAAAAGAACACTTCGTATTTATTAAACCGATAAATTTGAGACTCAAGAAAAGAGCAAGTACAAAGATGTCTCAGAAACATAAAAGTCGCAATCGAAGAATCCGGTTAGAGGTTGAAGTGCAGGACCACCACCAAGCAAACTGAGAGGGTAGGATCAAATACTTCCTTATGAAGACGGAGGCGCCCGACCACCGCGAAGAACCAACAGGAGTGGGAGGGAGAGAGAATACAAGGTCTCAATTTACTCTCCCAATCCCGGTGTCCAATGAGGGAAGTGTAAGGAAAGCGGATGCGCGTGCATGCACATTTAATGCAGCGAAAATAAATTTTTATTTATAAATATGATCTAATTATATATACCTTAACATCATAACATTTATGATGTTAGTATGTACATATTTATATGTATCAAGATCATCTCGTGTGACACACAAATTATTATTCTAATCTAATTAGAAGAAGGGTTAGAATTTCAACCTTTGCTGATTACCGAAATTGTCTATCGATTGATATTGGATCTGAACTTCCGATCTTTTGAGCGCACAACTGTCCGGCCTCTATGAGTATCAACACAAGGCTGCTTCGGAATCTATGCTTCACACAATATAATCTCGAAACTTTTTTTGTGATTTCTTGTATCAATATGGAGAATAATTAATTCTCAAATTGTGCTAGCATTTCAAGTAAATTAACTATAATATAGAGACCAATGATTGTAGAAAAATTTCTCTCTGATGATTAAAGAGAACTCTAAATGATTACTTCATATGATTCTATATGATTTCTCATATGATTACTTCTTATGATTCTCGATGATTACTATATATAATTAGAGGAGATTACTCTCTTCCTTTTATAAGCCTAAGACTCATAAATAGGAGGAGAGTAAACTCCTCTCGTTGTTGTTAAAAAGTAGAGAGAAACCTCCACCATAAAATGAGAGGAAATGAACTTCTCTCATTTATTAAGTGGAGAGGAGAGAAACGAGGAGAGAAGGAAGAGGTTTACTTTTCCTTTCTTAATTGCATGAATTAATAAGTTGAGTGAACGCACTAATTCACTTTCATTTTGTTAAGGATTTTTGTATTGGCGTATTTCGTGAAGTTGAAGATTGAAGATGAAGACTTGACAAATCATATACTTCAATCTCAAAAGAATGGATTCAAATGTTCAGGTACGTTAAATTAAATAATCTTTGATCTTTTGAATACATTCTTATAGCTTAGAAACACTTTGGAATATTTTCTATGGCCAAAGAATCAAAAACTGGACATGGGACATGTTCAGGATCCGGATCGGACCTTGCAATCCGGATCCCGAAGGGTGATTGTTCATTGGCAATTTCAATCCGGATCCTAGGCCATTCCGATCCGGATCCCGAACATGGAAGTTTGCTGAATTGCATGAACGATCCGGATCGGACCTTGTGATCCGGATCCCGAACCCTTGGATTTCTGGAATCGTCAATCTCGTTACGACGATCCGGATCGCAGTAAATCCGATCCGGATCGCCGTCCTGTAAATTTCCAGAAAAGGCGGTTTTTGATTCTTATCTCTTTCCAAAAGGTTTCTAGCCTATAAATAGACCCTAATATCATCTTTTAGGGTTATCCCAAGGGGGATCAAAGGTAAGAATCCACATAGAGAAGAAAAGGTAAACACCTCTTTATTTTAGGTTTTCTT
Source organism: Tillandsia fasciculata (assembly GCA_029168755.2). Taxonomy (NCBI): domain Eukaryota; kingdom Viridiplantae; phylum Streptophyta; class Magnoliopsida; order Poales; family Bromeliaceae; genus Tillandsia; species Tillandsia fasciculata. The sequence continues at coordinate 15,973,286 of CM054948.1, forward strand.
TCTCTATTGATCGGTTTGATTCTAGGGTTTTCAAAATCTATATTCTCGAAAGAATCAAATCGATGAATACTTAGAGGGTGCTTCCTTGTCTATCTATGATGATCTAAGTATTCAAAATATCATCACCAACAAAACAACGATTTTCCCAAGAAATCGGCGCGTGGATTCGCGTGGCCTTGTGGACTCAAGGTGTTACCGTTTCGTGGATTCGAGACGAGGTGCGCTCGTGGATTCGAGACGTGCTACTTGGGTGAGACCGTGGATTCGGTCTGGCGTCGTGGATTCGACGTGACACGCCGTGGATTCGGCGTTGGACGCCTTCGTGGATTCGAGGTGCGTTGAGGAGCGAGCGGCGAAGATCTACTCGGAGCGTATGGAAAAGGTTGAGTCGTGTGTGTGCGTTATATCACCTTGTACGTGTTTTAATCTTAGTAGATTTCACCGTGTGATCGGTCCCGTGGTTTTTTACTCCTGGATTGGAGTTTTCCACGTAAAATCTTGCGTGTTATTTATTTTCCGCATTGGGTTATTTTTACGCAACGATTTTGGTGTGTTTATTGTTTACACCTATTCACCCCCCCTCTAGGTGGTTTTTCCCCTATTTAGATCCATATTAGTATAACCCAACAATTGGTATCAGAGCGGGAATAGGGTTGTAAACATTGGTCGATGGTGGCAACATCAATAGACCACCGTTCTTCGATGGAACAATTTATGCCTACTAGAAAGTACGCATAAGAGCGTTCTTGATTTCCATCGACGAACGGGTTCGAAACAATAAAACACCCGGACGAGATCAAGGTAGAAGAATTAGTTGGTACACTTCAAACTTATGAAATTACTTTTTCTACTAACTCTTCTGCTGGAAAGCCCTCTTCTTCTTTCAAGTCTTCAGGTATGGCATTGAAATCAAAAGAACATGAAGACGCGGATTCATCCTCCTCGGACTCTAATGATGATCTATCTATGGAGGACTTTGAGAAACAACTCGCTTTCTTGAAGAGAAAATTTCGCCGAAACTTCGGAAGGGGAAACTCAAGCAAATCTTCATCATTCTCGAAGTTCAAGAAAGGCAAAGGTGCTTCTACGTCAAAATCAAGAAAGCAAGAAGGTTTCTCAATGGGAAGAAGAACGCCGAAGGACAGATCCAGTGTTTCAAATGCAAAGGCTTTGGCCACACTGCAACGGAATGTCCCAGCAAGAATCCAACAAAGAAGAAGGCTACGCAAGCCATCACGTGGGATGACTCTTCTTCTACGGACAAGTCATCTTCTAGTGATGAGGATACAAATGCCATCACATTCTTCGCATCCACGACTTCACCCTTCGTGATTTCATCGATTGCATCTGGTTCGTTGTCTATTTCTTCCTAGGATGATCAAACAGCATCGGATGATGAACCAAGCGATTCCGAAGGTGAAGTGTAGTGACCTGACCCTTTGGGGTATTTTTGAACTCACATGTAATCGCTTAGGCCTTAAGCGAAATAAAATTTATTTAATTTTGAAAAGTCGGCCGGTAAGGTGTGTGTATTTTTCTGCGATAGAGCGCGAAAAACGATGACCGACGGTGCGATCGGATTCGAAATCCGATGTCGGGATCTCCCGGAACGGGACCCTTAGCGATGCGGTAATTAGTCACGCATCGGAAACCGTGCAAAATATCTTGCACCCGTAATAGATAAGGTGGGTTATCTCGTAAGGATAATTAATTAATTAATTAATTATCCGGTGACGGAATTTAAATCCTCCTACGTACGAATTAATTAAGGGATTTAAATTGGTGGGACTTTTATCTCGTGATTGGATAAGAGATAAAAATCAGGATATTTATTAAGGGATTTAATTGGTGGGATTTTATCTCGTGGATTGGAAAAGAGATAAAATCCGGATATTTAAGTTGGGAATTTGATTTCCCTTGATTATTTAATAAAGGTGGTTAAATAATCGGTGACCGGGATTCGGATATTAGAGATTTAAATATCCGGGTAATTTGAATCCAACTGGGAATTTGATTTCCCAAGATTATTTGATAAAGGTAATCAAATAATCGGTGGTCAGGATTTAAAGGTGAGAAATATCCCGTCAGGCGGATATTTTCTTGAGAAACAGAAACGGGGAATTATGGGTTTCCTACGTACGTAAATAAAGAAATCAAACGATTAAATATGAGGATCGACGGTAAGGATAATAATTAAACGATTAACTAATAGGGTCATCGGTTGGGATTAATTAATTAACAAATTAATTAATCGGAGTCAAAATATCCGAAAGGGATTTTGACGGTGCGGACTTACAAATTGGTTATATCCATAATAGGGATTATTTATTTCCCCGCTTACCGAGCGAAACCCTATTTTGATTTTCCGCCTCCTCAAACCCTCCTCTTTCGTACGTGCCGAAACCCCAACCGGAGAAAAAGAAAGAAAAGAACCCTAACCGGAGGAGAAAAGAGGAAAAGAAGAGGAAGCGGAGGAACCCGATCGCCCCGATTCACGTGCCGGAGATCGGATCTTTTGTTCCGATAAAATTTAAGGTGAGTTATCATCGTTTCGTTTGATAAACAATCGGGGGTTTTCCGTGTTCTTATTAGATTATTTTAACCGGAATTATCGTTCGAGGATTTGTATCGGATCTTAGTTGATGATTTATAACGGGTGTCTTGCTAATCGAACTTCCGATCGACATTTTGGGTGATTGTCGATCGACGGTTTAGCCGTTAGAATTGCCGGGAATTTTCCGGGAATTTTCCGGAATTTTTCGGGAATTTTTCGGGCGACTCCGGCGGGACATAGTGGGTTAACGGGAGGCCGCCGCCGCCGTTGTTAGACGGGAGGCCGCCGCCGTCGTTACCATGTTCGCGGGGTCGTCACCGGAGTCGCACGGGAGCGAAAACGGAGAAGAAATCGCAAAGCGGGCGCGAAAACGGCGGAAAACTAGGGTTACTGTAGCTGTCCGTACGGCGCGGTCCACGGACTCCGGGCGTGCACCCGGTGCACGCCCCGCAACCCCGGAAGCGCAGACCCGGCGCACGAAACCGTGCGCCGGGCTGCATCCTGTGCGCGGTGCACGCCCCCAGGCGTGCACCCGGCGCACGCGCTTGCGGCCGAGGGACATGGACCCGGCGCACAAGCGCTGTGCGCGGCCCGGCCCGCACCGCATGGTGCACGCCTCCCGCGTGCACCCGGTGCGCGCCGCGGCGCTCCGCGGCCGTGGACCCGGTGCGCGCAAGGGCTGTGCGCGGCCCGGCCCATCCTGCTGGGTGCACGACTCCTGGGGGCCGGGCTGCACCGCCGCCTTCACTGTGTGGTGAGCCCGGTCCATGGTTGCCCCCGTGCACCATCTGACAGCCCGGAGTTCATTTGCTCCGTTTGGGTCCGTTTTTCCACCGTTTTGAGCGCGGTTTTCGCCGTTGGGATCGTTATTCCAGTGGCTTTCATGTCATGGCCACTTGGGACCCACTGGGTCATTAATTTATTATGTTGAGCCGCGCGGTGTTCCGGTTTGGCGACCGGACGGTGCCGGGCTTATTCCGTCAAATCGTAAGGTGGGGGTTTTTCCGTTTTGAGGTGTTAGTGTGTGTTTTGACCATAGTTTATCTGTGCGGACTTTTCTTAGGTCCGGGTACACAGCGGGAGAGCGCGAAGGATATTGGTGTTCCGATTTCTCTCCAATAAGGTGGGTACGGTTGCGATGAGTGCAACCGGTGCTGTAAGTGCATCTATCGTCATTAAAAGTACTCCTTAATTTACCTAACAAAGTAGATGGATAGTTTAACCTTTCGATTGTTGTTAATTATCTAATAATTGTGCGGCTGCGGTCGCGGTGCCCAGTACACGCCAATCTTGGCAATCCGGTTTCGGATGCTGCACGTACACAGGCGGATTGGCCTCCGCATGGGTGTACTTTTCCGGAAAAGTGGTCCTTTATGACCCGTGTGCCCCGCAAAGGTAACGGTGCAAGCGGGGACCTCTTCGCGCCAGCTGAGGTGTCACACCAGCACCGCGAGTGAGAGGTAAAAGCATCAAGTAGGTGTTTGTGCACGAGGGGGGACTTTAGTCTCCCCGACAGGTGGTCTGGGAATGGTGCCCAGGGTAAATTAATGTGCAAGTGTTTAACGAAAGGTTATGGTGTATTCGGTGCGTTCGTATGTTTTATCCCTCTTGATATTGTTACACATCTACTTTGTTTGTCACTGACTTTACCCACTCCGTGACAGGTATTCCTAGGTGCGTTAGCCGGGATGGCGGTGGGACTGCGTCGTGAGGATCGTAGTCGGACTCTTGGTTATCGTATTTATGACTCATTTCCCTTTATGCTATTTTAGTTGCTTGTGGATTACTTATATGTGGACATGTTTTAGTTAGCTCTGTGGATGAGGTGTAGTTTCTTATGTTTTCATTCGCGGCATGCATTTTATGATAAGATAAAGGTTGCGAAAATGTTTTCTCAAAAAAGGTGCCGTGTGGGCACGGGTTTTACAACTCTGGGTTTTATCTTTTCCAAACTTTGACGCCGCTTAAATGACATGCTTTAGTTAAACGATTAAACTCTGAATATGGTGTATGTCTACTGTATGGTTGTTGGTTGGTGTGTGATGTATGATGTTTATGATTGATTGATATGTTGTAAATGAGACGCCGTGCATATACAAAGGAGACTCTGTCCGTGGACAGAGTGAATTTGTGTATGTGGCGGTCTGGCACGCACCGGGGTTGAAGTATATGCTACCTTATTAAAAGAAAAAAAAAAATAGACACGTTTTTCCGCTTCAAAAGACTCAAAAACCCCCGGGGGCGTGACAGATTAAATGGTATCAGAGAAAATACAACCACAACCATAGTAGACGTGGTTTACATCCACAGTGCTAGGTGCCACAAGCAAATGGGAAATGAGATAACCAAGGTGTAGGTGTAGTACGTGAGAGTACGGGAAAACGGGAACGTAATGTAGGTGTGTTCGTAAGTCTAGGTGCTAGGGTGATAACCTTAGGCCTAACGTGGTTTCTTTGTTACAAGCGGACGATGGCCCGAAATGGGTTATCAGCGGAGAACGCAGGGGCAAAGAGTATGGTGCGAACAGCGGCGGAGTATCAGCTTCTCCGACAACGACTACAAGAGATGGCCGGGCAGTCAGTAACCCTTATGGAACAGATGCCATAGTGGGTGCAATAGTCGACTGCACCAATGGAGGTCGCCCGGGCTTCTCTGCCCGGGCCAGCCGCGCCAGCAACTTTGGGACCTACGCCGGGAGCCGTCAATGGAGACCCCTTGAGGGAGATACGACCGACCCTTGGGTTGTAGGAAAATGGGTAGATAGCATGGAAAGGCTCTTCGAAGCTTTGCTAATGAGGAAAGGTGAACGGGTCCCTTTGGCAGTCCGTTTTCTTGAGGGAGACGCCCGCAAGTGGTGGAAGACGGTGCGCCCGGATCCTTCGGAGGGCACCGCCCTTCCATCTTGGACCACGTTCCAAGGAGAACTGTTGAGGGCATTTCTCTCCGACAGCATCAAACGGCGGATGGAAGGTGACGTGAAGTTCATCAAGCAAGGAAGTCGGACCGTTATGGGATATCAACGGGCATTTGTGAGGTTGATCAGATGTGTTCCCCTTTGATACAAGAGATGAATCTCACAAGGCCCGTCCTTTTGTGAATGGCTTATGGAGCGACATCTTAAAGGTGGCGCAAATGGCGGGTTTGCGCACCTTCCAGGAGGTGGACGATAGAGCCACCGCGGTGGAGCGCGGATTTACGATGTCTCAAGCCCGACGGGAGAGCTCAGGACACAGCAGGGATAAGAAACGAACCCGGCCAAACTTCGGAAGAGGGCATACCAAGAGGAGCACCTCGAGGGAAATGATTCATTCCGGAAGCACGACCTTTGCTTCTATCGTGACAAACTGGGACAGTTCCGTTTTTACTGCCCCGAACCCGGGAATGATTCTTTGGAGTCGCGACACGGATGAGGGGTCTTATGCGACGACACGACAAAGGACGCACTACCCGAGGGAAGTAGTAGCAGGAAAGACCCCTTACGAAGAGTAATGTGGGTCTTGACCCCAGGAGAACCCTTAGGAGCAAATACTCTGTACTTTCCTGCCCAATAAGGATGCGAAGACTTAGTTGTCTTTGGTGTTGGCCCTTTATTATGGGTCAAATAGGTCGAACTTTCTGCCTTGAGACAATAGGCCCAAGGGACTAGTGAGTTGGGTTGGGTGAGCCTGAAAGGTTGAGTAGGCTGCGGTCCATAATAGACCTAACGGCAAGAGGCCCAACAATAGACCCAACATCCAGGTGGGTTGGGTCTGGTCGAGATCCGTGGTGCGGAGTATACCACTATAAGTGAATCGGATGCGCACCTCTGAAAGCTCAGGCTTTTGGGGTTAATGGTTAGTGCCGACGATTCGACATTTGAGGCTTAGTGGTAAGGAAATTGCCGGATGCGGCGGAGCTTTCCGGAATGCCGCCGGAACGAGAGGTTGACTTCCCAATTGAACTGCTCCCCGGCACCAAGCCCATCACCAAGGCACCGTACAGGATGGCCTTCGCGGAGCTGAAGGAACTCAAGGCACAGTTGGAGGACCTTCTGGACAAAGGTTTCATCAGACCAAGCGCGTCACCTTGGGGCGCGCCCGTCCTGTTTGTGAGGAAGAAGGACGGAAGTCTCCGGTTGTGCATCGACTACCGGGAGATAAATAAGGTGACGATCAAGAATAAGTACCCCCTTCCAAGGATCGATGACCTCTTCGACCAGTTACGGGGGGCGACGGTGTTCTCAAAGATCGACCTGCAGTCGGGCTATCATCAGGTCCGGGTCAAGGGGGAGGACATCCCCAAAACGGCTTTCCGTACTCGCTATGGCCATTACGAGTTTACGGTAATGCCATTCGGGCTCACAAATGCCCCGGCGGTGTTTATGGACATGATGAACAGGGTATTCAAACCCTTCCTGGACTTATTCGTGGTGGTCTTCATCGACGATATCCTCATCTACTCGCGTACCGATGAGGAACATGAAGAACACCTGCGCACAGTCCTCCAGACCCTACGGGAACAGAAACTCTACGCCAAACTCAAAAAGTGTGAGTTTTGGCTCCGAGAGGTCGGTTTCTTGGGGCACGTAATCTCGGCGGCTGGAGTCGCGGTGGATCCGAAGAAGATAGATTCGGTGACGGACTGGCCCCGACCGACCACGGTGACGGAAATTCGAAGCTTCCTGGGATTAGCCGGGTATTACCGGCGCTTCGTGGAGGGTTTCTCCAAGATAGCCACCCCCTTAACCCGTTTGACGAAAAAGGGGGAAAAGTTCATCTGGACGGACAAGTGTCAAAGAAGCTTCGAGGAGCTCAAGGATAGGTTGACGCGAGCCCCGATCCTCGCCCTGCCAGAGCCTGGGGAGGATTACGAAGTATATTGCGACGCGTCGCGAAATGGATTGGGTGGAGTACTCATGCAACGGGGAAAGGTTATAGCCTATGCATCAAGGCAGCTCAAGGAGTACGAGCGGAATTACCCCGTGCATGATTTGGAACTCGCAGCGGTGGTGTTTGTGCTCAAGCTCTGGAGGCACTACCTGTACGGGGCACACTGTAATGTGTACTCAGATCATAAGAGCCTCAAGTACCTTTTCACCCAAAGGGAGCTAAATCTGCGACAAAGGCGGTGGCTTGAGCTATTAAAGGATTACGATCTGACGATCCACTACCACCCGGGAAAGGCCAACGTGGTGGCCGACGCCCTGAGTCGCAAAGGACAGGCCGCGGAGGCGGATGTAAGCGCCATTACACAGCAGGATAGTCTAATTGCGGAATTCTCGCGATTGAGACTAGAGGTGGTACCTGCAGGGACAGTCGCCCAACTTCTGACGCTGGTGGTCAGACCTACTCTGCTGGACAGGATTCTCGAGGGCCAATCGACTGATGATCAGCTCCAGCTGGTGCGGAGTAGAATAACCGCCGACCAGGAAGGTGATTTCGTGGTGAGCTCCGACGATGCAATACGATTTCGCGGACGAATCTGCGTACCGGATCTACCGGAACTCAAGGAAGAAATCCTACGGGAGGCGCATACTGCCCCGTATGCGGCGCATCCCGGAGGAACCAAGATGTACAAGGACGTCAAGCAAACCTTCTGGTGGCCCAAAATGAAGGAGGACGTGACCCGATTCGTGGCTCACTGCTTGGTGTGCCAACGGGTAAAGGCCGAACATCAACGGCCGGCGGGAAAATTGCAACCTTTACCGGTGCCCGAGTGGAAATGGGACATGATTACCATGGATTTTGTGACCGGTTTCCCGAGATCGCCACAGGGACACGATGCGATATGGGTGATCGTGGACCGTTTGACGAAATCGGCCCACTTTTTGCCCATACACACGACGTGGACCCGGGAACGACTGGCGCAAACGTACCTCGATGAGATAGTGAGGTTGCACGGTGTACCGACATCCATCACGTCGGACAGAGACACACGTTTTGTGTCGAACTTTTGGCGAAGTTTGCAACAAGCGATGGGGACCAAGTTGCACTTCAGCACAGCTTTTCATCCGCAAACCGATGGGCAATCGGAGCGGGTGATACAGATCGTGGAAGACATGCTTCGAGCATGCGTTCTGGACTTGGGCGAAGGGTGGGCACGGTGTCTGCCCCTGGTGGAATTTGCCTACAATAACAGTTACCAGGCCAGTATTCAGATGGCGCCGTACGAGGCCCTGTACGGGCGCCGCTGTCGGTCTCCGATATGCTGGGATGACTTAGGTGAGCGAAAGTTTCTGGGCCCAGATCTGGTGGAGGAGACCGAAGCAAAGGTGCGTTTGATTAAACAAAGGCTGCTGACCGCCCAAAGCAGACAGAAAAGCTATGCAGATAACAGACGCCGAGACTTAGAGTTCATGGTGGGCGAGCACGTTCTGCTCCGGGTTTCACCCTCCAAGGGAACCGACGTTTCGGCATAAAGGGGAAGTTGAGCCCCAGATACGTGGGACCGTTCGAGATTCTGGAGCGCGTGGGACCGGTGGCGTACCGGTTGGCCCTGCCCCCGAACCTCGAACGAGTCCACAACGTGTTCCACGTTTCGATGCTCCGGAAGTACCTGGCAGACCCCTCTCATGCCTTGGATGCCTCCACCATTGAGCTACGGGAGGACTTGAGCGTCGAGGAGACGCCGGTGCGGATTTTGGCAAGAGAGGACAAGAAGCTGCGCAACCGAACGATCCCCTATGTGAAAGTCCAGTGGAGCAACCACGAAGAGCGCGAGGCGACGTGGGAACTGGAATCAAAGATGAGGGAATGTTTTCCCGAGTTGTTTAAGTGAGGTTTGAGTTTAAGTTTCGGGACGAAACTTTTTATAAAGTGTGAGTGGTGTAGTGACCCGACCCTTTGGGGTATTTTTGAACTCACATGTAATCGCTTAGGCCTTAAGCGAAATAAAATTTATTTAATTTTGAAAAGTCGGCCGGGCAAGGTGTGTGTATTTTTCTGCGATAGAGCGCGAAAAACGATGACCGACGGTGCGATCGGATTCGAAATCCGATGTCGGGATCTCCCGGAACGGGACCCTTAGCGATGCGGTAATTAGTCACGCATCGGAAACCGTGCAAAATATCTTGCACCCGTAATAGATAAGGTGGGTTATCTCGTAAGGATAATTAATTAATTAATTAATTATCCGGTGACGGAATTTAAATCCTCCTACGTACGAATTAATTAAGGGATTTAAATTGGTGGGATTTTTATCTCGTGATTAGATAAGAGATAAAAATCAGGATATTTTATTAAGGGATTTAAATTGGTGGGATTTTATCTCGTGGATTGGATAAGAGATAAAGTCCGGATATTTAAGTTGGGAATTTGATTTCCCTTGATTATTTAAATAATCGGTGACTGGGATTTGGATATTAGAGATTTAAATATCCGGGTAATTTGAATCCAATTGGGAATTTGATTTCCCAAGATTAATTGATAAAGGTAATCAAATAATCGGTGGTCAGGATTTAAAGGTGAGAAATATCCCGTCAGTCGGATATTTTCTTGAGAAACAGAAACGGGGAATTATGGGTTTTCTACGTACGTAAATAAAGAAATCGAACGATTAAATATGGGGATCGACGGTGAGGATAATAATTAAACAATTAACTAATAGGGTTATCGGTAGGGATTAATTAATTAACGAATTAATTAATCAGAGTCAAAATACCCGAAAGGGATTTTGACGGTGCGGACTTACAAATTGGATATATCCATAATAGGGATTATTTATTTCCCCGCTTACCGAGCGAAACCCTATTTTGATTTTCCGCCTCCTCAAACCCTCCTCTTTCGTACGTGCCGAAACCCCAACCGGAGAAAAAGAAAGAAAAGAACCCTAACCGGAGGAGAAAAGAGGAAAAGAAGAGGAAGCGGAGGAACCCGATCGCCCCGATTCACGTGCCGGAGATCGGATCTTTTGTTCCGATAAAATTTAAGGTGAGTTATCATCGTTTCGTTTGATAAACACATCGGGGGTTTTCCGTGTTCTTATTAGATTATTTTAACCGGAATTATCGTTCGAGGATTTGTATCGATCTAGTTGATGATTTATAACGGGTGTCTTGCTAATCGAACTTCCGATCGACATTTTGGGTGATTGTCGATCGACGGTTTAGCCGTTAGAATTGCCGGGAATTTTCCGGGAATTTTCCGGAATTTTTCGGGAATTTTTCGGGCGACTCCGGCGGGACATAGTGGGTTAACGGGAGGCCGCCGCCGCCGTTGTTAGACGGGAGGCCGCCGCCGTCGTTACCATGTTCGCGGGGTCGTCACCGGAGTCGCACGGGAGCGAAAACGGAGAAGAAATCGCAAAGCGGGCGCGAAAACGGCGGAAAACTAGGGTTACTGTAGCTGTCCGTACGGCGCGGTCCACGGACTCCGGGCGTGCACCCGGTGCACGCCCCGCAACCCCGGAAGCGCAGACCCGGCGCACGAAACCGTGCGCCGGGCTGCATCCTGTGCGCGGTGCACGCCCCCAGGCGTGCACCCGGCGCACGCGCTTGCGGCCGAGGGCATGGACCCGGCGCACAAGCGCTGTGCGCGGCCCGGCCCGCCCGCATGGTGCACGCCTCCCGCGTGCACCCGGTGCGCGCCGCGGCGCTCCGCGGCCGTGGACCCGGTGCGCGCAAGGGCTGTGCGCGGCCCGGCCCATTCTGCTGGGTGCACGACTCCTGGGTGAGCCGGGTCTGCACCGCCGCCTTCACTGTGTGGTGAGCCGGTCCATGGTTGCCCCCGTGCACCATCTGACAGCCCGGAGTTCATTTGCTCCGTTTGGGTCCGTTTTTCCACCGTTTTGAGCGCGGTTTTCGCCGTTGGGATCGTTATTCCAGTGGCTTTCATGTCATGGCCACTTGGGACCCACTGGGTCATTAATTTATTATGTTGAGTGCCGCGCGGTGTTCCGGTTTGGCGACCGGACGGTGCCGGGCTTATTCCGTCAAATCGTAAGGTGGGGGTTTTTTCCGTTTTGAGGTGTTAGTGTGTGTTTCTGACCATAGTTTATCTGTGCGGACTTTTCTTAGGTCCGGGTACACAGCGGGAGAGCGCGAAGGATATTGGTGTTCCGATTTCTCTCCAATAAGGTGGGTACGGTTGCGATGAGTGCAACCGGTGCTGTAAGTGCATCTATCATCATTAAAAGTACTCCTTAATTTACCTAACAAAGTAGATGAATAGTTTAACCTTTCAATTGTTGTTAATTATCTAATAATTGTGCGGCTGCGGTCGCGGTGCCCAGTACACGCCAATCTTGGCGATCCGGTTTCGGATGCTGCACGTACACAGGCGGATTGGCCTCCGCATGGGTGTACTTTTCCGGAAAAGTGGTCCTTTATGACCCGTGTGCCCCGCAAAGGTAATGGTGCAAGCGGGGACCTCTTCGCGCCAGCTGAGGTGTCACACCAGCACCGCGAGTGAGAGGTAAAAGCATCAAGTAGGTGTTTGTGCACGAGGGGGGACTTTAGTCTCCCCGACAGTGGTCTGGGAATGGTGCCCAGGTTAAATTAATGTGCAGGTGTTTAACGAAAGGTTATGGTGTATCGGTGCGTTCGTATGTTATTCCCTCTTGATATTGTTACACATCTACTTTGTTTGTCACTGACTTTACCCACTCCGTGACAGGTATTTCTAGGTGCGTTAGCCGGGATGGCGGTGGGACTGCGTCGTGAGGATCGTAGTCGGACTCTTGGTTATCGTATTTATGACTCATTTCCTCTTTATGCTATTTTTAGTTGCTTGTGGATTACTTATATGTTTTAGTTAGCTCTGTGGATGAGGTGTAGTTTCTTATGTTTCATTCGCGGCATGATTTCATTTTATGATAAGATAAAGGTTGCGAAAATGTTTTCTCAAAAAGGTGCCGAGTGGGCACGGGTTTTACAACTCTGGGTTTTATCTTTTCCAAACTTTGGCGCCGCTTAAATGACATGTTTTAGTTAAACAATTAAACTCTGAATATGGTGAATGTCTACTGTATGGTTGTTGGTTGGTGTGTGATGTATGATGTTTATGAATGATTTATATGTTGTAGTGAGACGCCGTACATATACGAAGGAGACTCTGTCCGTGGACGGAGTGAATTCGTGTATGTGGCGGTCTGGCACGCACCGGGGTGAAGTATATGCCACCTTATTAAAAGAAAAAAAAATATAGACACGTTTTTCCGCTTCAAAAGACTCAAAAACCCCCGGGGGCGTGACATGAAGACTTTGCTCACGCCTACAAACTACTTCTAGGGAACTCAAAGAAATTGGCGAAGCAAAATAAAAACTTGAGAAGAAGGTTGTTGAAATTCGAGGAACAACCTAATAGAGCAACTTCTCTCTCAAGGGCTCTTGAAGTGGAAAGGGACAACTTGGTTGAGAATAATACTTTCCTTCAAGAGATGAACGAGCATTTTGAGAAGGAACTTGAAAAATCGGTGGATAAAGCTAATCTCTTCTCAAAGCTCTATTCCGAGGCACGATAAGGAAATTTTGAGATGACGGAGACCCTTTTCCAACTTAAAAAGGATTTGCATAGATTTTCTTCAGGACAAAGTAAGTTGGATCGCCTTCTTGGTCTTGGTCATACTAATCATTTAGGCCTCGGATATGGCCGAACTTGTGAGGAACCAAGTTCGAGCAAGACAAGTTTTGTGCCCCAGTCGGTTGCTCCTTCTCCGACGGAAATCATCGTAGCCAACGTTGACAAGCCTACCTCATCTTCTTCAGGTTCAACTTTTACCAAGGTATGTCATTGTTGTGTTTTTGTAGGGCACATAAGACCAAATTGCAAGTATGGAGCAGAACGAGTAAATCAAGCAATACTTGCAACTACTACCATCAAGAACACGACTCGGGAAACGAAGAAAAATCTTCTAAGTGTTAAGACAGATGGTAGGACACCCCCTAAGCCGAAGTCATTGAGGAAATCAAAGAAAAGTGTATTGAGTGATTTTCGCATCCCTACGACCTCGGTAACTATGTTGTGTGACAACACAAGTGCTATTAACTTTTCTAAAAACCCTGTGTTGCACTCTGGAACAAACACATTGAATTGAGATATCTTTTTCCTAGATAGCTAGTTGAATCAAGTTTTTAAAAAATTTCTTATGTTTCAACTGAAGATCAATTAGCTGATATTTTGACAAAACCTTTGGATCAAAAAATGTTTTATTTGTTTGCGAAAAGCAATTGGCATGCTTTCAATTACATAACTTTTTGAACCACTGCTTAGAAAGGTTTTTGTTTGTGTTTTGTGTTCTTTTTGTAATATAGAGAATTAATTGAGAATTTGCTATACTGACTTTATTTGCATCCTTTCATGTTTAGAGAAGTTTATTATGATTTGAATATCATTATAACTCATTTGATGCAATGATCATTTATTTCAATTATTTCATCTCGAATTGATCAAAGTCATTACCTCTCTCAATGATCTTCTGGTATTTATTTTATCTTATTTGATGATTGAAATAAGTATGAACACAGGATCAATTTTTGGTTGAATACTGAATATCTTTTATAATTGATAGCCAATTGAGGGGGAGTTTATTATGTTTTTTATGCTCAAAAGATGTGGAAAGAGTTACATCCTTAATAGGAGTGTGAAAACTACCACCACATGGAGGAAAGAGCTACCACCTCGGTTGTCCGAGTACTGTGTGCAGCTACCACATGTTAACCAAGCATGGTGATCTTGTTTAATCAAATAAAATGCTTTTTGGAATACTTGACTATGTCAAATTCCAAGGTTGGTATAAGGTGGGATTTCTAAAAGATGCTCAAAGAGTCTCTTCCCAAATATATTGACTAAATATATTATTTTACTTATTTGGGATTTCAAACATCTATCGATCTTGGTGCTTCATTTTCTTTGCTCAATTGAGAATTAGATAAACTCTATACTCATTAGATCGTGAAGGATGTTTGGAAATTGATCAACTTTAGAGGTTATAATTCTTTTAAATTTTCGTTTCACAATTTGGGATATTTTGATAGATTTATCATAATCTATTTCTTTCTATGTGAAATGATATTTTTGTATAAAGTTGATATGCAGAAATGCTTACATGTTTTTTTTGAATTTTCTAAAAACATGGGATTGATCTATTTTTAAAATTTCTTTTTGAAAAAATGATCTTGATTCCTAGCCTCTACACATGTTAAGGATTGTTTGGGTAAGATTTTTCAATTTTTTTGAAATTTAAACAATTTTTCATGTTCTTTGAGTTTTTGCTCACTGTGCTATTTTTCAAATACTCTATAACAATGGCTCTTGAGTGGACAATCATGTTCATCACCGCGTTGGTTAGCACGGGGATGACCAATAAATTAAGGAGAACAGAAAAGACTGATTGAATCTCAAAGGGGGAGAACATAGATGCTCAAGACGGGGAGAACATGGAGAAGAGAGAACAGAGATGATAAAAAGAGATGCTCAACATAGGGGGAGATGAAAAAGATGAGGAGCCACTTGCTGAGAGTGTATCGATGAGAGACATGTGAATGTTGAAGCTCTTCAGGAACAACAAAGACTATCATCTGAGCAGGAGCGAATTTCGAATTAACAAGATCAGATTTCTCTTGACCTGCAACGGATTAGTACAACACAAGTGGTCTTGACGAAGAAGTACAATGCACTGATGAAGTTGGACAAGAAGATTTTTGCAAAACTCGGATGCAGCAACTTCGATGACAACGATACCGTTTCAGATTGATTTTGATGAAATTGACTTTAGTTGTTTTTCTGACAAAAGGTTTTTCGTTTGTCTATTTTTTTTCTCTCTTATAATTTTGGCAGGTTTTTGTGACAAAAAGGGGGAGAGAAAGGAGAAAAGAACGAGCCAATAGATCGTTTGGAAAAGGGGGAGAAGGAAAAGAATGAACATGACCGGATAACTTGAAACTTGAAGTTTAACACTAACTATTCTACTGACTATTTTGCGTTGTAACTTCTAACAAGTTTTGTGATAGGTCATGCAAAAGGTATGAACATTTGAACTTCTTTGACATTATGGTTGGAACTAACCCTGATGATTGATAAAGATATGTGATATGTTGATTGTCTACTTTTATGCATATCTGATACCTAATGTCATGTTAAATGTATAACTCTCTGGTTGCTTAACGATTAAATTCTTGAGGTATTAATGATTTCTTGTTGTCAAGAATTATTTCTTTTGCAGAGAGTACAAGATTTGACACTCCTAGTTGCGTCTAAGTCTAGAGTTTGTTTTAGGAGGTTATCTCTTGTATTTACATTTATTTGGATCGTTCATGCGTATTTTTGTTGTATGGTGATAGCAACAAAAATCGTCTTTTTGTTATTCTTTTGTGGATTGTGTGTTTTGTCACGAAACCGCCAAAGGGGGAGATTGTTAAGGATTTTTGTATTGGCGTATTTCGTGAAGTTGAAGATTGAAGATGAAGACTTGACAAATCATATACTTCAATCTCAAAAGAATGGATTCAAATGTTCAGGTACGTTAAATTAAATAATCTTTGATCTTTTGAATACATTCTTATAGCTTAGAAACACTTTGGAATATTTTCTATGGCCAAAGAATCAAAAACTGGACATGGGACATGTTCAGGATCCGGATCGGACCTTGCAATCCGGATCCCGAAGGGTGATTGTTCATTGGCAATTTCAATCCGGATCCTAGGCCATTCCGATCCGGATCCCGAACATGGAAGTTTGCTGAATTGCATGAACGATCCGGATCGGACCTTGTGATCCGGATCCCGAACCCTTGGATTTCTGGAATCGTCAATCTCGTTACGACGATCCGGATCGCATTAAATTCGATCCGGATCGCCGTCCTGTAAATTTCCAGAAAAGGCGGTTTTTGATTCTTATCTCTTTCCAAAAGGTTTCTAGCCTATAAATAGACCCTAATATCATCTTTTAGGGTTATCCCAAGGGGGATCAAAGGTAAGAATCCACATAGAGAAGAAAAGGTAAACACCTCTTTATTTTAGGTTTTCTTTCTCTTTTGATCGGTTTGATTCTAGGATTTTCAAAATCTATATTCTCGAAAGAATCAAATCGATGAATACTTAGAGGGTGCTTCCTTGTCTATCTATGATGATCTAAGTATTCAAAATATCATCACCAACAAAACAACGATTTTCCCAAGAAATCGGCGCGTGGATTCGCGTGGCCTTGTGGACTCAAGGTGTTACCGTTTCGTGGATTCGAGACGAGGTGCGCTCGTGGATTCGAGACGTGCTACTTGGGTGAGACCGTGGATTCGGTCTGGCGTCGTGGATTCGACGTGACACGCCGTGGATTCGGCGTTGGACGCCTTCGTGGATTCGAGGTGCGTTGAGGAGCGAGCGGCGAAGATCTACTCGGAGCGTATGGAAAAGGTTGAGTCGTGTGTGTGCGTTATATCACCTTGTACGTGTTTTAATCTTAGTAGATTTCATCGTGTGATCGGTCCCGTGGTTTTTTACTCCTGGATTGGAGTTTTCCACGTAAAATCTTGCGTGTTATTTATTTTCCGCATTGGGTTATTTTTACGCAACGATTTTGGTGTGTTTATTGTTTACACCTATTCACCCCCCCTCTAGGTGGTTTTTCCCCTATTTAGATCCATATTAGTATAACCCAACACATTTCTCATTCTTTAACTACCTCGAAAGCACCCTCAAGGACGAAAAAGCTACAACCAAAGCACTGTTGTAGCGGGAGCATAATAATCATCATGAGGGAAAAGAAGAGATGTGGAGAAAGCTGTAACTAACGGCCTTACTTATAGGCTGAGGAGGAGGAGAGACATAATAGCAGTCATCCCTCGGAAAGCAGCAGCATTTGACAAGGAAAACGGCGAAGGACTGCTCCGCCGAAAATCAAGGAAGATTGGCACCTGTTCACGGATCCCTCTGGGCAGTGAAAAATATCTTGCCAAGATATGAGGATGATCGTTGGACAGTGTTGTCCATGCCAAAAGTTTGACTTACTTTTGACAATCGCCCAAACGACATATGAGCCGATTGCTGAGGGGGCATTGTTGAAACCAGAATTTTCTGCCATAGGAGAGGGTGACACGTGGCATCAACCATCGGTTGAAAGGCATAAGCCAATAGGGGTTGAGTCGATAGAGAGGGACTCGCGACTCGATTGAGACTAGCCCCGAGTACGAAGGCGTGTAGATGCAATGTACCCTTAGTTGGGGACATCAGCCGATAAGAGAGGCAAACGGCATGAAGATTATCATATCATTCAGGGTCGACTATAGTATGAAGAAAGATGTCCGACCGCCCCGATCAGGCGGCGAAGCAGGTAGAGTCGGAATCAACCTTCGGTTGACCAAGCCGAAGAAGGAAAGACCCACGTCTTGATTCAGACCAGTCTTAGGCGCGTAGCAGTATAGGATGAAGACGAAGACACTAGCTGACAAAAGCGGTCGGTTGAAAGGGCCAGCCGATAGAAGGATCAGCCGACAAGAGAAGCGGTCAACATGGGGATTATCGTCTCATTCAGGAACGTCTCTCGGCTAAAGAAAGATACCATGCCACCTCGGTCAAGCGTTAGAAGAGGCGACGTCAAGGTCAATCCTCAGCTGCTCGGAACTGTAGAAGGAAAGATCTTGAACGGAGTGAGTGCGGGATTTGGGCGCGTATCACGCAATTGACCCGGAACGGCAAGCGGCGTCCAGCATTGGAAAGTACCGAGGATTGCATTCCGGTGCGATAACAAGGAGATGAACCTAGATAGAAAATAGCTACTATCCTATTGAGGATAATCGACTCAAAAGAAAGTGGTTGAGGAATTTCCGGTAATTCTCCTTCGATCACGCCAATTTTTTAATCGGCGGTTATATTTTTGGGTTCGAAACTGTATAAATGAGTGAACTATCGAAGGAATTGGGGTCCGACAACCTCATAAGCTCGGTACCACCCAGTTTCTTCATTTATCTAGGAGTAGGTTAACTTAACTTTTTATATCTGCATTTACTGCTTTTCTAGGAGTAGGCTTAATTATAATCCTTCTATCCATATCTTCTTCTTCTATCCATATCTTCTTCCTTGTATCCCCTTTTCTTGGTCCACAAAGTTGTAATCGACTCATCGCCGTGTCATTGTATCCCTCTTCCAAAATCAATATAAAGTATAAACCAGCCCATCGGTCATGTCTTTATTTGTATTTTTGTGCTTTAACATTGTAATCAGCTCCTTTATCTCTTTACTCGGTTCGGCTATTTTAAGTCGAAACTGGCGATCCCTCTCTACCTCCGTAAACCCGATTCGGCTATTCACAGCCGAACGGTCGCGAGAAGTTATCAGAGGAGAACCCGACCGAGCAGATCCCTCCTCGGCCCGATCACTTAATTGTTAGCACGCGGCGCACTTCGACACCTCTGGAGGGTCACCCAAGGGTCGATCGCGCGCAAGCCATATTTTGGCCCCAATAGATAGCAGCCATTTTTTCATCCAGGTTTATCCCCTAATCGACGCGCCGAAGCGTGATATTCGGCGCTTTCCAATGCTTGGCGCTGCTTGCCGTTCCATAGTCTATTACGAGATTTGCGCCCAAATCTCGTACTCTTTCCTTCCAAGGCCTTTCCTTCTGTGGCTTGAGCAGCCGAGGGTTGACCTTGACTTCGTCTTTTTCTTCGTTCGACTAAGGCGGTCTGATATTTACATTCGGCCGAGATTGGTCCTGAATGAGACGGCACCCTTTGTCAGCCGTTTCTTCTATCGGCTGATGCCTTTAGCCGATGGTGTGCGCCACGTGCCGCACTCTTGCATGACTGAGGTCGGCCTTGGTTACGATGCGGGTCCCTTTTTGTTGACTCATTCTCTTATCAGCTGATGCCCTTAGCCGATGGTATATGCTACGTGTCACTTTCTTAGGTGGCGAAAAATTTTGGTCTCAATAATGCCCCTTCGGCAATCGCCTGATGTACCGTTCGGGTGATTGTTAAACTTGAGTCAAAAATCTGGCGTGCATAACGATGCCCATGATCATTCTTTCACACCCGGTTGTCACACGGCCTCTTCATTTCTTCTTCGGCTCTCTCGACCAAATTTTCGACTGGTGGTGAAGTAGCCAAAGCGAGTTCTTCGCCGGCCACTTAGGTCGGCTCCTGCCCCCGAGTCTCCATTAGGGCCTTGGCTATTGGTCGTGGATGTGCCACTTGATCCATTGTGGCGGCTCATCGCCTACCACCAAATGGCTCGCGTCTCTAAGGAGTTTAACCTGCACTCCCTCGTCGATCACCCGGACGAATGAGATTCGATCCAGGTCTTCATCAGACCAACTAACATGGTCGATTGATTTCATGCTCACATCCGCGAGCTACGGCCTCCCTTCGGTCGCGATCTCCTCCACTTTATCGCCTACCTATTGAAAGAGCTTTCTGTGGAGAATGAAAAGTATACACTCGTTGGCGTGAATCCAGTCACGTCCTAACAACAGGTTATAGTGGCTCGCAGCGTCCATCACAAAGAAGGCGGTTCTCAGGGTTTTGGAACCGAGTGCTATTTCGGTCGTCAAGACCCTTCTTGCTACCTGACCGCCTCCGGTGAAGTCGGTCATCGTTGTGTTGGTCGGCTTGAGCTCCTCTTCGCTCTTGCCAATCTTTTTCAAGAAGGCGGAGAGCATGATGTTTACCATTGCCTCACCATCCACCATGACGTGGCCCACTGGTTACCCTTCTATCAAGGCCTGTATATATAACGGCCTCATAAATTGAGTCTGGAAGGCCCATGGCTTTTCGAATACTACCATCGTGACCTCCATTTTGTGCTCCGTCAACTAGAGCTCTACTACGAGCAACCCCTCATCATCGAAGGTCTGCTCGTCAGTGTCCTCTTGGGATGTTGTTGCCTTAAAAGACAACAGCAGGGCATACACCATGTTGATCCCCGTCGGGTATTCATCGACCGACATGATGTCGGTCCGCAACTTCTTTTCTTCAGCCTCTATCTCGGCCGAAGATGATGTAGGGACCTCTTCGTCATTCCTCGGTGGCCACCTCTCGCATCGAGCCTGTCAAGCCCCGGGGGTTTTTAGGTAAAGATAAGCGGAAATGCGTATGTATTTTTTTTTTTCTTAACAAATAAGTATCAGCCTCGCCCCCGGTGCGTGTCAGACCGCCACATATACAAATTCACTCTTCGGGCGAACAGAGTCTCCTTTGTATATGCACGGCGTCATACTTACAACATCCAACATACAATCTTTAACCACACAGTCACAGTCAACAAGTACGAGAGTGTAAAGACATTTAATCACATTAAGAGAAACCTACAAGTTTGCAAACGGTGTCCACTCGACACCCATTTCTTTTAAAACGTCTACACATTCACAGTAAGGCGGCTACATCGTTTCGGAAAGGATAAATCCACAGGTTTTCAAAGCAGTGCCCACTCGACACTTGGTTTTGAAAAATATTTTCAAAACCCCTTTTTGTTCGGTATAAAATATGCCGCATATAAATCATTAAGGAACATTATAAAAATCACATCACAAAACCGTCTCTCAATCCAACATCCACAACTTTCCACAATCAAGCAATTGAGAACTTAAACTTAGATAACAAGGGGATGAGATAACTCAAGCAAGAAATAATGAAATAAACCTCATCCAGCTAATGTTCTTTAATCGCTGCCTCACCGTCGTCCCGACTACTACACGTAGTCAAACCTGTCACGGAGTGGGTAAAGTCAGTGACAAACAAAGTAGATGTCTTAAGATTAGCATGGATTTAAGGACAAACCAATTTCACCGGAACCTTTCGCTAAACCCTGTGCAAAAATAAGCTGGGCACCAACCCCAGAGTACCTGTCGGAGAGACGGAAGTCCCCCCTCGTGCACAACCCCATTGATGCTTTTAACCCCATTCACGGTGCTAGTGCGTCACCTTTAGCTGGCGTGAAGAGGTCCTCACGGCACCCACCCCTTTGTGAGGCACACGGGTCAAAAAGACCACTTCTCCGGAAAAGTACACCCATGCGGAGGCCAATCCGCCTGTGTACGTGCAGCATCCCACCCCAAAATTTGCCGATGTCGGCGTGTATTGAGCCCCGCGACCGCAGTCGCCATAATTATCATGTTAGAATAAACAGAAACATTTATGCGAAAGGTTAAACAGTCCATCTACTTTATTAAACAAATTAACGAGCCTTTTACGATGATAGAGTGCACTTACTGCACCTGTTGCACTTATAGCAAGGGTACCTACCTGGAATGAAGACAATCGACCGCGCCCGCGACCCTCCTAAGCAAATCAGGACTCCTCGCGGCCTACTAAAATATCCAAGAGCACCATTTAGCACCTTACCCTAATCAGGTAAAATCAGTGGTCCCAACCACTGTTACGTTAAACCGCAAAACCGAAATCATCGTGCCTAGGGGACCGCAACGTCGGTCAAAAACCCAACAAGTCAAAACCATCGAGTAAAACTGAAAACTCAGATCAAACCGGTAACGCCAAAGACTAACAACAATCGGACCGCGACTATTTCGTCGCGAACTCTGTCGGAACCCAAAACCGCTAACGGAAATCCAGCAAAACTCAACCCTCAACCGGTAGCCAACTCGGGACATCAATGATTAAACCAGGAAGACCCCGACGGCGAAAATGATGAGAAAAGAGACCCGACGGCGCGCCCCCGACGATTTCGTCGAGGCACGGAGCGTCGGTGAAAATAGCACCCGACATGGCGATACGATGACCAAAAAGGTCCCAAGTGGCCATGCCAAGAAAATCACGGAAGTGGTGATCCCAACGGCGAAAACGGCGCTCAAAACGGTGGAAAAAGGGCAAAAACGGAGCTAGCGAACTTCGGGCTGTCGGATGGTGCACAGGAACAATCGTGGACCCGGTTTACGGCGACAGGCGGCGGCGGCATGCGCACCGCGCGCTACGGGCCGGGCCGTGCACGGCGCTGGCGCGCACCGGGTTCACGGCCGCGGAGGGCCGCGGCGCGCACCGGGTGCACGCTGAAGGCGTGCACCATGCGATGCGGGCCGGGCCGGCACACGAAACCGTGCGCCGGGTCTTGTGCTTCCGACGCTGCGGGCGTGCACTGGGTGCACGTCTGGACCCGTGGACCGCGCTGTACGGACAAGCACAGTAAACCCTAATTTCCGCGGTTTCTTTCCGTTTTCGCTCCCGTTTCGCGATTTCTTCTCCGTTTTCGCTCCCGTGCGACCCCGGCGAAAACCCCGCGAACATGGTAACGGCGGCGGCGGCCTCCCGTTTAGCAACGGCGGCGGCGGCGGCCTCCCGTTAACCTACTAAGCTCCAATGAAACACCCCCAAAAATTCCCGAATAAATCCGCGGTAATTCTACCGACTAAACCGACGATCGACGAACAACCAAAACACCGATCGGAAACTCGATCGAAAGACCGATTAAAAACCATCGATTAAACTCGATAAATACCATCGATTACCCCCGATCAAGAACGAGAATAAAACATGGATCAAAATTCGACGAAAATCCGCGATCGATGTACCAATTAAAACGACCTTACAAGAACACGGAAAACCCCTGGTTAATTTGATAAACGAAACGATGATCACTAACCTTAATTTATCGAAATTAAAGAACCGATCTTGTTTCCTTGCGGCGTTGGAGACCCGGATCCGCTCCCCGTAGATGATGGCGTCTCGTTCCCCGGTCTCCGGCACGTCAAACGGGGCGATCGGGTTCCTCCGCTTTCTCCTTCTTTTCTTCTTTTCTCCTCCGGTTGGAGTTTTCTTTTCTCTTCTCCGGACTAGGGTTTCGTTTGATTTTTGGTACGCACAAAAGAGGAGGGTTTGAGGAGGCGGTATTTTAAAATTAGGGTTTTCCTTCCGGTAACGGGGTTTAATTATCCTCTTATTATTAATTTATTTTCTTTTATTTTATTCTTTTATTTTCCTTTTTATTATACGTACGTAAAAAGGAAAAACCCACGAATATTCGGATATTTATCTTCTAACAATAAATATCTAATCCCACGAGATAAACCCCACCTTTTTAAATCCTAGTCACCGATTATTTAATTTTTCTAATTAATTAATCATAGGAAATAAATTCCCAAATTAATTTCTCGGCACCGATTAATTAATTCCTTAATTAATTAATCACACGGAATATCCAAACTTCCTCAAAAAGCGTGCCGGGTATTTTACACGAATTTCGATGCGCGCCTTAAGTCACCGCGATCTAAGAAACCCCATTCCGGGAGATCCGTACATCGGATTCCCGATCCGATCGCACCGTCGGTCTTCATTTTCCGAGCCCTTCGACAGAAAAATACCCGCACCACCCACCGACCGACTTTCAAATATTAGACAATTTTATTCTACTTAAAGGGCGTAATTAATTAACATGTGAGTCGCAATTACACGTAAAAGCCGAATCACTACAGAGCCACCCTGCCGAGGTCCTGCTTGGCAGGGACCTCAGCCTCTTGTCGCTCCTTCAGCACTTCTTGGATGCGCCTCACAGCAGCCACTAGGGCCTTCAAGCGAACTTCTAATTCTAGCCGGATGGCTTCATTCGTCGGCTTGACCACCACCAATTAGATTATCGGTGTCTTCCTTTGCAGCAGTGCCGTCGAGCCTCCTGCTTCGTGATAGCGCCGCATCGGCGCTGCCGAGGGCCGATGCACGGGCCGTTCCTACCTCGGGTTCGGTCGTAGCCATTGGGTCGCTACGCCGTTGTTGCGGGCGTCGGCCTCCATCCTCTACATACGACGCTTCCGCGTCTTGGACACGACCGACTCTTACCACCGGGCCGGTCCCCTGGAGGTGAACCATTGCTCGACCGGCACGTCTGCCGATGGGTTCATCTTCTTCAGGTGCTCCCTGAGGATTTCCCTTTTTTGCCACGACTTGGGCCATTGCTGAATCCTGAGGTCCTCAGCTAGCTGGGCACCCAAGTCGTGGACCTCCCCCTTAGTGAGCCAAGGGAAGCCTGCATCGAGGAACAAATGAGCTTCTTTTGCCCCCGGCGTCCAGCGATAGGGAGGCCGTGCTGTCGACCCTACCTCAGGATGGCCGGCTAGGCCCTTCTGTGTTCCCATTGGTGAGGCCCGATCCGCACCGGGCATTGTGAGGGCCCGCATGCTGGTCTCCCTTCGGCCTGCTAGCCGAAGGGTGTGAGGACCCGAATCCCCACTTAAGGGTTTACTGTTGGATTAGTGGCTTCGGGGAGCGTGTTGTCACGGGGCCAGCTTTTTCGCCTTAAAGTTGCCCCGTGCGGCGCTCAAGTGTCGCACACCCGAGCCAGCCTTCCCGAGTCCGTTGCCACGGACACGCCCTCAAACTTAAACAGCGGGATCACAACTCAAGCATTAACCAAGCATGCTCCTCCACGAGCCTGACTGCCCGGCGCCGCGCCTTATGTTGAACCCCTTGTCGAACTCCGCGAGTTCTGAACAAACAACCCCGCCACCGAGGTTGGCCTTCAAGAGTATATTCCGCCCGGCCGGACAAACTCTCCTCGAGAGTGCTACTTAACCGAATGCCCCTTTGCCTCCGAAGCAAGCATCCAGGACAATACAAGTTCTCACAACTTAGTCCATTTGAATGGGCCCGAGCGAGCCGCCCTTGCGCGTTCCGCTCGTCTGCTTAACCGAGCGACCCGTCCCGCACGTCTCGCCCGTCCACCAGCCCATTGCATTGCCAAGGCGCCGCGCGCCCCGCAATTCCCACGTCGGGATCCATAATCGAGTCGGGCATGTCCCGTTCCGCCGGCCCCCTAGTTCCGTCATCGCTCCCGATTCGGTCCAAGGTCCGCTTCCCGAATACCCCACACTCCTTGTTCCCGCGTGTATACCCTTCGCAAGGGTTTGCCAACCTAGCGACATTCCTCCCGCATCGCCAACCCCCTGGCACCTCCATTGCACGACCACACTCGGCCGCCAACACACTCGGCCCAGCATCCAAGGTTTGCTTGACGGATGTCGCCCACAATCGAATCAGCCTCGCTCCGCTTCGCTTGCCATTCGGCACCTCCATTGGCCGGCCATGCCTGGCCCCCAACACCCTCGGTCCTCTCCATGGCTCACTTCATGAAAACCAACATCGATTGCCTCCTCTTACTTCGTGGGCTGCGCCGCACGAATCCCCGCTTAGCACCGCGGCCTTTGCGAGCCTTGTCCATTACGGCGGACCGACCGTTCCTTCGCCTCGCAAACTTCGTAGGCCTCGCGCCTCACGAATCCCCGCTAGGCACCCACATGCCTTCGCAAGCCTTGTCCATTGAGGCGGACCAACCTTTCGCAAGACTATCCCTCATCCGCTCGTTCGCTCCACTACAGAGATCCGAAACGGCATAAGGTAGTGCAAGCGAACCTAGAGGCAAAGCCTCTGGGCTTACCCCGCTCCGTAATGCCGTCGACCTCGTGTCTTGGGGATTACCCTAAGCCCGTGTGCTCTTCGACCATCGAATACCGCCCACACGAACTTAGGCTTGGCGACTCCGCTCGCCAAGGGATGGCCTATGTCCTATAGGCCAACGGGGGAGTCAGGGCCACTTCGCAAGTGTCCAACCCCTCCTCTATATAACCCACGAAGCATCCACCCCTATGGCACCCCGGGGGTACAAAGGTGCTCACTGAGGGGTACGTTTTGAAACCCCGCATGCGGCACCATTTCCATGGTCATGGCATGGGCCATTGCTAGGGAATTGCCCCCGTTGGTTCGCCCGCGGCTCAACCCTGACGGATTGTCCCAACTTCGCAACCCCGTAACTCTGTCAACCCAAATGCCTACCAAATGTCCTCCAAAAGTGGCCCCCAAGGATGTCACGGTCGAACCAACCCGATCGACACGTGACAGACTCCTCCACCCAAGTTATCGACGCCCTCGTCGATGTCCATCCGTTCCTCCAGCTTGGTTGATAGCTGCCAACCACTACTCCAGATCAGAGCTACCCTCGGCCTTGGCATCGCATACCACACTGACCCGCCCTTGAGTATGTCCGCTACCCAACGCGTTGCTGAAGCTCCTTGGTCCTCTCGACCAAACCAGATCAGAGCCGCTCTCGGCCTTGGCATCGCATGCCACACTGACCCGAAATACTCTGTAAACCATTCTGTCCCCTTGAGTTGAAGCTCCCCAGCTCCGGATGCCTCCCTCGCACCACAAAACTCCTCCACGGAACCAGAATGTTAACCTTGTCGTCTGCTCACGACAACCCAGATGGCACTGGCACGTCCCTGCAACTCGGTTCTTCTCGAGGCGCTACTCGGCCCTTCTGTCCCTTTCGCCCCTACTTAACCCAAGTCTTCTGCAGCTAGTAGCCAACCTTGTGCCTCCCCCTCGCAGGGAAATCCCTTTCCAGCTCGCGATCTCTTCCTAGAACGCTGCCGGACCAACTAGTGCACTCGGTATACTCCGCGAATACACCCATCCAAGCATGCACGAGTTCCTTTGAAAATCAGTAGAGTGGCCCTCCCTCGCTCCCTCCGAGGTCAAACTCCAAACGTCCCAACATCTTGGAGCGTCCAACGCGAATCAGCTCGCAGCTCGGCTTCGCTTCTCCACCTCCAAATGTCACCACATTGATACAGGGTTCCCCACCCTGGAACTCCCTATACATAAACTGCGGTCGGGCCAGATTGCATCCAACCCCTTCCAATATCCATGAGTACTTCTGCCCATCTCGTGCCATACCCGCACACAACTTTCGCCTCACAAATGCCCCCGCAATCACATAACGTCAAGCCATCCCCATGGTCTCCACGAGTTTTCGAGTCTTTTACCGTGACACGCCTGTCCTCGGCTACTTCGCACCTCTACTTGCTCCACCATGAACTCTTGTTATGCCTCCTGACTGCTCCGCACTTTCGCTACTCGTTGCTGCTTAGCACCTTTGGCTTCTGTACTCCCGGTCGCTCAAGCCCACTCCCTATAGGCTTTCGCTAAACCCGACTTCGGTTCCCCACCAAAGTCCTCGGCCAAGTTCGAGACTAACGACACCTCGTTTCCATTGCTCGAACTTGCCGTCCTCCATACCTCCAGCAATCACCTTCGCGCTAGCCGCTGAACGGAACCCAAGCTTAACCCATCTGATAGTCTTTCTCGCAACTGCTGATAACGGTGATGTCGCCATCCAACGCCCACCCCCTCACAAATTGCGATACCTCGACCCTTTGAGTTGACAACTGGATTTGTCCCCTCCCAGCAACCTGTCACTAAGCGATCCTGGACCAAGGTCCACCCGAGTGTCCAACTTGTCTCTTCGTCTACACTCGAGTCCAAGTCTCTCTGCTCTAAAAGCTCAGGTCCTTACACAACCTTTGCAATCTACCAGCAGAGTCCACACGATCCGTCGCACGGATGCGTGCCCGCTATCTCGAGACTTTAGCACTGCCACTGCTTTTCCCGAACATAGCTCCCTACCTTGTTCCTCTGAACAAAGTCCAATCCATCGTTTGATCCGCTCGAATAGGGGTCCCATTCGTCCAACCTGTGGCCACACCACCGAGAGCAACCGATCTCCCCATCGGCCTTCTCGCCCCAAGTGAGAAACACCAAACCATCCAGCAACCCTTGGCCCACTTCACAACCTAGCCCAACGCTTAGCTGCTACTGCCACGGACCCGACCAGTCTTGGTTCCCAACTTGTGCTCCACGAAGTGAACTCTTCTGTCATGTGTGTTTTACCCGCGACGTTCCTTAGACAAGATCCCTATTCCGAGTCACCAAATATCGGGACACATTCTGCTCAAATGTGCTACCCCACCCTGAGTCGCACTCAGACCAAATCCAGGCATTCGCAATGCCCACTTTCGCTGCGCGAGTTTCGGTTCTACCACAACCTTGACTACACCCATCAGCGAGATCCACGTCATCCGTCCATTGTACACGTGGATACTGCACTGAACAATCAACGCTGTCACCGCCCTGTCCAGATACAGACTCTTCTCCTTACCCGAAGAGTAAAGGTCCAATTGTGATCTCGTTCTCGCACCGAGATAACTCTATCCAATTCATGGGTACACACTCGAAGAGTGATCGACCTCCCCATCGATCTTCTTGTATTGAAATACTTAAACTCAGTCACAACGAAGTAACCCTTCTGCAGCGTGTGCTGCATCCCAATCCTTCTCTTCTAGAGATTCATCCGCTGCAAGACCACAATCCCGGGAAGCACATTGCCGCGCAATGTTTTCCTTCCACTCCATGGTAATCGCGACCACAGACCACAATAATGATTCTCCCAATCATTGCCTCGTCGCCTGCCACGCGACTCCGGACTTAGCCATTTTCACAAGTATTGTACTAGAATCCGATGCACTCTGACTCCGCATCTCCCACAAGCGTAATCCCGCCACAGTGCCTCGCCGACGCCTAGTACCTTCGTTGGAGTGACTTCCCTCACACCAACTTCGCCGCCAAGGTCGCACCTTCCGGCAAAATCTTTAACCCATGAGCTCAACTTAGCTCTGATACCACTTGTCACGGGGCCAGCTTTTTCGCCTTAAAATTGCCCCGTGCGGCGCTCAAGTGTCGCACACCCGAGCCAGCCTTCCCGAGTCCCTTGCCACGGACACGCCCTCGAACTTAAACAGCGGGATCACAACTCAAGCATTAACCAAGCATGCTCCTCCACGAGCCTGACTGCCCGGCGCCGCGCCTTACGTCGAACCCCTTGTCGAACTCCGCGAGTTCTGAACAAACAACCCCGCCACCGAGGTTGGCCTTCAAGCCGAGTATATTCCGCCCAGCCGGACAAACTCTCCTCGAGAGTGCTACTTAACCGAATGCCCCTTTGCCTCCGAAGCAAGCATCCAGGACAATACAAGTTCTCACAACTTAGTCCATTTGAATGGGCCGAGCGAGCCGCCCTTGCGCGTTCCGCTCGTCTGCTTAACCGAGCGACCCGTCCCGCACGTCTCGCCCGTCCGCCAGCCCATTGCCTTGCCAAGGCGCCGCGCGCCCCGCAATTCCCACGTCGGGATCCATAATCAAGTCGGGCATGTCCCGTTCCGCCGGCCCCCTAGTTCCGTCATCGCTCCCGATTCGGTCCAAGGTCCGCTTCCCGAATACCCCACACTCCTTGTTCCCGCGTGTATACCCTTCGCAAGGGTTTGCCAACCTAGCGACATTCCTCCCGCATCGCCAACCCCCTGGCACCTCCATTGCACGACCATGCTCGGCCGCCAACACACTCGGCCCAGCATCCAAGGTTTGCTTGACGGATGTCGCCCACAATCGAATCAGCCTCGCTCCGCTTCGCTTGCCATTCGGCACCTCCATTGGCCGGCCATGCCTGGCCCCCAACACCCTCGGTCCTCTCCATGGCTCACTTCACAAAAACCAGCATCGATTACCTCCTCTTACTTCGTGGGCCGCGCCGCACGAATCCCCGCTCGGCACCGCTGCCTTTGCGAGCCTTGTCCATTACGGCGGACCGACCGTTCCTTCGCCTCGCAAACTTCGTAGGCCTCGCGCCTCACGAATCCCCGCTAGGCACCCACATGCCTTCGCAAGCCTTGTCCATTGAGGCGGACCAATCTTTCGCAAGACTATCTCTCATCCGCTCGTTCGCTCCACTACAGAGATCCGAAACCGCATAAGGTAGTGCAAGCGAACCTAGAGGCAAAGCCTCTGGGCTTATCCCGCTCCGTAATGCCGTCGACCTCGTGTCTTGGGCATTACCCTAAGCCCGTGTGCTCTTCGACCATCGAATACCGCCCACACGAACTTAGGCTTGGCGACTCCGCTCGCCAAGGGATGGCCTATGTCCTATAGGCCAACGGGGGAGTCAGGGCCACTTCGCAAGTGTCCAACCCC
Organism: Tillandsia fasciculata; assembly: GCA_029168755.2. NCBI lineage: Eukaryota > Viridiplantae > Streptophyta > Magnoliopsida > Poales > Bromeliaceae > Tillandsia > Tillandsia fasciculata. The sequence continues at coordinate 16,003,545 of CM054948.1, forward strand.
TCCTCTATATAACCCACGAGGCATCCACCCCTATGGCACCCCGGGGGTATAAAGGTGCTCACCGAGGGGTACGTTTTGAAACCCCGCATGCGGCACCATTTCCATGGTCATGGCATGGGCCATTGCTAGGAAATTGCCCCCGTTGGTTCGCCCGCGGCTCAACCCTGACGGATTGTCCCAACTTCGCAACCCCGTAACTCTGTCAACCCATATGCCTACCAAATGTCCTCCAAAAGTGGCCCCCAAGGATGTCACGGTCGAACCAACCCGATCGACACGTGACAGTGTGTTCGCGCGTCGGGCCCAAGAGTTGGATTTCTGATGAAATTAGAGCTTGTTTTCTTATCAGGAAGTTCATTTTGGGTGATTGAGGTTTCTGCGCGCTTGATGGAACCAAGGATTTGACCCGGCATGAAAAATAAATCAAGTTTATCTTTCCGAAAATTTTTGGGAAATTTTAGAGGTGGAATTTGGCCAAACGGACTTTGGATTTAGATTCAGCGCGCGAAAACGAGCGAAATGGACTATTTACTTGTTTTTTTCGGAGCCCGGACGCGAAAACACGCATTTTGAGCTTTTGGGGTACTGTTTCGGCGGCCGGAGAGGCGCCGGCGGCGGCGGCGGGCGGAGCGCGGCGGCTGGCGGCGGCGGAGGCGCGCGGTCCACCGCGCAGGCGTGCACCCGGGCGCTGGCCACATTGTCACGCCCCGGGGTTGAAACTGCGCCCCGGGCCCGCCAACAGATCCGCCGCCCCTACGGGAAGCCCCGTAGAGACGTAGCGACTAACCTGCAAGGAAACAACTATACTAGCAGATATCAGAGCTGGAAAAGTAAAAGCTAAAATATAAACATAAAATACAACTATCTCTCAGAATAAATACAAACCATCCTCACCAGAAAGTACAAGAGTCACTCAGATAACAGGAAATAAAAGGTACAACTCGATACCTCACTACAAAAGTCTCTCAACAGGACACAACCAAAAAAAGAAAAGCACAGGGGTACATCTACTCACACGCACAGAAGATGACGGGAAGGGATCTATCTCGCGACTCCCTTACCTCGGTCTGAAGGAGCTGGATCAGCAACAGGAGCAGCAGGAACCGGAGCAGAAGTCCCTGGGGAAAAGACACCACGACGGGTGTGAGAACTACATCCCACAGTAGTTCTCAGTCGGTGCCGCCAACAAGCCCGACGATCTGCCCACTAAGTCTACTAGAGGCATAAGGTAACAAATATAATGCTGTAAAGGAAAGCTGGAAAGATAAAGTCTACAGCTACTATGCCTCTATCTAGATGCTCAAAGAGTGGAACAGAAAGAACAATATGCCACAACTGACTCTCACTGAGATCACCCAATCTAAACTGACTGCCACATCGGGTCCAGTCAACCTGCGCCTACCTACTGCCGTCACATCCCGGAGGACCGGACTTACGTAGGACGTCCATGACTGCCAAAACTGGCTTAGCCAGAGGGACGGTGTCCGTGACTGCCAAAACTGGCTCAGCCGACACAGCATCGACAAGTCGCGATAGAAGAGCTCAGTCTCACGCCGGTACTACAACCCGGTCTCGCCTACTCCGGAGTGGCACTCGAGGGGCGCGACCCACACGAGTAAAGTATCCGCGCATCTCTGTCGAACACAAATGTGGCTCATGCTGGCTATGATCCAAATCCTCAATCAACAAGATCGGCTAACCAACAATCATTATCTCACTCACTGGCTAGAATCCACACAACTGAGACTCACTGTCACTCTGACAGCTCCTATGAAATCTAGATCTACCACCACTATCACTCTCCCAAAGAAAACTGATCTACAGACTGCTATCAACTCCACTCGGTCCCCAAACACGAGTGCAAATGCATCCCACAACCACCCGACCTCCCAGCCCACAACCCGGGCGAGAAAAGCTAAGTCCAGAAATGATAAGTATAATAAGTGATGTGAGAATGTCTAAAGCAATAAAGAAATCTAGCCCAAGTTGAAGTTTTCTACAGTCTGGCTGAACATGATACATATGACAGGGGTGCTAGGTCAAGTTCCAAGATTTCAATAATTAGCATGTAGTAGGAATCACAAAATTCAACAACTAATACACAAGAGTACAAACATACAGATTTCACATACTTTTTAATTCATTTACTAGCTCCTACATTCAAAGAATTAGCGTGCAGTCCATAGATTTTGCAAGCAAAGTCACCCACCTGAACGCGCTAACTGTCCGGGGTTGTACAGCTAAGAAAGTCCAAAAACAGCCCAAACACAGTATCCACCAAGCTAGCAACACGGTAGTAGTGCTCACAATGTCCCGGGTACAACATATTCCAAAATTACACTTAATTCCACACAATTTCCCAAGTTACAAAAATCTATGTGAACAGTCCCTTAAATCCAAAAATTTCACCTGAAAAACATTTTCCAAAAATTCGGATAAAAATATGACGGCGATCCTCGCGAAGAGTAGATGTCGATAGAGTCCTGAAACGTCGAAATCCGATGTCCGGATGAGGTGATAAAAATCCGACAAGTAGGTGTTGTCCAAATCAACCATCAGTTGCAAAGGGGGTTAAAAATGTACCCAAAACCCGAAGAAGAGCTCAGTTCCAGAAAAAGTGTTCAACACGAAAGTCGTAGATTTACCTCTTGTGAAACAGTTGCTGCGAAAATAGTCCAAAAATACTATTGGGGTAGCTCTGTAGACCTCCCAGACTGAACTGCGACGTAAATGGGCCTCCAACAGGAAATCGTCGCTCCGCACCCCGATGCAGAAATCGCTGTCGTCGCGGCCTCCAAAAATTCCGATCTTCAGCCAAAAGATGCACAAGAGAATAAGCTTCAACTTTGGTAGAGGGCATACAGGCTAAAGAGCTCGGCAAAACCCGCAAAATCGAAGAGGGAGGGGGTTATATAAAGGCTCCACCAAAAGAATCCCAAAAAAAAAAAAGGTTTAATGGGCTTTTTGGGCCCATTTCCGGGCGCCCGGGAGATTCGGGCACCTACAGTGTTGGGTTCGGCCCAACACTGTGTGTGCCCGAATTCTCCAGGAGCCGCCACGTGTCCCGTGGCCCTCCTCCTGCGCCCGGCGCACACGCGCCCGCGAATCGCGGAGCGCCGCGTGTCCCGACCGAGGGGCGTGGGCCGGCAACGCCCGGCCAATCGCGGGGCGCCACGTGGCGCCCCCATGTCGCGGGCAACCTGCCCCAACCACCCCGACCTGCTCCCCTGGTGCGTGGACCGCGCGTGCGTGAGCCGGCCACTCACAGGCCGCCACGTGGCGCGCCCTGGTCCATGCGCCAGGCCGCCAGTCCCCGTGGACCACGCACACAGCGCCCGCCAATCAGGAGCCGCCACGTGTCCCCGCACTCGGCCCATGCACTAGCGCCAATGCTCTGTGGACCGCGCCGTGTGAGCCGGCCAATCCGGTGCTGCCACGTGGCACCAGGCCGGTCCACGGCCTCCCCCATGCACCAAAATGCGCGAGAAACTTCCAGAAATCTATTTTTGGGCATCCGGACTCAGAATCAAACAAGCAAATAGCCGTTTTCAAGCGTTTTTCCTTACTGAATCCATTTCCAACCTCGGTTTGGCCTATTTTTTTTCAAAAATTTTGGCAAACCTAGCCGAAAGCCAACACGGCAAATGATATCACACAGGGTCCATCTGTGGCATCCCATTGATGCACCATGGGCCAGATACACCAACACTAGGTGTTCTAACAGTGGATTCATCGGAAGAACGTTGCATGGGAACCAGGGCCACTACATCCTCCCCCACTAAAAGGAAGTTTCGTCTCTGAAACAAAGCAGAGTAAGACAGACGTACCTCAACCAGTAGTCTCGAACAGAAAAGGGTAGGCAGCTCTCATCTCTGTCTCCAGCTCCCAAGTAGTATCTCGCTCCTCGTGATTGCTCCATAAGATCTTCACATACGGAATAGCCCGATTGCGCAATTCCTTCACCACACGAGCAAGAATCCGCAACGGGCGCTCCTCATAAACCAGGTCCTCGCCGATCTCCAAAGAAGCAAAGTCAATCACATGCGACGGATCAAACACATATCTCCTCAGAGCTGAGACATGAAACACATCATGTACACCGGCCAAGCGGGAAGGAAGAGCAACTCTATAAGCCACAGGGCCTATCCTCTCGAGTACCTTAAAGGGTCCAATAAAGCGGGGACTAAGCTTCCCACGCACTCCAAATCTCCGGACCCCCTTTGAAGGTGAGACCTTCAGGAAGACATGGTCACCAATCTGAAACTCAAGGTCTCGCCGCCGAGTATCTGCGTAGCTCCTCTGACGACTCTGGGCTGTCTCAAGGTGTCCGCGAATAACTCTGACTTTCTCCTCAGCCTCCAACAGTAAATCTGGCCCCAAAGTCCTCCTCTCACCCACGTCACTCCAATACAGGGGCGACCGACACTTGCGTCCATACAACGCCTCAAACGGAGCCATCTGAATGCTCGCTTGATAGCTGTTGTTGTACGCAAACTCAACCAATGGTAAGTGTCGGTACCACCCCCCTCCAAAATCCATAACGCACGCTCTCAACATATCCTCGAGGGTCTGAATGGTGCGTTCGGACTGGCCATCAGTCTGTGGGTGGAATGCAGTGCTGAATCTTAGCTGAGTCCCCAACGCTGCCTGTAAACTCCCCCAAAATCGTGACACAAATCTCGGGTCCCGATCTGAAACAATCGACGCTGGTACCCCGTGCAGCCTCACTATCTCATCCAAGTATAACTGTGCCAGACGCTCCAAAGACCAAGTCATCTGAACAGGCAGAAAATGTGCAGACTTGGTGAGTCTATCAACAATCACCCAGACCGCGTCGGCTCCACTCTGTGCTCTCGGTAGCCCAGTAACAAAATCCATGGTGATGTGGTCCCACTTCCACTCGGGAATTGGAAGACTCTGTAACTTGCCAGCAGGAACCCGGTGCTCTGCCTTCACTTGCTGGCAAGTTAAACAGTGAGCTACAAACCTTCCAATGTCCCGCTTCATTCCGGACCACCAAAAATGTGCCTTGAGGTCCTTATACATCTTAGTACCACCAGGATGAATGGTATAAGGTGTATAATGGGCCTCCCTCAAAATCTGGTCTCTGATCTCAGGATCCGAAGGCACACATACTCGGTCCCTGTACCGCAGTACTCCCGAGCTATCCACTGCAAAATTCCCTAACTGATCTGCCTGAATCTGTGATCTGATCCTCTCCAAGTGGGGGTCCTCACTCTGTGTCTCCTGGATCCTGTCCAACAGAGTGGGCTGCAAGACCATAGACATAAGCCTAGCAGAGACCCCAGGGGATACTACCTCAATCTAAAGTCACCTTATCTGCTCAATCAGCGGTACCTGCTGTGTGATCAACATGCTCAAGCTCTGCACTGACCTCCGACTCAAAGCATCTGCTACAACATTGGCCTTGCCGGGATGATAAAGGATACTCACATCGTAATCCTTTAACAACTCCAACCACCGGCGTTGCCTCAGGTTCAGCTCCTTTTGTGTAAACAGATACTTTAAGCTTTTATGATCCGTATAGATCTCACAATGCTCACCGTAGAGGTAATGCCGCCACAGCTTCAATGCAAACACCACAGCTGCCAACTCCAAATCATGAGTAGGGTAATTCTTCTCATAATCCTTTAATTGCCGTGAAGCATAAGCAATTACCCTACCATGCTGCATCAAGACACAACCCAAACCGCTGTGCGAGGCGTCACTGTAAATCACGAAACCATCACCCATCACTGGCAGTGCAAGAACTGGTGCTGAGATCAATCTCCTCTTCAGCTCCTCAAAACTCTGCTGACACTGCTCAGTCCAAATAAACCTCGTCCCCTTCCTAGTCAAACTGGTCAGGGGAGTAGAGAGCTTCGCAAAGCCCTCTACGAACCGACGGTAGTAGCCTGCCAGACCCAGGAAACTCCGAACCTCGGTAACCGTCGTCGGTCTCGGCCAATCCCGAACTGTATCAATCTTCGTCGGGTCAACTGCCACTCCAGCGGCTGATACTATGTGGCCCAAGAATGCAACCTCCCGAAGCCAAAATTCGCACTTTTTAAGCTTGGCAAACAGCTTCCTCTCACGTAGAAGCTGCAGCACTATCCTCAAGTACTCCTCGTGCTCCACATCGCTCCGGGAGTAGATCAAGATGTCATCAATGAAAACAACCACAAAAAGGTCCAAGTACGGCTGAAATACCCGGTTCATCAAGTCCATAAATACAGCAGGGGCATTGGTCAAACCAAACGGCATAACCGTGAACTCATAATACCCATACCGGGATCTAAAAGCCGTCTTGGGGATGTCCTCGGCCCTCACCCTCAACTGGTGGTAACCTGACTGAAGATCAATCTTCGAAAACACTGAGGCTCCCTGCAATTGGTCGAATAAATCATCGATCCGTGGTAGAGGATACTTATTCCGGATTGTCACTTTATTCAACTCCCGGTAATCCACACACAAACGGAGTGACCCATCCTTCTTCTTCACAAATAAAATTGGGGCTCCCCACGGAGAAACACTGGGCCTCACAAAGCCCCTGTCCATCAGATCCTGAAGCTGGGCCTTCAACTCCCTCAACTCAGCAGGTGCCATCCTATAAGATGCCTTTGAGATTGGTGCGGTTCCTGGTACCACATCAATCACAAACTCTATCTCCCTCTCCGGCGGCATAGTCGTCAACTCAGGGGGAAACACATCTGGGAACTCGCGGACAACAGGAATATCCTCGAGTCCCAGTGCCGCCGTAGGCACCTCCACAATCGTCGCCAAGAAGGCGGTGCAGCCTCAACTCATCATCCTCCTAGCCCTCGCTGAAAAAATCGTCACCGCGAACAAGGAACTCTGACAGCCCCAGTAAACAAACTCCTCCTGTCCCGGCTCACGGAGGGTCACTGTCCGCTCTCTGCAGTCTATGGTAGCATAGTATCTCGATAACCAATCCATACCAAGTACAACATTGAAATCCTGGAGCTGCCGCAAGACAAGCAAGTCTGCCGGCAGAATCCAGGATCCCAACTGCACAGGGCAATCCCTACAATACTCCTCGACATGCAAGACATGATCTGGTATCTGAACCTCTAATGCATGCGATAAAGAAACTACCTCTATACCATGTAGGGATGCAAATGCTCTACTGATAAATGAATGTGATGCACCGGTATCAAAAAGAGCACAAGTACGAACTGCAGAAATTAGAATAATACCTGCGACGACCTGCTCTGTTGCTGTAGCATCCTCAACCTGAGCGACATAGAATCGACCGCTCGGCGTCGGGGGACGTCGCTCTGGCTGTCGCGAAGATGATGAAGCAAAATCCGGCCTGCTGTAGGCTGCAGAAAGTCCAGCTGGATGGTGAGGAACAGATAGTGCTGAAGCTGAGGAAGGAGCTGGATGACTGGCTCTGGGGCACGAGCTCGCAAAGTGACCGGTCTGCCCGCAGCGGAAACATCGGCCCTGCCTCTGCGGGCACTGGTGTAGAGTTATTTAGGATCCACAAGAATCTAAATAGGTACTATCAAACACCTAGAGGGGGGTGAATAGGTGTAATATTATAAAAACCAATCTCAGTGCAAAAATAAAAAACAATGCGGAAAATAAAAATCAACACACCGAGATTTACGTGGAAACTCCAATCCAGGAGAAAAACCACGGGACCAACACGCAATAACAATCCACTAAGAATAGAAGAATAACAAGGTGATTACCGACTCCACGGACTCAACCCCTCCTTCAGCTTCTTCGGACCTTGCGCTGACCGGTTGGATATCCACGCAATAACAATCCACTAAGAAAAGAAGAATAACAAGGTGATTACCGTCTCCACGGATTTAACCCCTCCTTCAATTTCTTCGGACCTTGCGCTCCACCGTTTGCACGTCCACTGCACACGTTCGAATCCACGAACGCCACTCGAATCCACGAGCACACGTTTCGAATCCACGAAACGCCTTCAACACACCGAATCCACGATGCCACGTCGAATCCACGACGCAAACTCAGCCGGTAAGAATATTGGCTTTGATGGTGATCCTTTGCTTAGATTATCAATGAAGATCCATGGGAAAAAATCTCTAAGCAAAGATTAGATCAATTCGACAAAAGATATGTTCTTGAAAGAACCATCGAATTGACCTAAAAGAGGCTATAAAGAAGAACGATAAAAACCTAGCCTCTAGGGTTGCTCTCAAGTGTTTTATAAATTGATCGGCCGTGCTCCCCACGTTTTGAGAAACCCTAAATGTCTATTTATAGTTTAGAAACCTTTGGAAAGAGATAAGAATCAAAAACTTACCTTATCTGGAATTTTTCAGGACGGCGATCCGGATCGGATTTACTGCGATCCGGATCGTCGTAACGAGATTGACGATTCCAGAAATCCAAGGGTTCGGGATCCGGATCGCAAGGCCCGATCCGGATCGTTCATGAATTTCAGCAACATCCAATGTTCGGGATCCGGATCAGAATAGGCTTGGATCCGGATTGGATTTGCACATGAACTAATACCCTTCGGGATCCGGATTGGATCATCTGATCCGGATCCTGAACATGTCCCATGTCCAGTTTTTGATTTTTATGCAATTAAAAATTCATCCAAGTGTTTCTACACTATAAGAAAGTATTCGGATCACCAAAATTATTTAGTTAAACATACCTGATCCTTTTGAATACTTTCTTCTTGAGATTGATGTAACTGATCCACAATTCTTCATCTTCAATCTTCAAGACTCAAGACACTGAGTGTCAACTTGAGCTCTTGTTGAATCTTCTCTAAGTCTTTGATTGCTGATTGACAATTTGATCCCTTTAAGACTCCGACTCAACTCACTGACTTGACTCACGAAATATGCCAACACCAAAATGCCGTAACAATCTCCCCCTTTGGCAATTTCGTGACAAAACCCAAAAATACATAAAACGCTCAAGTCACTCATCTTAAACCAAAAAATCGAAATTCAATGTCATCACCAAAACATTGATTTTCTTTGCGTGAAAGATCCAATAAATACAAAATTACATTTGAACCAAACAGTCCTAGAACATACTCTATGACTTAGGACTTGGAGTCTTAAAGTGATGTAATTCCTGCAAAACAAAACTCCAAACAAAATCAAACGTTAGTCGTTAGAAATTAAAATCCTACATTTGATTCGTCCTTTTGGTTCTTTTGTTTTTCGGCTCTTTCAATCTTTTCTTTATCTCCCCCTATCTTGAGCATCTCTAACATGTTCTCCATGTTCTCCATGTTCTTGAGCATCTATGTTCTCCCCCTTTGTGATACGATCATCATTTTTCGTTCTCCCCCATTTTTCCATTTTCGTTTGTCCTCTCTTGATGATCTCATCTCCGTCATTTCTCTTCTCCCCCTTTTTGTCACAAATTGTCAAACAGTGAAATACTAGACAAAAGAAATCTAACAACATTAGTTCATAGAGAAAGAGAGATAAAAGGTCAGTTCCGGTATATAACAAAAATGTAGATTGCGTACCGGTACCAGAAAGCAAAAATCAAATAATTTCTTGAAACAAATCCAGATTTTAGAATCTTTTCAAATACCGATTTGTATTCCATCAAGAAATCCATTTAAGTGCTTTGAAGAACAATGAATTCAAAGAGATGTCATTCAATCCAAATTTCTTTCATTAGAATAATTTAGAAAAATAAAAACCAGAAAGAGTATGTAAGCACTTTAGCGCATCAACTTTAAACAAAAGTCATCGTTTCATGCAACAAGAAATAGATTATACCAAATCTATCAAAAATACTCAAAAATGAAACGAAGATTTATGAAAATTAAAACTCTTAAAGTTGAACAACTTCAATTACATCTAACATGATCTTATGCGTAATGCCTTTATCAAATCATCAATTTTGGTAAAGAAAATGAAATACAAAGATCAATAGATGTTTGAAATCCCCGATAAGTTAGATAATATATCTAGACAATCTGTTGAAGGAGTGGCTCTTTGAGCATCTTTATCAAAAATCCCACCTTATACCAACCATGAAATATGACTGAGTCAAGTATTTCAATATGCATTTCATCAACATTTTTAAAACAAAAATTTGCTTTGCATTCATGGAGTATCTTTTTCTTTCTTTCTTTTCCTCCATGTGGTGGTAGTTTTCACACTCCTCATTGGGATGTAACTCTTTCCACATCTTTTGAGCATTTTACATTTCTTTGACTCCCCCTCAATTGGCTATCAATTATTTAATATATAAGGTATTCAACCAAAAATTGATCTCGCATTCATACTCGACTAAGCAATCAAATAAGATAATGACTATACCAAGAGATCATTGAGAGAGAAATTGACTTTGATCACTTAAAAGATGAATTAATTAACATAAATGATCATTGCAACATTGAAATATTATGATATCAAAAGCATAATAAATTTCTAAATGCGTGAAAGGATGCAATTAAAGTCAATTTAACCAATGCTCAATTAAACAACTCCTCTAAATGAAGTGTCTTCAAGATTATGAATAAGGAGTCAAGTTGATAATCCAAGAAAACTTAATTTGGAGTGAATGAACGTGAAGCCCTTTTTATTCAATGCACTTGTTCGTTAAAAACCCTTTTGTTCAAAAACAAAGTATAAAAACAAAGAGCATTGAAAAACATGTAATGCAAAGATTAAGAAAAATATGAAGGGAAAACCAATCAAAGCATTACACACAGTCATAAGCTATTTAGAACTTAAGACAAGGAAAGATATCACCTTTCCGAATCCAAAATCGTCGGATCTTGGGTTGTCTTGATTCGTTGTGCCCGGGGGTTGGTAGCTTTGACTGTTGGTCCACCTTAGGTCTTTGCCTCGCAATGATCCACTTGAATGATTGATGTTGTGGCTCGGACCTTTGGTGGGTTGAGTGAACTCCTTTGACTTGATGTGTCTTTTGATTCCGTTGAGTCCGCTCCGTAGATGAAGTTGCCGAAGTATTTTTCTTTTTCTTTTTCGGGCAATTCTTCACCAAGTGTCCTTCAAGTCCACATAGGTGACAAGTTCTTCCTTTCAATTTCATTGTGGAACTTGAAGCATGCACAGTTTGGTCCTTTTTAAATCCCAAACCAACCTTGCTTGTTTGACCTAATCCGGACATACAATCTAGTTTCTTGGAACCGGTTGAAAGCCTTTGTATGTCGGATTTGAGTTCATGAACTTGCTTGGTCAAAGCTTGGTTGGTGACATGAATCTCCTCAAACTGCTTTTCAAGAAAATCAATCTTGTCCATATGGGAATTAACGACCATTTCCGATTGGTTTATCTTTTCTTGGAGGATTTTATTGTTATCCAATAAAAGCTCTCGTTCCTCCTCGAGATCATGAAGTTTGATCTTTAAAGCTTGATTCTCGTCTTGAATCTCAAGTCGTTGCTTCCTCAACTTCTTGTTAAGTTTGGCCATCTTCTTTGATTCCGCAAGAAGTTGTTGGTATGCCTCAACGAGTTCTTCTTCGTCCGACTCCCCCTCACTTGATGACTCTCCTCCGGATGTTGATGTTTCATGCAAAATCAAAGGAATAGAGTCAGTGACTAAAGATGATAAACACAAATTAGAAGAGGGAATTTGAGAGGCATGAAAAGCAACAAATTTTTCTTTTTCCTCTTCACTTGAGGTCGATTCATCGAAACTAGAATCGTCCCAAGTTTTTGCTTGCAAAGCCTTCTTTTTATATGATTTCTTAGAAGGACAATCCGTTGAAATATGGCCGTAGCCTTTGCATCGATAACATCGGATTTCCCCTTCGAAATCATCTTTTTCTTTTTCTTTAGAAGGTTTTGCAACGCCTTTGAGTTTAGAGGATTTAGAACCCGATGATCCTTTAGATGATTTCGTGGATGAAGATCCATCGGTTCGATTCTTCCAAAATTTCCGACGAAATTTCTTTGTGATCCGCGCCAATTGTTCTTCAAAATCGGCAAGAGAGATTTCATCGTCGGAACTCGATTCGTCATCTTCTTCCTTTGTTGATTTGAATGCAATACCTGTAAGCTTAGAAGAAGACTTGGAAGAATTTTGATTAGTAGGAAAAGTCATCTCATAAGTTTGTAAAGCACCTACTAATTCCTCTACACTCATCTCATCCGGATGACTAACGGTTTCAATGGCGGTAACCTTTGCCCTAAACCGTTCCGGAAGAGTCCGAAGTATCTTTCTTACAATTTTCGACTCCGGGATCTTTTCTCCTAAATTAGCACATGTATTAATTACATCTTGAAGTCTAGTGTAATAATCTGTAAACAATTCATGCTCTTCCATATGAATAGAGTCAAATTGACTTGTAAGCATCTGGAGCTTTTGAATTTTTACAAGATTAGTACCCTCATGTGTAATTTTGAGAATATCCCAAATTTCCTTCGCGGTTTCACACGCGGAAATTCTTGTAAACTCAGTCGAGGAAAGAGAATTAAATAAAGCGTTCATACCTTTCCCATTGTAAGAAGATCTTTCGATTTCCTCTTTGGACCATCTAGAGCGAGGTTTTGGGGTAGTAGAATTTCCTACTTCCTCAACCGGATGCACCCAACCGTATTCCACGGTTTGCCATACCCGCTCATCAATAGAGATGAGAAAAGCTCTCATCCGCACTTTCCAATATGCATAATTGGTCCCATCAAAAAGAGGAGGTCTAAAAATATTACCACTTTCACCCATCATGATAGATAAACCTAAAACCCGCTCTGATACCAATTGTAGAGTTATTTAGGATCCACAAGGATCTAAATAGGTACTATCAAACACCTAGAGGGGGGTGAATAGGTGTAATATTATAAAAACCAATCTCAGTGCAAAAATAAAAAACAATGCGGAAAATAAAAATCAACACACCGAGATTTACGTGGAAACTCCAATCCAGGAGAAAAACCACGGGACCAACACGCAATAACAATCCACTAAGAATAGAAGAATAACAAGGTGATTACCGACTCCACGGACTCAACCCCTCCTTCAGCTTCTTCGGACCTTGCGCTGACCGGTTGGATATCCACGCAATAACAATCCACTAAGAAAAGAAGAATAACAAGGTGATTACCGTCTCCACGGATTTAACCCCTCCTTCAATTTCTTCGGACCTTGCGCTCCACCGTTTGCACGTCCACTGCACACGTTCGAATCCACGAACGCCACTCGAATCCACGAGCACACGTTTCGAATCCACGAAACGCCTTCAACACACCGAATCCACGGTGCCACGTCGAATCCACGACGCAAACTCAGCCGGTAAGAATATTGGCTTCGATGGTGATCCTTTGCTTAGATTATCAATGAAGATCCATGGGAAAAAATCTCTAAGCAAAGATTAGATCAATTCGACAAAAGATATGTTCTTGAAAGAACCATCGAATTGACCTAAAAGAGGCTATAAAGAAGAACGATAAAAACCTAGCCTCTAGGGTTGCTCTCAAGTGTTTTATAAATTGATCGGCCGTGCTCCCCACGTTTTGAGAAACCCTAAATGTCTATTTATAGTTTAGAAACCTTTGGAAAGAGATAAGAATCAAAAACTTACCTTATCTGGAATTTTTCAGGACGGCGATCCGGATCGGATTTACTGCGATCCGGATCGTCGTAACAAGATTGACGATTCCAGAAATCCAAGGGTTCGGGATCCGGATCGCAAGGCCCGATCCGGATCGTTCATGAATTTCAGCAACATCCAATGTTCGGGATCCGGATCAGAATAGGCTTGGATCCGGATTGGATTTGCACATGAACTAATACCCTTCGGGATCCGGATTGGATCATCTGATCCGGATCCTGAACATGCCCCATGTCCAGTTTTTGATTTTTATGCAATTAAAAATTCATCCAAGTGTTTCTACACTATAAGAAAGTATTCGGATCACCAAAATTATTTAGTTAAACATACCTGATCCTTTTGAATACTTTCTTCTTGAGATTGATGTAACTGATTCACAATTATTCATCTTCAATCTTCAAGACTCAAGACACTGAGTGTCAACTTGAGCTCTTGTTGAATCTTCTCTAAGTCTTTGATTGCTGATTGATAATTTGATCCCTTTAAGACTCCGACTCAACTCACTGACATGACTCACGAAATATGCCAACACCAAAATGCCGTAACAACTGGGTCGGCGGGTGCGGTCCTCCACAAATAATACAACGATCAGGGCGCGGCTGCCGAGAAGACTGCTGCTGCTGCGAAGGCTGCTGCTGTCGAGGTGGTCGATGCTGCTGCTGCTGAAACTGGCGAGATGCCCCCGATCTCTGCCGACCCTGAGAATGGAAACGAGGAGGTCTCGGGGGTCCTGCCTACTCGACTGCCCTTCCTCCATCGCTGCTGGGCGCTTCGCCCAAGGAGTCGCTACGGGGGCTGGAGCCACCTCTGCCATAACTACCTCTCCACTCTCCACATAAAGTGCCTGCTCCATCGAGGCCTCCAAAGTCTGTAATCTGCTGGAGCGGACGAACTGATAGATGTCCCGACGCAACCCTCTCTCAAACATGTAGATCCGGTGGGTCTCATCTCTGGCTACGTGGGGCATACAAGCTAACAGCCGATTGAAATCAGCTATGTACATGTGTACAGGCCTATCTCCCTGGCAGAGATTTTTCAGCTGCTCCTCCAAACTCTGACGAACACTCTCAGGAAAGAATGCGTCAAGAAGCATACTACGAAACTCTGCCCACGAGAGAAGCTGCGTCCCAGGCGGACCAGCTGGTCGCACACGCCGCCACCATGCCTCGGCGTTGCTCTCCAAAAAGTGAGTGGCCAACAGAACACGAAATCTCTCCTCAATAAACAGGCTCTCAAAATGGCGCTCCATGGCCGTAACCCAAGACTCGGCCACCCACGGCTCAGCACTCATACCCGAAAAGCGGGATAGATCAAACTGGCGGAACCTCATCAAAAGATCCACCACCTCTCGCTGCTCTGCCAAAGTCAACGATCCCACCATCCCAGACGGTGGCCTACTAAAAACTGGCTCAGCCGGAACTGCCGGTGCAGGCTGCACAACAGGGGGTGCCACAACAGGGGAAGAAGGCACCGGCGAACTCTCAGGGGGTACTACAGCCGGGTGCGCCCTCTGCTCCATCAAGAGCATCAACCGACCCACTGCCTCCTCCTGGTGCCGAGACGCCTAAGCCAACTGTGCCATCTGGGCACGGAGCTCCTGAACCTCTGCCTACTGTCCCCGCCTCGAGTCCTCCTGCTCGGGCTCAGAGGACGAGGGCTGCGAACGCGTCACCATCGAGCGTCGAGGAGGCATCCCCACCTGAGGGACAAAGCAAACAATCAAAACCCAAATCAACACTCGACCCAATCTAGCGAAAGTCAAAAGGCATGTCCCCCTTCCCGAAGTACTATGTTGTCTGCAGCCAACATAGTTACCACCGAAGGGAGACATGTCAATCACTCATCCCAAACCGCTCGGGAGAGTTAGAAACCCAATAAGGACTCTCGCTAAAAATCATGGCTCTCACGTGGGTCATCCTAGGGTTCAACCACAAGCCTAGGGTTCCTAAGTCCTCCAAGACCTACATCCTAGGCTCTGATACCACTCTAATCTGTCACGTCTCGGGGTTGAAACTGCGCCCCGGGCCCTCCAACAGATCCGCCGCCCCTACGGGAAGCCCCGTAGAGACGTAGTGACTAACCTACAAGGAAACAACTATACTAGCAGATATCAGAGCTGGAAAAGTAAAAGCTAAAATATAAACATAAAATACAACTATCTCTTAGAATAAATACAAACCATCCTCACCAGAAAGTACAAGAGTCACTCAGATAACAGGAAATAAAAGGTACAACTCGATACCTCACTACAAAAGTCTCTCGACAGGACACAACCAAAAAAAGAAAAGCACAGGGGTACATCTACTCACACACACAGAAGATGACGAGAAGGGATCTATCTCGCGACTCCTTTACCTCGGTCTGAAGGAGCTGGATCAGCAACAGGAGCAGCAGGAACCGGAGCAGAAGTCCCTGGGGAAAAGACACCACGACGGGTGTGAGAACTACATCCCACAGTAGTTCTCAGTGGGTGCCGCCAATAAGCCCGACGGTCTGCCCACTAAGTCTACTAGAGGCATAAGGTAACAAATATAATGCTGTAAAGGAAAGCTGGAAAGATAAAGCCTACAGCTACTAGGCCTCTATCTAGATGCTCAAAGAGTGGAACAGAAAGAACAATATGCCACAACTGACTCTCACTGAGATCACCCAATCTAAACTGACTGCCACATCGGGTCCAGTCAACCTGCGCCTACCTACTGCCGTCACATCCCGGAGGACCGGACTTACGTAGGACGTCCATGACTGCCAAAACTGGCTCAGCTAGAGGGACGGTGTCCGTAACTGCCAAAACTGACTCAGCCAGAGGGACACGGCATCGACAAGTCGCGATAGAAGAGCTCAGTCTCACGCCGGTACTACAACCCGGTCTCGCCTACTCCGAAGTGGCACTCGAGAGGTGCGACCCACACGAGTAAAGTATCCGCGCATCTCTGTCAAGCACAAATGTGGCTCATGCAGGCTATGATCCAAATCCTCGATCAACAAGATCGGCTAACCAACAATCACTGTCTCACTCACTGGCTAGAATCCACACAACTGAGACTCACTGTCACTCTGACAGCTCCCAAGAAACCCTGATCTACCACCACTATCACTCTCTCAAAGAAAGCTGATCTACAGACTGCTATTGTCACGCCCCGGGGTGTAAACCAGAACCCGAGTCCGTCTACAGATCCGCCGTGCACACGGAATTTCTCGCGTACACGAAGCGCTGGTAACCTGCTCAGATATAAGATGTACAATAAAAGAGCATAATACAGAGCTGAAATAGAAGAACCACATAGTATCTCAGACTGGAACTAAAATACAGCTGTAATAAATACAATAATCTCCCAGCTCACCAGAATAGTACAACCAGTTGGCTCAAGCCAGATCCAAAATAAAAGAACAATACAACAGTCTGAGTGGAGGGTACAACATTTGTCTAAAAGCAGCTCACAAACTCACAGGAGATCTACCTACTCAGCGATCCCCTTACCTCGATCAGTTGCCGATGGCCTAGCAGCTCCCGCAAACGACTCTGCAAAACAAAGGGAAAAAGACAGAGAACAACAATAGGGGGTGAGAACTACTAGATA
This sequence comes from Tillandsia fasciculata, assembly GCA_029168755.2. Classification (NCBI taxonomy): domain Eukaryota; kingdom Viridiplantae; phylum Streptophyta; class Magnoliopsida; order Poales; family Bromeliaceae; genus Tillandsia; species Tillandsia fasciculata. The sequence goes on from CM054948.1 coordinate 16,020,687, forward strand.
AACCGGTAGCCTCCTCCTAGTGGATAAATCCTCAACTCTGACGGACCCACTAGGACTACTAGAGGCAAAAGAAAAGAACAGTGGTAAGCTACAAAGGCTGCTGAAAAGGAAAGTGCTACTACAATGTCTCTAAATGCAGTGCCAAAAAGATAACTGTATGCATGCAACTATAAGGCTAACCGCCCAAAGAAACCCAATCAAAGGGCCACGAAACACTGGCACTGCCTGCTCTGTCATCACTCACAACTCACCAACTGACCGGCATCCGTCACGGTCAAAAGCCTACTCCGGAGTGGCACTCGAGGGGAGCGACCCACACGAGTAAAGTATCTCTGTATCAAGCATCTCTGTAACCAATGTCTCACAATAGCAGGACTGGATCATGACTATGATCAAAGTGGGAAATATCCATCCACTAAAGTAACCCTGATCCCCAATCAGATGCAATAGTAATCAACAAGTGGGAAATACCATCCACTAGAGAAATCTGAAACCCAATCTGATGCATAAGTGAACATCCGGTCAACCGCCTAATGTCCGCGGTCGCCGCAACACCCTATAAGTCCAAAATCTGATAAAGTAATCAACATCTGGCTAACCGCCTCATGTCCGCGGTTACCACAATGCCCCACAATATATAATCGAGTCAAACCCGTCCCCGACTCGATGACCTCGACTACACTATCCCAAAAACCCTGCTCAAACTGAGCCACATGCGTCTAAATAACAAGGAGAACAACGAAACATGGTTTCTCCTAAGTCAAGTCCCAATATGATAGTGTAGCAATGAATAGCGGCCTAACTAGATGTCCAAACAAGCATGCAATTGTCCTCTTTAAAAACTGAAGAAAAGTGTTTGATATTTATTTGAAAAAAGGTGGTTTAAATGTCCCCAACATGATAAGTCATTTGCATGCGAGAATAGGATATAGCATTTGTCTCAATAATAGTGTCCCAATTTAACATAAATGAGCTGTCATATAATTTGTGGGGTCTACTCATGCAATTCACAATTGGAATATCGATTATCAATTTTGAAATAGGGGATCTCTAATATTCCTAGTGAGTTTGTCAAAAATAAGGTAAGCAACAACCACCCACCTCGAAAAGCTCAAACCACACCCCAAAAGCCTCCTTGCTGTCCACAGTCCTCTAATCCCACAACTCGCTGAAAACAGTGCACAACTGTACAGAACAACGCACCCGGTATAAATACAAATCCCAAAAATACAGTATTTGCTGTTTTCCAAATAGCACGAAAAAAGAGGAGTTTTTCACCTCTGTACAGTGCTCAAAAAAATCCAGAAAAATTACGGTTGCGTTCCTTACGACGAGTAGATCGAAATCGACTAATTATACGCCTTGATCCGATCTTCCTAGCTCAAGATATAAATCGGAGAAGTCAATGCTGTCCAGAAAATACCACAGCAAAAATAGGGGTCAAAGGTGCCTCGGGAACTGTGCCAAAAGTGTGAAACGGAGCAAAGTGATCAACACGAAAAACGAAGCCTTACCTCTTAGGAACGCGCTGCCACAGAAATCGTTCAAAATTTCCTCCTGGTTAGCACACAGGGATTTTCCGACTGAACTGCGACGGAAAATAGGCCGGAATTGAAAATCGTCGCAGTACGCCGCGTCGCAGATAACTCTCTATCGGCGACTCCAAAAATTCTGAAACTTTCTGTAGAGGTAGAAGACAGAGAGAGGAACAACTTTCCTTGAGGCCTCAACCTCACTTAAACTCTCTAAAATTCGAAATTTGCAAAGAGAGAGGGAGGGGTATTTATAATGGGCCAAATTCCTATTCGGGCTCCACACCAGATCCGGGCCCAGAACAGGAAACACCAAATCCGGCCACTCAGAAAGCGCCACGCCTCCCAAAACACAAAACAGCCATACGAGCCAATAGAAGTGTGCCACGTGTCAGCCGCCGCCCACGTTTTCCACGCGCCCGGCGCACCTGGGCGGCTCGAGCCCGCTAATCACAACGTGCCACGTGTCCCCACGCGGTTCACGTGGTCCACGCCCCCGGTCTACGCGCCGGGTCTTCCGAATCTTGTCGGCCAATGGGGTGATGCCATGTGTCACAGACAAACGCCGTCCGACCAATGAGGGAACGCCACGTGGCAAAACCTATTTTCCGTGCACCCGGTGCACGCCATGCCCGTGGACCCCGCGCCTGCGCGCCTGCCCGTGCTGCCCGCGGCCCTGCTCCGCCCCCTGCGCCGCCTTGCTCCGCCGTGCACCGCCGCTCGCCGCCTGCTGCCGGTCGCCGGAACAGTAATTCCGGCGGCCGGAGTTACTGTTCCGGTGAACAGTACTTTGGTGCCGAAAAAAAAGTGAATACACCATTTTGATCGTTTTCGCGCGCTGAGTCCAAATCCGCCGTCCGTTTCTTCAAATTCTCATCCGAAATTTTGCCGAAAGCCCCCGGAAGGCCAACTTGATTCGATTTTCGCATCGGGTCCATTTTTGAGGTCCGTTTTCGACACTACGAGCTCCGATACACTGTGTAAGTTTCCTGTAATCACTGCTAATGCTACAAAAGCTTCTACAAAAGTCCGGATCATCACAGCTATCAACTCCACTCGGTCTCCAGACACGAGTGCAAATGCATACCACAACCACCCGACCTCCCAGCCCACAACCCGGGTGAGAAAAGCTAAGTTCAGAAATGATAAGTATAATAAGTGATGTGGGAATGTCTAAAGCAATAAAGAAACCTAGCCCAAGTTGAAGTTTTCTACAGTCTGGCTGAACATGATACATATGACAGGGGTGCTAGGTCAAGTTCCAAGATTTCAATAATTAGCATGTAGTAGGAATCACAAAATTCAACAACTAATACACAAGAGTACAAACATACAGATTTCACAAACTTTTTAATTCATTTACTAGCTCCTACATTCAAAGAATTAGCGTGCAGTCCATAGATTTTGCAAGCAAAGTCACCCACCTGAACGCGCTAACTGTCCGGGGTTGTACAGCTAAGAAAGTCCATAAACAGCCCAAACACAGTATCCACAAAGCTAGCAACACGGTAGTAGTGCTCACAATGTCCTGGGTACAACATATTCTAAAATTACACTTAATTCCACACAATTTCCCAAGTTACAAAAATCTGTGTGAACAGTCCCTTAAATCCGAAAATTTCACCTAAAAAACATTTCCAAAAATTCGGATAAAAATATGACGGCGATCCTCGCGAAGAGTAGATGTCGATAGAGTCCTGAAACGTCGAAATCCGATGTCCGGATGAAGAGATAAAAATCCGACAAGTAGGTGCTGTCCAAATCAACCATCAGTTGCAAAGGGGGTTAAAAATGTACCCAAAACCCCAAGAAGAGCTCAGTTCCAGAAAAAGTGTTCAACACGAAAGTCATAGATTTACCTCTTGTGAAACTGCCGCCGCAAAAATCATCCAAAAATACTGTTGGGGTAGCTCTGTAGACCTCCCAGACTGAACTGCGACGAAAATGGGCCTCCAACAGGAAATCGTCGCTCCGCACCCCGATGCAGAAATCGCTGTCGTCGCGGCCTCCAAAAATTTCGATCTTCAGCCAAAAGATGCACAAGAGAATAAGCTTCAACTTTGGTAGAGGGCACACAGGCTAAAGAGCTCGGCAAAACCCCCAAAATCGAAGAGGGAGGGGGTTATATAAAGGCTCCACCAAAAGAATCCCAAAAAAAAAAAAGGTTTAATGGGCTTTTTGGGCCCATTTCCGGGAACCCGGGAGATTCGGGTGTCACGCCCCGGATCGAAACTGCGATCCGGGCCCGCCCACAGATCCGCCGCCCCTACGGGAAGTCCCGTAGAAACGTAGCGTCTAACCTGCAAATGATCATCTATACTATACAGATATCAGAGCTGAAATGTAAAAACTGAACTGAAATAAAACAACTCCAAGTATAAGTACAGACCAAGTCCTCACATAACTACATAAGTCGCTCCAAAATAAAAAGAGTACAACTCGATCCTCACTACAAGATCACTCGATACATCTCTCAAAAGGTGAGGGTACCGCTACTCACAAGAGACACCTGGTAGGGATCTAACTCGCGACTCCCTTACCTCGATCGGCTGGATCAGCCACCTGTGCAGCAGGAACAGAAGTAGAGGTCCCTGGGGAAAATACACCACGACGGGTGTGAGAACTACATCCCCAAGTAGTTCTCAGTGGGTGCCGCCAACAAGACCGACGGTCTGCCCACTAAGTCCACCAGAGGCATAAAGTAACAAATGCAATACTGGAAAGAAATGCTGATGAAATAACTCTACAGCTACTATGCCTCTAACTAGATGCTCAAGGGGTGAAACAGAAGAAGACTGGTACCACTACTGACTCTCAACTCAAATCACCCAATCTACAATGACTGCCACATCGGGTCCAGTCAAACCTGCGCCAACCTACTGCCGTTACGTCCCGAAGGAGCGGCCTTACGTAGGGTGTCCGTGGCTGCCAAAAAGGACCCAGCCAGAGGGACTGCATCGACAAAACCGCAATAGCAAGTAACCCGCCTAGCTCCGGAGTGGCACTCGAGGGGCGCGACCCCACCGAGTAAAGTATCTGCGCATCTATGTCGAGCTCAATGTGGCCCATGCAGGCTATAGTCCAAATCCACGATCAACAAGATCGACTGTAACCAACGAACCCTGTCTCACTCACTGGCTGGAACACAACACAGCCGAGACCCACTGTCACTCAGACAACTCTCAAAGACACTCTGATCAATAAACTGACTATCAAACTCCACTCGGTCCCCCGACACGAGTGTCAATGCAACCCACTAATGACCCGACCCCTCGGCCCCCTATCTGGGCGGAGAAGAAACTAAGTCCAGAATGAAATAGTGATGATAGTGTGAGTGTCTAAAGCAATAAAGTAACCTAGCCCAAGTTGAAGGTTCTACTAGTCTGGTTGAACATGCTGCATATGACGGTGGTGCTAGGTTAAGTCCAATAATAGCAATAAATAGAAATGTGGAGAATCATGATCAGGAACACATGCTAATTGACCCCATAAGCAATCCCAACTCATGCTCTTTAACATGCTATACCGAAGATAAAACTATACATGTATAACCCTATACAGCTAGAATTAGTGCACAGATCGTAATTCCTGAAAGCGAGGCCACCCACCTGATCAGTCGCACTGTCAAAAGTCCTACGGCTGATAATACCCAAGATGGCAGCTACACAGAGTCCACTGGGTCCAGCACAGTCCACACTGCTCCTGGGTACAAAAACCGAACTGTCGTTATGCAATAATCCTCCCAAAACTGTCGGATTTAATACACATTAATTCAGCTGCGAAGGTGGGCAAAAATCACCTGCTGGAAGTCCTCAGAAAAATCCGAATAAAATATGCCCGCGGTCTACGCGTCGATAGCTTCGAAACGACTACCTGCACGTTCAAATCCGAGTTTCCTACGCTGAGATATAAATCCGGCAAGGGAACACCTCATTCCCAACTGTACAAATTTCCACAGATAAGAACTCGGAAAGAAGAAAGATTCTCACCTTCGAAGAAACCTCATAAAATTCTGAGAAAAATCCAAGAGATTCCTCGCGAGGAGTAGATGAATTTTGCCTTTTGAATCACCTCGATCCGATATCGGTACGCGAAGTTATGGCCGAAACACCGCGGCGCTGTCCAAATATGCAACTGAACCAAGGGCTCCAAAGATGATGAATTTCACCTGATTTGTAGCAAGAATTAGCCTTTCCCTTCAATATGAAAAATGTAGGTTTCCGAGTCCTGGTGAATTCCTCGCAAAAATCATCTTAAAATTCCACTTCTTCAATCCTAGGGAGCAAAAACACTGAGCATTGCTCAAAACCACATCCAAAATCTCAGCTGTGCACCACAATCTCAAAGATGGCTCAATTTACCTAACATAGAGTCCAAATTGGAAATTCCCCAAAATACGAAAATTGAAGCTCTGTAAGTTCTGGAAATTTACCAACAAAAATCAACTTAAAATTCCATTTATACATCCCAGGGGAGTAAAAACACTAACCTCTGCTCGAAACCTCAAACTGAAATCAAGTGTCTCAAAGATTGCTATAATTACCTGGTTTAGAGCTTCAGTTAGGTCTCCTCTTCAATACCAAAGTTGTAGATCTTGAAGTTGTAAAGAGAACCACGCAAGAATCATCCCAAAATTCCATTTCTACAATTCTGGAGACCTCCTGGAAGAAAATGCGACGTAGTTGGACCCAACACCAGCCATGACCAAGCTCCAACAATGGTGGATTTCTTGATGGAGAAGGAGAAGACGGAGGCTGCTACAAGGATTTCTTAATAGCCAAGAGGGAGATGAAGATCCAAAAGAGAAAACTCTAGCCTTAAAGCTCCCTTAAGAAGGCTTAACAAGCACTAAACTAGGCTTAGGGTGCAACAAAACTCATTCATCCCCTCTCCACCTCACACCGGATCCCTTGCACGAAATCGGGTGCGAGGCGGGTCGGACCAAACGGTCCGACCGACCCGGGCTGACGACACGCCGCACAGCCCGGCCACGCGCGCGCGCGCGCGCGCGCGCCACGCGCGCGCGTCCATGCGCGGTGCGGTGCCCGGTGCACCGCGCGTGCACCGGGCACCCGCCCGAGGTCGTGGACTGGGTGCAGCGCGGCCGTGGACCGCGCTGCACCGGCCGGTCTACCCCCGTGCACCCATCCGTCCGCGTCGCCCCTGCACCAGGTGCACGCTTCCTCCCATGCACCGCGCGTACACCCACCGGTGCATGGGCCGTGAGCCGGCCGCCGTGAACCCGGTCCACCACTCCCAGCAACACCAAACTCCTATTTAAGGCCCCAAAATGTCCAGAAAAGCCTATTTTGCACAGTTTTTCGCCCTGAGTCCATTTTTCTCGTCCATTTGACGAACTGAGGCTTCCGACACACCGACGCAGCACACTCAAAACTCTCCAAAACATAACTGTACAACCACCGCACTTCCGCACACCCCCGTTATGCGGTTTTTCGCACTGGATTCGATTTTTCGCGTCCTCTTCGCGCACCGGCGACTCTAACACACCCAAAATATGCCGACGAGCTACCAATCCACTAGTAACCCAACTCACAAGGATTTCGGGTCTTCCAATTACCCACGCGATCTCTTTTTAAATCCGAAGTCCATCACTTGTGCCCAAATTGCGCACAACGCCACCGACACACCACGCAGGCCTCCAGGGATGCAGCTAAATTCTAAATTGCATCACAGATCCCAACCTCAGGCCTGACAATCGCACAAACACTCCCATCGGCCACTAAAAGCTGCCCCAACAACCCGCAAACCCTACGCGGTTTTCCGGGACCTCACATCCTCCCCCACTAAAGAAAGTTTCGTCCTCGAAACTAGATCAAGACCATCAGGAGTCACACATACCACGGTTAGTTATCCATCAAACACGCCTCCGGCTCCTAAAACACCACTCACTCCCCGTGATTACTCCGCAACAACAACAACAACAGGTACGGTATGACCCGATGTGCAATTCTCTCATCTCTCGAGCCAGAAAGTGCAACGGGCGTCCCTCGTACCCAACAATCACAGATCTCAAAAGGGCAAGTCAATCACGGGTGTGGAAAAACACATCACTCCTGAGCTGAGACGTGAAAAACCAAAAACTCCAATACAAGGCTGGGGGAAACTGAAATAACCACTAGTGCAACACGCACTAGACCACAACAAGTAGGGGTCCTCACTCTGTGTCTCACAAATCCTGTCCAACAGAGTGGGCTGCAAGACCAAGGGCAAGAGTCTAGCAAATACCTCAGGGAATACTACCTCAGATTGTGGACGCCTCAACTGCTCCACAAGCGATGCCCGCTGAGTGAGCAACATGCTCAAGCTCTGCGCTGACCTCCTATTCCAAGCGTCTGTTACAACATTGACTTTGCCGGGATGATAAAGGATGCTCACATCCTAGTCCTTTAATAGCTCCAACCACCGACGTAGCCTCAAGTTCAGCTCCTTTTGAGTAAATAGATACTTTAAGCTCTTATGGGCTGTATAAATCTCACAGTGCTCCCCGTAGAGATAATGCCGCCATAACTTCAGGGCGAACACCACAGCGGCAAACTCCAAATCGTGAGTAGGGTAACTCTTCTCATAATCCTTTAATTGCCGTGAAGCATAGGCAATTACCCTACCATGCTGCATCAGGACACAACCCAAACCACTGTGAGAGGCGTCACTATAAATCACGAATCCAACGCCCAACAGGTAGTGCTAGAACTGGTGCCAAAATCGATCTTCGTCGGGTCCACTGCCACTCCTGCCGCTGATATAACGTGGCCTAGAAAAGCAACCTCCCGAAGCCAAAAGTCACACTTTTTAAGCTTGGCATACAGCGTCCTCTCTCGCAGGATCTGTAGCACTATCCTTAAATGCTCTTCATGCTCCCTATCACTTCGGGAGTAGAACAAAATGTCGTCAATGGATACAACGACAAACCGATCCAAGTACGGCTGAAACACCCGGTTCCTCATGTCCATAAATACAGCAGGGGCATTAGTTAAACCAAAAGGCATAACCGTAAACTCATAATGCCCGTACTGGGTTCTAATAGCCGTCCCAACCTCGTGGTCACAATCCGAACCATCAACGACAATCCGCGTAAATCCTACTCAAAATGCCGAAAGCTGTAGTCTCCACTGGTGCCACAGGGCGGAAACTGTAAACTGAAGCTGAATCTTAACCTATCATAGTAGAGCACAGAAATGCTGAGAAATCAAAACTGATAGCCCAGCAGGCATAGCCTACGCCCAGGTATATCAATCAAAGCTGGAAATCATGAGCATACTGAAAGGCTCTACTGTGGGATCCAGGCTGCCTACAAAATAGCGGTTCGTCCTGCCTCACACTCATAGGGTGGGACTGATGAAGTGCGAACCGAAAATCAACCCACGGTACTCCACAGCCACAAAGGGAGGCATCACTATAACTCGCAAATCCAACTCCCACACCAGAATACTAACATTAACGCTGGTGTTAGTCTCATTATCCAATAGCTATGCTCTTCCGGCACTGCCGGGTCAAAGAAGCTTCTCACCTCAGGAACGAATGTTGGTCTCCGCCAACCTTAAATCGCGTCCATTGATCGGGTTCCCTCGCCGCTCCAACGGCTACAATAAGGTGATCCAAGGAGTCACGCACTTGGAGCCAAAACTCGTACCTCAAAACTTGGCCTACAGCCTCATCCACACAAGTATGGTAGCCTATCCACAAGTGCTTCTCATGCTCCAAGTCGCACCAGGAATAAATCAATATCCCTGGAGAACGCCACTCCCAAACCATCCAGGTACAACCGGAACACACACCTCCCAAATCACAAAGACAACAGGGCATTAATTGTTCCATTAGCCTCACTAAGCTCCCCTAATGCTCTTGCCGTGTCCCGAACGCCATCTAGGCAAAGTCCTCGGCTGTCAGATTCCAAGTAGGTGCTCACATCATACCCCAGCTACCGGGGTATAACTCCCTCAATCCAACAGATCCTGCAACTGCACCATCGGTTCTCTCAACTCCACGGGCGATATCCATTGAAGTGCTGTCGCGGGTGGCGCGGTTCCACGGACCACGTCAAACGCAATCTCTATCTCTCTTACCGGCGGCATTAACAACAGCTCAGATGAGATCACACCCGGGATCTCATGGGCAACCAAGATATCCCTGAGTCCCAGTGCCACAGTAAGCACTTTTCTCACTGTCGCTAAGCCTGAGTGCTCTAACTGTCTCAACCACCGAGCCTCCTCTCGTCTACCCCGCAAAAGGTCAAAATCCTCTCTTTCTGCAGTCAACATCCTGTGGCACTGTGCCATCTAAACCCTAGCACTAGGTCGCAACCTCAAACTGCCATAATTACCAATAAGTCTGCCGGCATAACTCAATGCCCTTACGGCACAGGACACGATCCACAAGCCTCCTCCACATGCACAACACTAATAAAAACCTGTACCTCAAGTGCCCGTGGTAGCAAATCTGCCTCTAGTCTATGCAGGAACACAACATGCTCTAACTCCGACTGCCGTGATGAATTCACACCAGTGACAACTCGATCCAATACCGTGGCGCCCTCCAACCAGGCGGCACAGACTCATCCGCTCGGTGCAAGTGGTTGTCGCTCAATCTGCCTGAAAGTCAGGACTATCCAAACGGGAGCATGGCCTCTGTCTCCGCTCACGCGGAGGCGACGAATAAGGTCCTCCGCAGATAATAAACCCACGCTACCGCGGCGCCATTCTGATATAAAACAAAGTACTGATGTTGCCCTCGGGGTCCACCCGATCTCTGGCATCTTAACCATCCACTACTTGAGAAAATACATCAAAAACATGCCTCTACCGGCCGATCTATCCTCCATCACCCGGCGCCAAGCGCCGAATCCAGAACTCACCCCTGGTGGTAGATCCCTACCCACAGGAACTGCAGCGCCACGTTCCAAACACATGCCTATTCCGACGTGGCGTCAATAATCCAAAACAGAGGGACCAGCTAACAGAAATGTATCCTGGCGCAAACCACTCTCAGTCTCACACATCCTATGCGCCTCGCCCCTCGAAACCTGGAGCGCGCCGTTCAACAACTGCAAAAACTCCCTAGCACGGGGAGGCTCTCAATTGATCACCCTATCACCACCAACCACGACTCTGCCTCCAAAGACTCCAAACTCAATCTTACGAGTTGGGGTAGTTCATCAGCCCAATCTGGCTCCATAGATCAAACATGACCCACAGCTTCCCTACCGTCACTCTCCACCCTGCCTCGGTGCCTCGGCACTAAACGTTGGCACGGAGGGGGTTACTCAGTGCTCCGACAACTGTGTCACCAAGACCCGCTGCTCACTCTGCCGCTGATAAGCCTTTGACAATCCTGTCATCTGGGTCTGAAATTCTCTGACCTCACTCCCAGCATCCGCCCCAAAACCAACCGCTCAAGCTCAACTGCTATGACAGGATGCACGCAGGTCAACACCCAGCGTCGGGGAGACACCGCTCGCCACGACGAAACCACAAAACAGAACACAAAAGCACTCGACCCAATCCAGCGAAAGTCTAAAGCATGTCACCCGTTCCACAGCATTATGTTGTCTGCAGCCAACATAATCCCTTAGGAGAATAAACATGCCAATCACTCCTCCCGTCCCTTGGGAGGGGTATAAAACTCAATCAGGACTCTCGCTAAAAGTCACGACTCTCACGTAAGTCATCCTAGGGTTCAGCCACAAGCCTAGGGTTTCTAAGTCCACCATGACCTACAACCTAGGCTCTGATACCACTCTAATCTGTCACGCCCCGGATCGAAACTGCGATCCGGGCCCGCCCACAGATCCGCCGCCCCTACGGGAAGTCCCGTAGAAACGTAGCGTCTAACCTGCAAATGATCATCTATACTATACAGATATCAGAGCTGAAATGTAAAAACTGAACTGAAATAAAACAACTCCAAGTATAAGTACAGACCAAGTCCTCACATAACTACATAAGTCGCTCCAAAATAAAAAGAGTACAACTCGATCCTCACTACAAGATCACTCGATACATCGCTCAAAAGGTGAGGGTACCGCTACTCACAAGAGACACCTGGTAGGGATCTAACTCGCGACTCCCTTACCTCGATCGACTGGATCAGCCACCTGTGCAGCAGGAACAGAAGTAGAGGTCCCTGGGGAAAATACACCACGACGGGTGTGAGAACTACATCCCCAAGTAGTTCTCAGTGGGTGCCGCCAACAAGACCGACGGTCTGCCCACTAAGTCCACCAGAGGCATAAAGTAACAAATGCAATACTGGAAAGAAATGCTGATGAAATAACTCTACAGCTACTATGCCTCTAACTAGATGCTCAAGGGGTGAAACAGAAGAAGACTGGTACCACTACTGACTCTCAACTCAAATCACCCAATCTACAATGACTGCCACATCGGGTCCAGTCAAACCTGCGCCAACCTACTGCCGTTACGTCCCGAAGGAGCGGCCTTACGTAGGGTGTCCGTGGCTGCCAAAAAGGACCCAGCCAGAGGGACTGCATCGACAAAACCGCAATAGCAAGTAACCCGCCTAGCTCCGGAGTGGCACTCGAGGGGCGCGACCCCACCGAGTAAAGTATCTGCGCATCTATGTCGAGTTCAATGTGGCCCATGCAGGCTATAGTCCAAATCCACGATCAACAAGATCGACTGTAACCAACGAACCCTGTCTCACTCACTGGCTGGAACACAACACAGCCGAGACCCACTGTCACTCAGACAACTCTCAAAGACACTCTGATCAATAAACTGACTATCAAACTCCACTCGGTCCCCCGACACGAGTGTCAATGCAACCCACTAATGACCCGACCCCTCGGCCCCCTATCTGGGCGGAGAAGAAACTAAGTCCAGAATGAAATAGTGATGATAGTGTGAGTGTCTAAAGCAATAAAGTAACCTAGCCCAAGTTGAAGGTTCTACTAGTCTGGTTGAACATGCTGCATATGACGGTGGTGCTAGGTTAAGTCCAATAATAGCAATAAATAGAAATGTGGAGAATCATGATCAGGAACACATGCTAATTGACCCCATAAGCAATCCCAACTCATGCTCTTTAACATGCTATACCGAAGATAAAACTATACATGTATAACCCTATACAGCTAGAATTAGTGCACAGATCGTAATTCCTGAAAGCGAGGCCACCCACCTGATCAGTCGCACTGTCAAAAGTCCTACGGCTGATAATACCCAAGATGGCAGCTACACAGAGTCCACTGGGTCCAGCACAGTCCACACTGCTCCTGGGTACAAAAACCGAACTGTCGTTATGCAATAATCCTCCCAAAACTGTCGGATTTAATACACATTAATTCAGCTGCGAAGGTGGGCAAAAATCACCTGCTAGAAGTCCTCAGAAAAATACGAATAAAATATGCCCGCGGTCTACGCGTCGATAGCTTCGAAACGACTACCTGCACGTTCAAATCCGAGTTTCCTACGCTGAGATATAAATCCGGCAAGGGAACACCTCATTCCCAACTGTACAAATTTCCACAGATAAGAACTCGGAAAGAAGAAAGATTCTCACCTTCGAAGAAACCTCATAAAATTCTGAGAAAAATCCAAGAGATTCCTCGCGAGGAGTAGATGAATTTTGCCTTTTGAATCACCTCGATCCGATATCGGTACGCGAAGTTATGGCCGAAACACCGCGGCGCTGTCCAAATATGCAACTGAACCAAGGGCTCCAAAGATGATGAATTTCACCTGATTTGTAGCAAGAATTAGCCTTTCCCTTCAATATGAAAAATGTAGGTTTCCGAGTCCTGGTGAATTCCTCGCAAAAATCATCTTAAAATTCCACTTCTTCAATCCTAGGGAGCAAAAACACTGAGCATTGCTCAAAACCACATCCAAAATCTTAGCTGTGCACCACAATCTCAAAGATGGCTCAATTTACCTAACATAGAGTCCAAATTGGAAATTCCCCAAAATACGAAAATTGAAGCTCTGTAAGTTCTGGAAATTTACCAACAAAAATAAACTTAAAATTCCATTTATACATCCCAGGGGAGTAAAAACACTAACCTCTGCTCGAAACCTCAAACTGAAATCAAGTGTCTCAAAGATTGCTATAATTACCTGGTTTAGAGCTTCAGTTAGGTCTCCTCTTCAATACCAAAGTTGTAGATCTTGAAGTTGTAAAGAGAACCACGCAAGAATCATCCCAAAATTCCATTTCTACAATTCTGGAGACCTCCTGGAAGAAAATGCGACGTAGTTGGACCCAACACCAGCCATGACCAAGCTCCAACAATGGTGGATTTCTTGATGGAGAAGGAGAAGACGGAGGCTGCTACAAGGATTTCTTAATAGCCAAGAGGGAGATGAAGATCCAAAAGAGAAAACTCTAGCCTTAAAGCTCCCTTAAGAAGGCTTAACAAGCACTAAACTAGGCTTAGGGTGCAACAAAACTCATTCATCCCCTCTCCACCTCACACCGGATCCCTTGCACGAAATCGGGTGCGAGGCGGGTCGGACCAAACGGTCCGACCGACCCGGGCTGACGACACGCCGCACAGCCCGGCCACGCGCGCGCGTCCATGCGCGGTGCGGTGCCCGGTGCACCGCGCGTGCACCGGGCACCCGCCCGAAGTCGTGGACCGGGTGCAGCGCGGCCGTGGACCGCGCTGCACCGGCCGGTCTACCCCCGTGCACCCATCCGTCCGCGTCGCCCCTGCACCAGGTGCACGCTTCCTCCCATGCACCGCGCGTACACCCACCGGTGCATGGGCCGTGAGCCGGCCGCCGTGAACCCGGTCCACCACTCCCAGCAACACCAAACTTCTATTTAAGGCCCCAAAATGTCCAGAAAAGCCTATTTTGCACAGTTTTTCGCCCTGAGTCCATTTTTCTCGTCCATTTGACGAACTTACGCTTCCGACACACCGACGCAGCACACTCAAAACTCTCCAAAACATAACTGTACAACCACCGCACTTCCGCACACCCCCGTTATGCGGTTTTTCGCACTGGATTCGATTTTTCGCGTCCTCTTCGCGCACCGGCGACTCTAACACACCCAAAATATGCCGACGAGCTACCAATCCACTAGTAACCCAACTCACAAGGATTTCGGGTCTTCCAATTACCCACACGATCTCTTTTTAAATCCGAAGTCCATCACTTGTGCCCAAATTGCGCACAACGCCACCGACACACCACGCAGGCCTCCAGGGATGCAGCTAAATTCTAAATTGCATCACAGATCCCAACCTCAGGCCTGACAATCGCACAAACACTCCCATCGGCCACTAAAAGCTGCCCCAACAACCCGCAAACCCTACGCGGTTTTCCGGGACCTCACATCGGGCGCCTACAGTGTTGGGCCCGGCCCAACACTGTGCGCGCCCGAATTCTCCAGGAGCCGCCACGTGTCTCGCGGCCCTCCTCCTACGCCCGGCGCACGCGCGCCCGCGAATCGCGGAGCGCCGCGTGTCCCGACCGAGGGGCGTGGGCCGGCAGCGCCCGGCCAATCGCGGGGCGCCACGTGGCACCCCCACGTCGCGAGCAACCTGCCCCAACCACCCCGACCTGCTCCCCTGGTGCGTGGACCGCGCACACGTGAGCCGGCCACTCACAGGCCGCCATGTGGCGCGCCCTGGTCCATGCGCCAGGCCGCCAATCCCCGTGGACAGCGCACACAGCGCCCGCCAATCAAGAGCCGCCACGTGTCCCCGCACTCGGCCCATGCACCAGCGCCAATGCTCTGTGGACCGCGCCGTGTGAGCCGGCCAATCCGGTGCTGCCACGTGGCACCAGGCTGGTCCACGGCCTCCCCCATGCATCAAAATGCGCGAGAAACTTCCGGAAGCCCCTTTTTGGGCATCCGGACTCAGAATCAAACAAGCAAATAGCCGTTTTCAAGCGTTTTTCCGTGCTGAATCCATTTCCAACCTCCGTTTGGCCTAATTTTTTTCAAAAATTTCGGCAAACCTAGCCGAAAGCCAACACAGCAAATGATATCACACAGGGTCCATCTGTGGCATCCTATTGATGCACCATGGGCCAGATACACCAACACTAGGTGTTCTAACAGTGGATTCATCGAAAGACCGCTGCATGAGAACCAGGGTCACTACACATGTGGCGGCTCCTGGTTGGCGGGCGCAGTGGGCGCGGTCCACGGGAATGGCGCGGGTGCACGGTGGACCGGGGGTGGACACGTGGCAGTTTGTGGTTAGGTGGTGTTGTGCACGCGATCCACGGTGCGGGGAGTTGGTGCCTCGGGCGGCGTGCCCGATAGGCGCGCCTGGGCGCGCGTGGGCGCGGCGTGGGCGCGCTGACCTGCGCTTCCCGCTCGAGGGCGCCACGTGTCGGCATGCGCTTCGGCCACGTGGCGCAGCGCGGTTGGCCCAAACAGCTGTTTGCTGTTTGGGTGGACACGCGGCGGCCTGGGGAATTTCCATGCGTGAACAGTAACGGGCCGGGTCCGTTACTGTAGCAGCCCGGAATGACCGGGCGCCCGAATGTTGGGCCAAAAGTCCATATAGATGGATTTTCGGGCTGAGCCTATAAATAGGCTGATGGCTTGGGCTTTTTGCCCTTTTTCCCGAGCTCCCCTGCCTCTGGACCCTTAAGCAAAGTTGGAGATCTTCGTGTTGCGCATCTTCTGGCAGAGGCCCGGAATTTTTGGAAGCCGCAACGTCGACGTTTTCGGCATCGTAGCGCGGAGCGACGATTTTCTGTTGGAGGCCCGTTATCATCGCATTTCGGTCTGAGAGGTCCACAGAGCTACCCCGACTGTATTTTTGGGCGATTTTTGCGGCGTTGGATTCATGAGAGGTACATCTTCGACTTTCATGTTGAGTGTTTCGGATAGATTTGGGTTTTTGGCACAGTTTTCGAGGCTTTATTGAGCTGCTGTTTGCTGGTGGAGTTTTTGGACAGCACCTTCTTGTCGGATTTTTATCTCCGCATTCGAACATCGAAATTCGACGTTTAAGGACTCTATCGACATCTACTCTTCGCGAGGATCGCCGTCATATTTTTGTTGGAATTTTTGGAGATTGTTTTATAGGTGAAAATTTCACTTTAAGAGGACTGTTCACAGCAGATTGTGATACTTGGAATTTTATGGAATTAAGTGTAACTTTGGAATGTATTTTGTACCCAGGATGTATTGAGCACTGTTGGCTTGGTGGATGTACTGCTATATCTGTTTTTGGACATTTTCAGCTGTGGAACCTTGGACAGTTAGCATTTTCAGGTGGGTGGCCCTATCTACAAGATTGATGGAATGTTCATTTAATCTGCTATAGTACGACCATGTATGACAGTGATACTCTCATGTAGTATGCTAGAATGTAATAGCTGATAATTCTAGTGTTGTTTGTTGATCATGCGATCTCTTATTTCCTACTGTTTGTAAAATTATTGTTATCTTGGAACTTGACCTAGCACCCCCGTCATATGCAGCATGTTCAGCCAGACTGTAGAAAACTCCAACTTGGGCTAGGTTCATTCTGCTTTAGACATCCACACTTCTTTCCATCCTGGACTTAGTGTTTTACTCGCCCGCGTAGTCGACCGAGTGGTCGGGTTTCTGTTAGTGTGGGATGCATTTTACACTCGTGCTAGGAGCAAAGTGGAGTCTGGTAGATGTAGTTGGTTGTTCATCTGTGGCGGGAGCCGTTTGGGTAGACGGCGGTCCCGAGATGTTTTATTTTCTTTGTTTTATCTGTTGCCGCTGTGTTAGTGGCAGCGGTATATCAGTGTTAGCAGGACCTTGAACCCAGAACTGTTTTTGGACACACATATGATTTTAGTCAACCAATATTTTCTTCCAAGCATCGTAGGGTCGCCCGAGTATGTTCTTGTTTGATTGGACAAGGCAATAGCTCTACGAGGCTTGGATATAAAACTTGTTTTCAAATGTTTTTCTAAAAAGAACTAAAAATCATTAAATATGGATTTCTTTCAGATCAAATGGCTTTCAGTAAGAAATATCACATTTTTTTTCTATAAATGAACCACCCGAGATGATTCGAGTGGTCTGGGTTCTAAGGTCTGCCTTCTTCTTGGGACGAGAACAACGAGAGACTATTCCTAGAGCCTGTTCTTATTTGATTAGGGTTGTAGGTTCTAGTCTTTCGGGGTTCCCGGACCCTTCATTGTGTCAGTGGTGGGGTTTATCTTGTCAGTGAGTCTGCATGTTGGGATATTATGGCCTGTTGAGGCAGTTGTTCGCAGTGGATGTGATGTTCGGCCTGTTTGGCCTGTTGAGACAGTTTCTCGCAGTGGATGCGATGTTCGGCCTGTTTGGCCTGTTGAGACAGTTTCTCGCAGTGGATGCGATGTTCGGCCTGTTTGGCTCGTTGAGACTGTTTCTCGCAGTGGATGCGATGTTGGCCTGATGAGGTAGTTGTTCGCTGTGGATGCGACTTTGTGCTGAGTTGGTGGAGTTGCTTGTGACTTGAGTTTTCGAGAGAGCTGATCAGCTGAGTCGTCGAGAGTGCTCCGACCGTTGTGCGAGATGTTTGAGGATCCTAAGTTTGTTGCGTTCAGAGCGTGAGCGTGGATTCTGACTATAGCCTGCAGTGCTAACTCGACAGAGTGCGCGGATACCCTTGTCCTCGTTGGGGTCGCTCCCCTCGAGTGCCACGTCCGGGGTGGGTCTGCACTTTGGTATCGCGACTTGTCGACGCCGTCCCTCTGACTGAGCCAGTTTTGGCAGTTACGGACACCGTCCCTCTGACTGAGCCAATTTTGGCAGTTAGGGACACCGTCCCTCTGGCTGAGCCAATTTTGGCAGCCACGGACATACCTACGGTAGACCCGTCCTGTT
Source organism: Tillandsia fasciculata (assembly GCA_029168755.2). NCBI lineage: Eukaryota > Viridiplantae > Streptophyta > Magnoliopsida > Poales > Bromeliaceae > Tillandsia > Tillandsia fasciculata. The sequence continues at coordinate 16,039,016 of CM054948.1, forward strand.
GAGGATGTGCGGCAGTAGGTAGGCGCAGGTTTGACTAGACCCAAGGAGGCAGTCAGGTAGATTGGGTGATCTGAGTTGAGGGATAGTAGATGCATCATGTTATCGTCTGTTCCACTTTTTGAGCATCTAGATAGGGGCATAGTAGCTGTAGGATTATTTATTTCCAGCTCTTTCCTTCTGCATTTCATTTGTTACAGCATGCCTCTAGTAGACTCAGTGGGCAGACCGTTGGGCTTGTTGACGGCACCCACTGAGAACTACTGTGGGATGTAGTTCTCACACCCGTCGTGGTGTCTTTTTCCCCAGGGACGTGGGCTCCTGTTCCTGCTGCTCCAGTTGCTGCTTCTTCTGATCGAGGTGAGGGAGTCACGAGCTAGATCCCTACCAGTTGTCGTCCAGAGAGTAGATGTACCCTTATTATTTTGAGAGTTTCTTGTTGAGAGACTTGTAGCGAGGGATAGAGTTGTACTTTCCTTTATTGCTGAGAGAGACACTTGTATTTTTGGTGAGGTTTTGGATTGTATCAAGTGGATTTGTATTTATTTCTTTTATTTATTTCAGCTTTTACTTCCAGCTCTGATATCTGTTTAGTATAGCATCTTTCTTTTGCAGGTTAGACGCTTCGTCTATACGGGGTTCACCGTATGGGCGGCGGATCTGTTAGCGAGCCCGGGTCGCAGTTTCGACCCCGGGGCGTGACAAAGGGTCTTTGGGGTGCCTTATAGACCCAGCTCTTCTTATAGCCGCGGTGGGGACCCTATTGCTGCTATGGGGCTCGCGGTCCCTTGTGGCCGACTGGGGTCGGCCTCGGTCATAGAACTCTCGCAAGATCTTGTGGATGGGGAGGTCATGTTCTTCTTTCCTGTCATTCTTTTGGGAGGATTGTTCGTTTGACCCCTCGGCCGAACATTGGTCCGGCCTGCTATCAATGGCGCATTCGATGCAGTCGGGGAAGGCGAGCCAATTTCTCACCATGCCTAGGAAGATGGCTTCCTAGTCTCTACTGATTATTTCAACCTTCTAGCGGATGCAGAGCCGAAGTATGCTTTTCGCCGATGTTTTCTTCTCAGGAAACTCGGGCTCCTGCGTCGGTTTCTTTCCTTTATTTCATCCTTGGCCTTGTGAGCCAGCACTTTCTTCCTTCAGCCGTCTTAGTATCGGTCGAATTTATATCTTCAATGTCGATGACAGAATTATCCTCGGTCAATATGTCCGACCGTGTTCTCGGCTACTTTCCCTTAGAATTTATCAAATATCGACGTTTTCTAATTGGCCAGGTACGGGTGCTCCATATCCATATCCCTGTATGAGGGATATGGGGACCTGAACATTGGCCGAATTGCCGGCCTGGCCTCTGAACATCGGCCTCTGGGTCGAAACTGCAATCCAGGCTCGCCAACAGATCCGCCGCCCATACGGGAAGCCCTGCATAGACGAAACGTCCAACCTGTAAAAAATAGTATTACAGCTAAACAGATATCAGAGTGAAAAATAAACTGTTGTAAAAAAAATTCCAAACCACTGTACAATTGGAATAAAGGTATAATATCCATCTCCCAATATAAATAATACAAAATCTGATCCACAGGAATAGTACAAATAAAAATTCACCTATACAACATCTATGAATCCAAAAAGAAAGGAAAACTAAAACAATAATACATCAGTGTACAATGAAATCCTACAATCGGGATGGTACGTCTATCTCACCAAAATAAACTACACTGGTAGAGATCTATCTCGCGACTCCCTGTCCTCGGTCCGTCACGCCAGCTAGAGCAGGAACGAATGAAAAAGTCTCGGCAAACTTGTCACCGATAAAGAGTGTGAGAACTATATCTTACAGTAGTTCTCAGTGGGTATCGTCTCCAAGACCAACGATCTGCCCACTAAGTCTACTAGAGGCATAAGATAACAGAAATACTGAAAAGAATGAAAAGTTGAAAATAACTTTACAGTTACCATGCCTCTATCTACTATGCTCAAAGGGTGATACAATGCATCGACTCTATCCCAGTATACTGAATCAATCCAATCATACTGACTGCTACATAGGGTCCAGTCAAACCTTTGCCTATCTACAACCACATACCCGCACTGGGTTAGGAATTACGTAGGCGGTCCCACTCGGACTGCATCGACAAGCTGCGAAAGATAAGTAACAGGCCTAACTCCAGAGCGGCACTCGAGGGGAGCAACCCCATCGAGAAAAGTATCCGCGCATCTCTATCGACCTAAATATGGCTCATGCAGGCTATAGTCTAAAACCACGATCAATCAGATCGACAATGTCCAACTCACAACACTACCCACTGGCCGGAGGTACTCAACAGCCGGGACCACTGTCAACCCAACGGCTTCCAAAACAGGACATCAACTCAATATGCTAAAACTCACTGACTGGAGATACTCCACAGCCGGCGACAACGAAGGGCCCGAAAACCCCAAAAGACTAGTACCTACAACCCAAATCAAACAAGAGCAGGCTCTAGGCATAGCCTCTCGTTGTTCTCGACCCAAGAAAAAATAACCCTTATAACCCAGATCACTCGAACCCTCCAGGGCGAGGAAGTTTAGAGGAAAAGATGATATTTATTACTGAAAATTATTTTCACTCGAAACCACTAGAGGTGAGGACTAAAAGTAGTTCCTTTTTATAAAATCATCTTGATTTAAAAAATTTTATTTTAATGAATCTTAGCTCTTTAGAAAAATCAGTTAGAAAATAAGTTTTATTTTCAAACCCCGAAGGGCTAATGCCTTCGCCCAATAAGATAAGAACAGACTCCGGCGACTTTTCGATATTTGGAAGGAAAACATTGGTTTACTGAAATCATGTGTGTCCAAAAAAAAGATTCTGGGTTCAAGGTCCTGCTATCACCAGTACACTACTGCCATGAACACAGTGACGACAAAAAAATCAGAGAAAACTCGACGACCCGGGATCACCGTTTACCCAAATGGCTCCTGCACTATTACAAGACTAGCCACAGCTACCAGACTCTACTCGGCTCCCAAGCACGAGTGCGATATGCATCCGACACTAAAAAAAATTCTGACCACTCGGCCCACTACCCGGGCGAGGAAAACACTATATCCAGGGAAATAAGGATGTAGAGTGTCGATATCTAAAGTATAAAAGAATCTAGCCCAAGTGAGGGTTCTTTACTAATTTGGTTAATACATGCAAACATATAGCGGGGGTGCTAGGTCAAAGTTCCAATATTTCAGTGTTAAGAGCGATAATAAAATTACTAATTCAATCAAACAAGTTTGGAAATCAACAACATGAAGTAGGCATTTTTAATCCATCATACACTCAATAAAACTAGTATTTGGAACATGGTCATGCAAGCTCTCGATCATCGAGATGAACATTTACAATCTGAAGTTCTCAATCGTATTGCATGAATCATCTAGATAGGTGGCTTCCAATCATAACACGAGAATCACTCACATGTAGCTCTCATTTACATAGCATGGTTCATCACACATATAGTGTTCAATCTCATGGTAAGGTTTATCTCTACACTTAGTTTCCATTAACATAGCATGTACAACTCATATACTTGGTTCATCTCATGTACTTGGTTCCATTCACATAATATAGCTTAGCACATATACTTGGTTCTATTCACATACATGTACAACTCATATATTAGGTTCCATTCACATGCATGCACAACTCATATACTTGGTTCCATTCACTTACATGTACAACTCATATACTTGGTTCCATTCACATAACATATACCACTTAGCATGTAAGTCTCAATCGACATAAAGTAGACAACATCTCATGCTCACATCACAATCATACATAGTGTACATTCAAACATGCATATTGCTAAGAATAGAATTAGGGAACCGCCCGCCGATTTTGGAGGCAAACCAACCCATTTGGAACTTGACGATCCGCTGCCCAATGAAGCTAAAATTTTGCTTGCAGAAAGCTCGGCCAATCAGAAATCCAACGTTGCAGAAATCAACCCAATCCGTCACCCGAATTGAGCGCAATTGCCGAAACACTACCGCTGCGCAATTAAATTTCAGAATTTCAGCATGTAGTCATAGGCTAAATAAATTGCACAATTAACACCCAATACCTCTAAATGAAGCTTCCCACATGAAGTGCCCTCAATCACATGAACATTTTTAAAGCTCTAAAAATCTATCATAAATTTCCTTACAATAACAAATTAACAAAATATTACATATTGTCCCAAAATATTGACATAAACAAAGCTTGAACTTCCAAGCTTAATTAGAGGCCTTTCCACAGGGAATTATCCACATAACACAAAAGAGAACTTGCTCACCTTGAAGTTAAGAAGATGTACCAACTTAAAATTCTGAAAAAAAACCTAATATTCTCCAAGTTATCCTCAAACCAAGGCTTAATGCTCAAAGGGGCAAACAAAATCTGAACTGTTGTAACCCTTAAAACAGAGCTGAGAAAATCGATAATGTTACCTAATCAAACATGCTCTAAGTCCAGCAAGAGATGTGCCATTGAATTCCTTGTCGAGACTAGATGTGAATCGAGCTAAAGAACTCCAAAATCCATGCTCTGATCAAGAAGAAAACCCATAAATATTTTGAACTATCCAACAAGTTCAATCAATGTTGTAGATCTTCGAATCTTGGAGATTTTCCCATAAAAATCATCCCAAAACTCCCATTCTATAGTCCAGAAAAGCCAAAACACCAAGAACTGACCAAAACTCCAGGGTCTTGTGAAGATGTAGAACTAAGAATCATGCAAAAATTCCAAGAAATGAGCCCTAGGGAATTTTTGCACTGAAACGCGACCGAGAAGTCCCCAAACTGCAACAATGGTGGAGCTTATTCCTTGAAGAAGATGATGGTGATGAAGCCTTCAAAGTCCTCCAAGAAGCTTGAGGATGGTGGAGGAGATGTTGAAGATGCTCTGAGAGGAGTCCCCTAAAAAAACAAGAGCCAAAAGAGATCAAAAGGGGAGAAAGAACTCAATAAAACCAAAAGAATGAGTAGAGAAAACACAAAGGGGGGGGGGGGGGGGGGGGTTAGACTGTGCAGATGCACAGTGAAAGCCCGGCCCACCAGCCCAATGGGCTGGCCACGTGGCGCTGATCTAGGCGTCCATGCGCCTCGGCGGGACGGCCTGGATTGGGCCACGCGGCCCAATCCCTAGCTGCGCGTCGCGCCCAACCGCAGGGCGACACATGTCACCCGCGGGGGCGCGCGTGCCGCCTGGCGCACGCGGGCGCGGCCCAATGGGCGCGCGCCGCGTGGCGCCAGTCGGCCAACCCAGGCCCGCCAGCTATCTAGCCCCCCGCCGCCTTCACCTGGTGCATTGCTCCTATTTCGTGGACCGACCCACAGCAAAAAAGCCCAGTAAGCCCAAAAAAAATTCAAAAAAAGACATTTTTGACTGCTTTCGCGCCCCGAGTCCGTTTTTGGCATCCGTTTGATGCACAACGCACTCTATACACCAGAAACATGTGTTTTCTCACCGCCAACCACGCGGTCAAGCCACACACGCAACTGGGACACCACACCGAATGAGTTCCGGATGATTTCCTCCACATAGGCGTGGATGTCGACGAGCCCTGTTTGAGGTGCTGGGGCCGTCGGTTGCGCCAGTGGAGGTAGCGGCCCATATTGGCCGGCCTGATTCTGAGGCGGTCGCTGTGTAGGGACCAGCCCGCTATTTATGCCCCCAGCTGCCTTGGCGAGCCCAGTTTGAGGTACCGGGGCCGCCGGTTGCGCTGGTGGAGGTGGTGGTCCATAATGGCCAGCTTGCTTCTGAGGTGGTCTCTGTGCAGGGACCTGCCCGCCGTTCCTGCCCCCAGCCATCTCGGCGAGCCCAACTTGAGGTACTAGAGCCGCCGGCTATACTGGTGGAGGTGGCGGCCCATAATGGCCAGTCTGTTGCTGCGGTGGTCCCTGAGGAGGGACCTGCCCACCGATTCTGCCGCCAGCCACTTTGGCGAGCCCGGTCTAAGGTACCGGAGCTGCCTGCTGCATTGGTGGAGGTGGCGGCCCGTAATGGCCAGCCTGCTTCTGAGGCGGTCCCTACGGAGGAACCTGCCCGCCGTTCCTGCCCCCGGCCATCTCGGCGAGCCCAGCTTGAGGTACCGGAGCTGCTGGCTGTACTGGTGGAAGTGGCGACCCATAATGGCCAGGCTATTACTGCGGCGGTCCCTGACGAGGGACCTGCCCGCCGATTCTGCCGCCAGCCATTTCAGCGAGTCCGACCTGAGGTACCGAAGCCGCCGGCTGTACTAAAGGGGGTGGCGGCCAGTAATGGTCAACCTGCTCCGGTTGAAACTCGGCGAACCTGGCTTCTGATGCTGGGGCTGCTGTTTGGGCCTGTGGAAGTGGCGGCCCACCATGGCCTGCCTAGTACTGAATTGGTCTATGTGGAGGAACCTGCTCGTCATTCCTTCCCCTAGCCTATGGTTGGACGAACAGCGATAAGGGAGGTAGAGGGATCCCCCGATAGGCATTTGATTGTTGGCCGAAGTTCTGCCCCATCGGCCACATCTCCGTCTGGTATTGGGTCATCCGCGGCTGTACTGCCCTCAGTGACTACGCCACTTGATAAGTAGCCGTCGGCGGTGCAACTCCCTGGGGCTGCACGGTCGATATTGCCGGTGCCATTGCGATCGATTGCATCGACAATTGCTGGGGCACTGTGAAGGCAAACCTCCACTGTATGGCTCATTTCGGACCAACGACGGCCCGATTCGAGCCACATTTTCATTCCTGGCCGTTACTGCGGCCAATATCGAGTCAAAACGGGTGTCCTGCGCCCGGCTGTCTCTTTCGAGGGACTCTTGTGTCCTCTCGATGTTATCCAGCATTCGGACTATTCGCCCGAATAACCGAGATAGGGTCGGCTCCTATGGTGCCGACCTCCCGCTGGTCTCCGGAGCCTCTGGTAGCATTGGTGACGGGTCATCCGCGTGTCCGGCGCTATTGGCCCGGTCGTCCCCCACCTGTCTAGGAATAACTCTATTTCGGAGAGCCATGCTGTTGTCGTATGACATTCTGGCAATAAGATAAGGTAAGAGTTATCTGAGTGTCCCACCGGACGTGCCAGAAAGTTGTTGGAGCCGGAATTGGTTGTCTGCGATCGGCCCCTAGGGGGGTGGTTGACCCTCTTGATGTGAATGCACCGCGTGCCAATGGATCAAGCGATCGGGCCGAGAAGGGATCCGCTCGGCCCGGTTCTTCTCGGTCAGCTTATGCGACCGTTCGGCTTAGATCAGCCGAATCGGAGTGACGAGGTATAGAGAGTTCAGCCTAGAATGGCCGAACAAGAAAGTGGAGGTAAAGATGTGGAAAAACAACCGATTAAGGAGTCGATTGTATGGTTTGTATTGAGTAGAATGGGAGGTTACAAAGTGACAAGTAGCCAATTACAATTAATCTACTCCTAGAAAAAGCGGTAAATTTACTCTAGGAAAGCGGTAAATGCAGATCTAAAAGATATTGAAAAGTAGGGGGTGGTCCGGGCTTACGAGGTTGCCGGACCCCTTTTCCTTCGATGATTCGTTTATTTATACATTTTCGAACATGTGTATAACTGTCAATTTTAATAATTGCGTGATCTAAAGGGAGTCAACATAATTTTCTCAACTACTTCCTTTTGAGTCGATTTTTCTCAATCGGATAGCAGCCATTTTTCCGTCCAGATTCATCCCCTAATCGACGCGCCGACGCGTGATCTTTGGCACTTTCTAATGCTGGGCACCGCTTGCTGTTCCGAAGTCTGTTACGAGATTTGCGCCCAAATCTCATACTCTTTCCGTCCAAAGCCTTTCCTTCTGCGGCTCGAGTAGCCGAGGGTTGACCCTGACTCCGTCTTTTTCATCGTTCGACTGAGGCGGTCTGATATTTGCCTTCTGCCGAGGTTGGTCCCGGATGAGACGACACCCTTTGTCGGCCGCTTCTCCTATCGGTTGATGCCTTTAGCCGATGGTGTGCGCCGCGTGCCGCACTCTCGCGTGACTGAGGTCGGCCTTGGTTACGACGCGATTCCCTCTTTGTTGACTCATTTTCTTATCGGCTGATGCCCTTAGCCGATGGTATACGCCACGTATCGCTTCCTTAGGTGGCGAAAATTTTTGGTCTCAACAGTGGTTTAGTTATTTTATACACTATGAGTCAGTGAGTTGGATTTGTGCGAGTCGGCATCTGATCAGTGGTTTTGGTTTAGGCCCAAGTAGTCAGAAGCCTCCGCGTTATCACCTCACTGGGAACGTACCCGATCGAACCCTTGAACTTGTTGCTATCCCTTCATTCGGTTGTTGCTTTTCTAGACTTTGGTTTGTCTCCGTTTCGTGTGATAGTTATGACATTACTAGCTGCTCGTTGATATATCTCCCACTACTTCTTTATTACACATGTTACTATCTCTAGATTACTATACATGATAGAGTAGGAGATTTCTGTATTCTTATGGCATTGCTAGTATTGAGATTGACTTATGATCTCGTTTGGGAGTTTTCGGCTACTTACCGTATTTTCGGTCTTTTGACCACAAATATTGAGCATCCATATTGTGATTGCCATGCACTTGCTGTACACTTCGCATACACCGACGGCTTGGCCACCGTTATGATGTTCTTTATCGGTAGAGTGGCCTGATTGACCCATGAGCCTTTTTAGTTGTACTCTCAGGTACGTGGGTTATTGTAAGTTTAGCTAGGTGTTCTGCTATAATTTTAGCCTGAGGTCTTAGTGACCAATAGTGGCGTTGATTTGATATTCTGTTTTCAGTATTAATGCATAGTTTTACTCTTCTTGCTTCTTTGTTCATTGCTGACATATTTATTTCAGTATGCTTCAGTGACATGATTATCACTATTCATTTATACAGCATTATGATTGATTTACATGTCATTTACCTACTTTCATACGTAGTTATGATTATATCCTTTCATTTATTGTATACCAGTAGGTACGACTTGCTAGTTCCCAACTCGTTGTACCTACTGAAATACATTCAGTTATGTCTCACATCTTTTAGTGACCCCTTTTTCAGATCAGTCGGGTGGAGAGCAGTCAGGACGTTGATGTGAGGATCTTGCGTTGATGTGAGGATCTTGCGTTAGAGTTGTACTGCTATGTTAACAAGAGAGCTGACTCACTATCATATTTCTATTTATAGTACACAGATTTTTATGATCATGACATTACCTGTTTAGTTATTTAGTTGTTTTCATATTGGTGAGTATGGATATTAGTGGTAATGAATTATTTATGAAGTTTGGTTATCGAATTTGTTGGATTATTGATTAGTTGTTAGTATCTTGTGTAGTAAATTCTGATTGTACTTTTGGATTTGTCTAATCGTTATATAGAAAAAACTATGTCCGCTTGGATCAAAAAAATTTATACGCGTGGCGAATTTGTTTACGTTCCGAGAGTTTCGTTTTTCACTTTGATTTATAAAAAAAAATAAAATTAGATTACTTCTAAAATATCGAGAGACATGACATAAAATATCTAATATTAAAATTAAAAGTTTGAGGACTAACTAAAACATAATTGAAAATTCAGGGGCTACCCGCGCCATTTACACATTAAAAAACTACTAATTTAAAAAAACTAAAAGTTTAGGATCAATTTCAGAACTTTTATAGCTTAGGGGTTCCCATGCATATTTGCACCAACATTGACCACACGGAAAAGGAAAATGATTCTGGTACACATGTGAAGTGTCCGACAGCCGAGCGAACTCTCCTACCACGACCACAAATTATTGCCTGCACCAGGTGTATCCGTACACCTTGTGGACCGTCCTTTTTTTTTCTTTTAAGCTATTAATGATCTAACAAAATTAAATTTTAATCTGATAAACGCGATCTACACCATAAATGGGCATCAAATTAATTTGTATCCAAGAAAATAATATCCAAAATTTTATAATTTTTAATATATAATTTTTTTTTAATATTATAAAATATGTGATTGTTTTGCAGTATATTTTAAAATTTTTAGAAATACGAATATAAAATTAATTTTTTTTATATTTTATTGTCGTATAAATATGATGTAGCACAAATTATAATTTTCACGATATTTTTTAATCTCACAAAATGTGAGATTTCAAAACTTATTTTCTCTCTTAGTTTTTTTAAGAAAAATTTTATTTTAACATTTTTAAATTTTATATTTACCATACCAACTTATCAGTCAAAAATCGCCCGTCACCTGCACGAACGAATGAGTCAAAAACCGTCCCAAAATACAACTTTACGAATTATTATCGGCCGATAATTAAGAGAATGACACGCAATAAGTTTTACAAATTGATACAAACAACGAATATTATTTTAATAACGAAAAAATGAATTACAACTAAAAATACATGTTGAGACAAAAAAAACACTAAAGACATTTCACTTATATATAGCAAAGCCGAACTCAGTAGCGCGAGCGTGTAATCTGAGCAGAACCATAAAAAAATTCGATTGATGTTAAATAATATATAATAATAATAATAATATCAATCCAGATATTATATTAAATTTGTTCATCGAAACTAGTTATTTTTTATATTAAATAAAAAAAAATGAATGATATAGTTTTTAGAAAACAAAAATATTCCCGCGGTATTAAAATTTATTTCTAGAACAACAATTACTTGGAAGAAAATTTTTATATTAAAAGGCGGTGTATGTACTTGTACACCTGGCGCAGGCAATTATTTCTCTTAGTGAAAGTGAGTCACTGATACGCGGGTCCCACACTTGCTGTGGCCACGTGGCACCATTACAACCGTCACGAGGTTGACAGGGAAGCCGCAGAGCCAACCAACCGAAAGAAGCGAAAGCGACGTTCAATTATTGAGTAGACCGGGTCCACTAGACCCGGTCCATCATGGACCAGTTTAAAATGGTTTACAAATAATAAATCGGGTTAATTACATACGGATCCTGAAAATATATCGAATAGCAAATATATTCCTACAAAATTTAACTTTTTATATTTATCTCTTCAAAAGTTCTAAGTTATTTATATATATATATCTGGTTTATTATCGTTTATATTTTAATATAATATAGATTAAATATCTATTTTGTCCTTACAAATATATTTTTCTAAAAATTATAGTTATAATATAAAAAAAATAAAAAATAAATTTTACTTTTTTATCTAATCAAGGTTAAGCATTTAAGCTATAGTTAACTAGATTTTTCTAACAGAAATAGACGGTAGAAATATATATGAATAACGTTGAATTTTTGAAGGGATAAATATGAAATGTTAAATTTTGTAAGAATATATTTATTATTCGATATATTTTCAAGAATATATATATATATATATATATATATATATATATATATATATATATATATATATATATATATATATATATATATATATATATATATATATATATATATATATATAATTAACTCTACTTAATAATTATTATTATTATTTTTAATTCGTACATTATGAGAAAAAAAATTATAATTTTATATAAAAACTATTAAAAAATACTTATTAAAAATAACTGAGCATATATTTAATTTATTTTAATATAAAAAATAATAAAAATATTAAAAAACAATTAAGCACAACTTGATAGAAAATTTTTAATAAGTCTATTATAGATATTGTACCGGTGTCTATTAATAAAGTTGTTAGATTTTATCGAAAATAATAAATTTATTATCAGTAATGTAGAGATTGGCAAGAAAAAAAATAATAGTAATATATATAAGAAAAAAAATAATACAGAGTAAAATATATATATATATATATAAAAGTACTGCTAAAGTAAAATTTATTAGAGTTTAATTAAATTTAAATTTTTTCGTACTAATAAGTTGTTGCTATGTAACTTATTCCTTTTTCATGTTAGGCCAAAATTTTAAAATTTCAAGGACTGCACGATATCTAGAGGTCTATTTAATACGGAAAATACTTTTTATAAATTTTTTGAGTATACATCTTATATCTTTATTTATTCTAAGATGAAATAAATTTTATTAGTACTTCGAAGTGATTAATAGAATACACCTCATTTTTGGATGGATGAGATGTGCATCATACATCTTTTTTGGAGTGTGAGTAGCATTGCTCATTTAATACTAGCAGTAAAAAAAAGTTGTGACAAAATGATGTAAGAATATATTTTTCCATTTTTTTTTGATAATATTGCAAAAATATTGCGTAATCTATTTATAACACCTTCCAATAGTCTCACATGGGATGTGAATGGGACTGTGATTGGATATAAGAGACATTGACACTAGTAATAATAACTGAATTTAAGTATTTTTGCCTGTTGCTTGAGCACAACGAGTTATTATTATTAGTGGATCGAATTGTTACAATTAGTATCAGAGCCCTAACCACCAGCCGGAAGTGTATGACGAGTTTCGGCTGAGCTAAGGTCTGAAGACTGAAAGATGAAATGACGGACTATATCAGAGATCTGAATGACGAGACTAGCAAGAAAAATCTCACATCGCTGGATGACACTAGTAATAATAACTAAACTTATACATTCACCGGATTATTATATTATTTATTATGTACACTCGCTGTGATATGAAATATCACGTACAAAAATAAATAAAATATATATTTTTAATCGTTCTTTCCTTATATATAATTTCAAATAAGATTTTCTTGAGCAACTAATTCTACCATACCTTTTTATTATAAAAATATATATTAAAAATTTTTATTTATAAAATTAGATTTAAACAATGAATAATTTACGATTTTAGAATATGATGAATCATTCACCGTTTTTATTAAATTTATATATTTTGTGCATTCAAACTTCAAAGAATGTATAATATTATACAGTAAAAATAATTTTAATTTTTTAAAAAAACTATAAATAATTTATTGTATTTAAAAATTAGTAAATCATTTACTAAGACTAGTTTTATAAATAATTTATTTTAAAAAAATATATTTTTTAATTATATTATTTTTTAAACTTATGGTCCTATATTTGGCCGGCGGGCTGGTCAGCTACCAACTTCTCTCCAGAAAGCGGCTGGTGGTAATCGAGAAATCAGAAGAAAATTTATCAACACACAAAATTAGAAAAAAAAAAAATAAAAGTAAAACATGTATGGAGACCTCCTCAACTATAAAATATTTTAAAATAGATCCCTCTAGTTTTATTTTTTTTTATTATTGCAGCCCTCTCAACTTCTTTTCGAGCTGGATTAAAATTTTTATCAAATTAATGACTCTATTAATAATTAATTTTTTAAAAAATATTATTTTAAATACTAAAAATTTAAAAAATTTGTAAACTGGGTATAAAATTTACGTTTTTTTTTGAATGTATCAATAATATTTATTTGGGATTAATTGCACTATTAGTTTCCATCCACTAATCTTATCAAAAAAATTTGTTATTAAAAATTCAATAATTTTTTTAAAATCCTAGATTTCTAAAATTTTTTATTTTTTAATATGATATCATAGTTTTTTTATTTTTCTAATAAAAAACTCAACCTTTAGAATTAATTACACAATCGGTCCATAATAATTTTTTTTTTTTTTTTTTTACTTTGATTCCTAATCTCTGTTTTCATGTAAATCCTCCATCGTGTTAAGCCCAATCTCATCGCCCTCAATACTCTTTCTAGATGAGTCTAAAATTATCTTTATCTCGCACCTCGCATATTATACTTACATTTTTTTTAAAATATAAAAAATTTCCAACATCATCAGGCCGTCGATATTATAAAAAATTAGTGTCAAGACTGATTAAAAGCTATTGGGCATGACAGGCATAAATAAAACTTTATTGAAAATTGAAGCGATCTATTTCATCAAAATTAATATAAATTTTAAAATTAAAAACTGGATAGAATAAATAATATAGGTTAGAGACCTAATTGTAAAAAATAAAATTGGTTAGAATCAAAGTGAAAATCATATAAGGTGAGGACAGGTATATTTCAAAAGATAATCCAGAGTGTATAAATAGCATTGCTAAAAAATATATTTAAGAATCAAAATAAAAATCAGTAAATTTATGATACTGATGATGCAATTAAGCCAACAAAAAAAAAAAAAAATTTATTTGTAAATAATAAAAAGAGTTTATTCGTCACTTTGAAATGACGAGAGAAGAAACCTTCATTCTTAGATGGATGGAGTGGGATGCACGGGTAGGATTGAGACAGTATTACTTAAAAAAAAAAAAAAAAAAAAAAAGAGTTGAGGGGGCATTTTCCGAAAACAACATAGTTTAGGGGTTTCCATGTATATTTTCCAAAATATTGCACAGGAAAAAAAAAAGAAAAAGAAGAGAGTGAAGAGAGAGAGAGAGAGAAAGAGAGAGAAAGAGTGGGGAAAGAACTCCAGAAGAAGAAGAAGAAGAAAGTGAGAGAGAGAGAGAGAGAGAGAGAGGGGGGGAGGGAAGACAGACATCCCTAAAAAAAGAAAAAATGGCGACGATGCAGAGCTGGCGGAAGGCGTACGGCGCCATCAAAGACCACACCACCGTCGGCCTCGCCAACTTCAACAGCGATTTCAAGGTCCCCCCCATTCCCCCATTCCCCCTCTCCCCCTCTCCCTCTCCCCTTTTTTCTAGGGCAAAACAAAACCTCCCCAATTTCTATTTTCGTGATTTGATCCGTTCTTATCTCCTCCTAAATCGGCGCTCGTCAACCGACAAAATTTATGTATATTTTTTAAAAAATTAGAAATTAAAAACTGGATTTTGTTGTGGTGGTGGTGGTTTGTAGGAATTGGATGTGGCGATCGTGAAGGCGACGAACCACGTGGAGTGCTCGCCCAAGGAGAGGCATCTGCGGAGTATGATCCAATTTTCCCCTTAATTTTAGGATCATTTTCCCCATTTTAGTAATATTTATGCTCATGTTTGTGTTTGGGGGATGAGGGGGGAATTTGAGGGGTTGTTGATGATGTGATCTTGATGTTCTTGATGATCTTGATGTTCTTGATGATGATGATGCAGAGATCTTCGCCGCGACGTCGATCGCACGGCCCCGCGCCGACGTCGCCTACTGCATCCACGCCCTCGCGCGGCGCCTCGCCAAGACACGCAATTGGACGGTAACCGGATCGAACTTATCTTTGTGTTTTCTTTGTAGTGGTGCTATAATATGATTGGAATTTAGGCGATTAATGCAACTTTCGCGGCAAAATCTCTCGCGCTGTATTCGGTGGAATTTGAAAGGATTGGTTGATGCTTGATAGCTACGATGATTAAACGGATTTCATTTTATTTGGACTAATCTTAGCCTTAATTTTCATATACTGTATATCATTTGACAGGTTAGGAAATCTTGTTTTTTCGGATTTATTGTGCGGTACAGTTACATAGGAAGAGTCATGTCAATTTTTTGAAGCACAGGAGCTGCATATGTCGATGTGCAGAATCTAATAGGGCTTAGTCTCACAACCTACGTAACAACCAAACTATCAATAGTTATATTATATATGAACTGGAAAAGGTCTAACTAAATAAGTAGTGCAGGATCTTGGGCCTAGCATATACGAAGTGGTCCGAAAATCCAAGAAACTGATTGCACAACGACCTTAAAACAATATTTTCCAATGATGAATTATTAAGACAAGTACAATTTAAATATGTATCACTCTTATGATGCGGAGTCTTGTTAGTTGATTGGATTCTGAGTATTTTTATTTATCCTCTCGGATTGATTCAAATTTACTCCTACTTTTGTTTGTATGAAAGCAATTTAACTAGCGTCAAGTTTGGCAAAATTTAGTCAATTTGTGGTTCGATTCTATCAATTTGTGATTTGTTTACGACATTGAGGTTATGACCTTGAACTGAATTTTATTTGATAAATTTACGATAAATTTACGGTATCAGGCTTGGTGCTTAAAATTAGGCTGTTGATTCCACATATTAGTCAATCAAGTAAAACAGGACGAATTTAACGAGGCCATATGTGGTTGAGATGTATCAATGGAGAGCGGAATGGGTTTAATGGTTAAAATGGATGCAGAGGATCGATTTATCATGCTTTCTAAGTAGGAAGAATATGTAATTTATGAAAAGAAGTATATACAACAAATTTAGAGCAAAATTACCATGGATTCCAAGGATAATTAGAGATGGTTTCATTATGAATCTCCATGTATCAGTTCCAATGGGTTGTTGAGTCCGCCTCAACGGAATCTTTGGCAATTATCACACTGCTTGGCCCAAAGGATGTAGATCTCGTTCTTGAGTTTTGAAACAACTTGTGTTGGATGAGGAAGATTTGGCGGATAACATAGGCTAACTGCATTGGTAAAGTGGTTATTTCAGTAAGGGTAGATTCATCTCTAACCACAATCCTAGGTTAGATTGCATTAAATTCTATTCAATTCTATTCAACATTCAGCAAGACATTGCAAGGCAACAAGAGATTTTTGATAAGTACAAGCCTGAAAAGAAAATAATAAAGTTTGTTAACCTCAAAGTGAAAGATGAAACGTATAGGTATGGTGGAAGAATAATGCTATGCCCATTTCCAGAAGTAGATGGGAGTAGAATTTGGACACTTGGAATTGTATCGTTAGAAGATTTACACAAATAATGTGGTGGTGAGTTCCACATACTGTCCAAACCAATCCTTCACTTCAGTTTAAATTCTATTCTCATATACTCTTGGGAGTGAGCGTAGCATTATTCTTGGTGGAAACAGTTTGCTGTTCAGTACAATTAGAAAGGGCAAAGAGAACTTGTCTCCTTAAGATGAAATGAAACGAAAGTTTTAGAGGAAATCGCGTATCTAATGACTATGGACTGACTTTTTCTTGAAGCTTCAATATTTCAGGCAAAGCCCCTAATCTGTTATGTGCTGAAGAAACTTATTCTTTTGTGACATGGAATGATCTAAAAGAATGTGTAATAGAAAGTAGTGTGGTATATTTTTAGGTTGCGTCTTTAGATTCAAGATGAATTAGTTCTTTATGACCTTCGTTATACGTGGTGGGCCAGAGCAGAGAGGCTAAGTTACAAATATATGGAGCCCTAGGTTAGACATATGCTTCAAGTTTGGTCGGAATAGTTTGAGTACTGAGAAATTCAGCAAGTAAAGAAAATATAGTAGCTCCTAGACTCTGTTGTTCAGGTCTGCTGCCCTATTATTTCCTATGACATGTTTTAAATGCATAACCCAATCATCGCTGTTTTAATTACCCATTAAGAATGTTTAACTCACTATCAAATTCAATATAAATAAAGGAAAGATGAATAAGAGCTTCAAAACTAGGAGGAATATGAAGCTATTAATAACTACCGAATTGATACTCCCCCTCATTTTTTTTGTTTTATGGGGGTTTGTATACTTTATGTTCATATTTTAAGTGGTTGAGTAGACGATACCTGTGATTTGAAATCTAAAAGTTTTTCTTTTTTATTTTCTTTTCTTTTCCTGTGGTTAATTGTTATTTAACCTTTAATTATGCTTCTTTCTTGGAGGAAGTTATGCTACTCTGTTGGTTAAATTAGCTAGTCAACATTTTCATGGTTAATTTTCTTGCCCGATTTTGTGATCGCGGGGGAATAGGTGGACCTTTGAAAGGCTTGGCTTTAGTTAGTTACAAAACCGCTTGACCAAATGGATTCTAATTTTTTGGGATTAACCATGTATATAATAATGACAATGGGTTTCATGCCGTCATAGTCAATATGTTCATCACGCAAGTTAAAATTCTCGTATAGGATTTATTGTGTCGTAAAGTTTCAATAATTAAGTATTAGGTTAGTTTTGAAGACAGGTATTGCGCATGGATATTTGCAAAATCTATTATATATAAAGATTGAAAAAAAAAAAGAAAAAATAAATCATCTCAGTTTTCCATGTCGAGCATTATCAGATAAAGTTGTGTCAGATCCTCAGTCTAGCACATAGCGTCTTGAAATCCAGCAAAACTGATTGCACGAGAACTCTTTGAACAATGTTTTCCTATGAAGAATCAAACAATTACAATCTACCCGTGTATCACTCGGATAATGGAAGCTCGTTATATCTGATTGGATTTTGAGTATTGTAATTTTCTTCTCAGATTGATTTAGATTTAGCCCCTAAGTCATTTGTATGCAACAATATGAAATTTTGAATTGCATCAAGCTGAACAAAATTTAGTTTATAGTTTGATTCTGTTAATTGCTCCTTTCTTTATGGCTCGGAGGTTTTGACTTGTAAATAGTTTAATTTGATAAAGTTAGGAGATTAGATTAAAAAGTTTCTTTGTGGCTTTTGGAGGTTGTGGCTTATAAATAGTTTAATTTGATAAACTTAGGAGATTAGTTTTAATTTTTAAAAGGATGCAAAGGATTGGTTTATTATACTTTATTATTAGTAGGAATATGTACTGTACGAAAAGCACTATCTAAGGGGAGTCTAGAGCAAAACTAAATGATTCCTAGAAGAAGCAAATAGTTTCATGCAAATATCATTTGGCAGTTCCAATGGGTTGTTGAGTCCACTCCATGTGATCTTCAACAACTAATCACAATGCTTGGTCCAAAGGTTGTAGATCGCACTGTTGGGTTCTGAAACAACTTGTTTTGGGTCAAGAAGATTTGCTTGATAACAAATAGTAACCAGAGACTTAAAACGTTCTTATTTTAGAAAGTGTTAGATTCTCCTCTAACCACAATCCTAGGTTAGATTGCATGAAGTCCAATCTTTCTAGCATCTAATTCAATCCAAGAATCAACAAGATTTTTGCAAGGCTACAAGAGATGCTTAACAATACAAACCCAAAAAGAACATAGTCAAGTTTGTTGCCCTCAAACCGAGAGGTCAAATGTGCTAGCACGGTGGAAGAGTAGTGCTATTCCCATTTTCGGGAGTAGATGGAAGTAGAATTTGGATTGTTGGAACCATATCGTTAGATGATTTACACAAATCATGTAGTGGTTGGTTCCACACATTGTCCAAAGCAATCGCACGTAGTTCAGATTCTACTCTCATCTACTCTTGGAAGTGGGCATAGTATTATTTATGGTGGAAATAGTTTGCAATACAATATGATTAGAAAGGGCAAGGAGAATTTCTCCTCAAGATAAAATTAAATGAAAGCTTTAAGCAAAGTGCCTGCCCAATGACTATGGGTCGCTCTTTTTTTATGAAGCTTCAATATTTTTCTAAGTCCAAATCTGTTATGTGCTGAATAATTTATTCTTTTAAGACATGGAATGATATGAAAGAATGTGTAATAGAAAGTAGTACGATATATTTTGAGGTTGTGCCTTTAGATTTAAGATGGATTAGCTCTTTATGGCTTTCTTTTAGTTGATGTAGCCTGAAGCTGAGAGGCTAAGTTACAAAGATATGGAGTCCTTGATTAGACATGAGCTTCATGTTTGGTTGGGAGAGCTTAAAAAAAGGAGGAAATCGACAAATTAGGAAAATATGGCACCTCCTAAACAATATTGTAACCAAGATTATACTTTAGAGGGTTATTTAGATCTTAAGCCATGTTATTTGTTATGACATGTATTAAATATCACCCAATTACTGGTCGTCTGATTTCCCATTATGAATGTTTCACCCACAATCAAATTTAGTTATGGTTTACCCATGATCAAATTTAGTTTAACTAAAGGGACGATGAAGAAGAACATGGATACTTAGAGGAATACAAAGAATTTACCGATGACGAAGAGGCTAATATCTCTTTGTATAGGCTTCGTTACAGAAGCTTAGCCCCATGTGAAGCTAAATTGAACTAGGGAAGATAAAGAAGAGCTTGAAACCAGAAGGAGCTGAAAGAACATGTGGGTGAGAATATATTGATCGTTTTCGAAAGGGTGCATATGGGAATGGAAATGCATCTTTTCTCTTTTCTTGTGGTGCCATGTGTAGGGCTGTATGATTCCTAAAGCATAAAAAGTAGTGGGATTATGTGATGTTTGTTTTTATGCTATTTGAACTTTTGGGGTTAAGTTGGGCTCCACGATTAATGATTGTTAACATATTTAGCAAGGAAAACTTTTTCTCTCAAGAAATGATCATAACTTAAATGTGAGTAAGGAAAGCTAGGAAGGACATACGATTATGCAGTTTAAGGGAGGTGGTGAGGTTGTTATGACTAACCAGACTAGTGAGATTTTTGAAGGTGCAACATATAAGTATGAGGTTTGCTATGATGTCTTTCCCTCAAACATTTGCCACATGTTATTTAGGTTGGCCATGATAATTTGATTACAAGATCTAAATCAAGGTCAGAAGAGCATGTATTATTATTTAAAGAGTAAGGTACATACAAGTCGCATCAACGAAAGAGATTACTGAGTTCCACACAAAAAAGTTGAAGTACCCTCCAAACTAAAAGAACGCCGAGAGGAAGCCGACCATTTTTAAGAGAAATCCTGTTTCATCATAGCTTGTCAGAATCACTTGTGGACCTATTGTCTATGTTTACAGATGTTCTTAAGGCATTTATGAGACCAAGGAAGGTCAACCATCGCTTGATGAATTTTCAGACTTAAAGCTACAAGAGTATTTCTACGATCGATCTCATGGAAAAAATTTCAGAGGATAAATGGAATGTCTTTTTTGAAATCTTTGTTTCTAATTCTTGGTCTAAACTTCACATACTTCATTTGTTGCAAGTGCTAAAACTTTGAGAGTAACCGCCGGTAAATCAATCTCCAAAAGTGTATCTTCTTTATCGACAGTTTGATTTCCCTTGTAGATTTATATTTGGTTGAAGGTATCAAGGTTGATCCGACTAAGGTGGAAGCCGTCTAATACTGACCTAATCTTGCTATTGTCACAAAAACTAGAGGATTTCATGGTCTTCGACTTATACCATTTTGTATTTATTTGCGGTTGCTTTTTTTTTGGCATCATTGCTCCTGAACTTATTGTCGGAATAGGGTAGTGCTAATGAGCCCTAAAGCTAACAGAAGCTTGCAATTTATAAAAGCCACAATTACTTCTAAAGTGTTGGCACTAGGGAATTGTGATAGGACATGCTGATTATGATGCCTCTGATGTAGCCAGCTCTGTGATCCCTTTACAAGTGAATACTTTTTGTATTGTGACATTTACTATAAAAGCTAAGTTGTGTACGCTAACAAAATTGAACTTTTGGTCGAGATATTTACACATTTATGCAGGTTTTAAGTAGGCATAACTTTGACCTTGAAGCTCTGTTATTTGAACTTACAAAAGAATCTTAATAAATGCCATGCTATAAGCGGCTTTCAAGTTCGTAGGAGTACACTTTCCACCTCAGACACATATGCGTTTAACAATATGATTGCCCATACATACGTAGACCTTTTAGATAAAAAGTCTTTCCAGGTTGAGGTTTCTAGTCAGATAGGGATTCATATAATGAGATCAACACTTTTGAGTCTTGTCAGCTCTATGGAGGCAGATCTTACAGCAAATTTTCTTGTTTATGATGATGATTTGTTTAGAAGAACTTGTTGCTGTATAGCTGTTGAGTCCCTTGGGGAGAATATAGTACATTTGCATAGTGGAATTGTGTATCTCACATAGTCACATACGTCGACACATCCCCCATCAAATTGATAGTATGAGGTGTACCACATGAATGTACTGCCAGAAGATAGTACATTTATCAGCCCACTGCTGAGGCTATTGTCCCACTTTATTTGCTGCACTACATAGTGAAGATACATGTGGCCTCCACCAGCATACTGAGGCCACATCTATGATCCTTAAGTTGTGGAATGTGGGAATGCAGTTTCTTCTTCTTCTTCTTTTTGTAATGAACAGAAGGTTTGTGGAATGTGGGAATGCATGCTCCATGGTCTTCACCTGACATCTTGCAAGCATTTGGAAGTACGGTAACCATGATGATATCAGTGATTGTAAGAACGCCTAGTCCATTTGAAACGCTGTAATGAAATAAAATAAATACATAAGAAATAGAAGAAGAATTTCTATTACCAGCGAGACAAAGTGGTAGCTGATCCACTTTTTGTAATGGATTTGTAGGTTCAGTTCTGGGTCTGGGCAAGCCCTGTAGGATAGAAGAGACATTTTAAAATGAGAGAGGCTTTGGACTTTTGAACTCGACCTATCAGCTAATGTGCAAGTCAACATACAGATTGGTCAAAATTGAGGCAATGTTTTATATTTGTGGATCAATTACCTGAAATCGTTCGAGTTTCCTTGTTGCTGGGCAATAGTTGAGGAGCAAGATAAAGAAGTATGACTGTAACTAGAGCTTGTTAAGCTGCAGTTCTTGGCAACTTCTATAAAATTCAGTGAAGAGTAATGATGCATTGCATATTTGCTTACTAGTCATTGAAATCCTACAATTTTAGTCAATTAAGCTTCCCTTGCCTTGTAATATGCATTGTGTCTAGTTTATCCTGCTCTGTCATATTTTTTTGTTAATCGTGCATTGATGCTCATTACACATTAATAGGAGTAAATTAATTAACGTAGGAAAAACTTAGTGATGTTGGATTACTGGTCATGTTCAAATATTTTCTAATTAGTTTGACATCTTAACTTTTTATTAAAATTTTGTTTTTCCCATAGTCTCTTTCTGTATTTTGTGTAATTATGATTTTTTCATGGCTGGATCAGGTGGCTCTGAAGACTCTGATAGTAATCCATAGGCTTCTAAGGGAGGGTGATCCTACATTTCGTGAAGAGCTACTAAACTTCTCACAAAGGGCACACATTCTTCAACAATCAAGCTTCAAGGATGACTCGAGCCCCATCGGTTGTTCATTTTCACCTGCATTTAATTAAGAAAAACTTCTGTAGTGGATCTTAGTTCTTGTTTATCTCATAGATATCTTGCTTTTCGGTACAAATTACTTTGCAGCTTGGGACTGCTCTGCATGGGTTCGCACTTATGCTCACTTTTTGGAGGAAAGACTGGAATGCTTCAGGATCCTCAAATATGACGTCGAAGCTGAGCGTTTATCAAGACCTGGTCAGGGGTCTGAAAAGGTGTAAACAGTAAATGCAGCACCTTTTATAACATCTATGTTTCTGCTTTTATTGATTGTGATTTATGCTTCTTTGGCAGGGCCATAGTAGAACAAGAGAGTTGGACACTGAGGAATTGTTGGAGCAGTTGCCTGCTCTGCAGCAGTTGTTATATCGCCTTATCGGTTGTCGGGTACCTATTTGTGACGATTCTTATTTCTTGAATTGATATAATAAATGTTTGGGGACTCGTAGTATTATAGATGATTGTGCCCTCTTTTCCAAGATTTTACATATAATAAATATTTTGGTATTTCATTCTTGATGCAGCCAGAGGGAGCTGCTATAAGCAATTATGTCGTACAATATGCCCTCGCACTGGTAAGCCTACTTTCTATTGATATTCTCGTTCTTTTATCGATTGATAATGGTGTTGAAATGTAGTTTTCTCTGCTGTACTACTATTTTAGGTCTTCTTCTGTGATGGTCTTGAAGTTTGCACTAACGAATTTAGAAAAATTGAGTCCACTGTAATGAGATCATTTTCAAACCCCTTAAGAAAATTTGCTTGATTAAATCCGGTTAATACTTAGTGCATTTTTTGGGTTCCAGGTTGACCCCTAGCTGTTGCAAGTCATATATACTAACTTCAATGGAGATGATTTTCTTTTCTTGGAAATAAACTTGCAATTTTGTGTGCCATAATTTTTGAGGGGTAGCAATGGCCATGCAAAGGTGGGTTGGGTAGTATCTTACTACCTGGCAGATGTAGGACTAAAACACATGCCTCTGAATCTCTGATAATATGATCAACAGATTATTGTTACTTATGCTGGTTGAATCATGGCTTTATGCTAAGGTTGATTATTTTAGGAATCCTTTAGTTGGGGTATAGCTGGAGTCTTTTGTTGGTTTTGTTGTTGTTGTAGCAGTCCTTGCTCCTTCTTTGATCTTACGTGGCCGAACAGAGCTGATTAAAGCTGAAAACACAGACCATATAGATTCTTTCTTGGTTGCTTTGGTATTATAATGTATCAATGGAGCGATCTATATAGTGGGGGTGAAGACGTTTTGTTGAAGTTGAGTCGCTAGTTCATGTGGCTACAAGTGGTCGACCATCTTGTTTTTTGCATTTTAATTTGCCCACCCTTTTAGACCAGCTTAAATATCTTGGATCCTTTTAGCACGTTTCCTTCTCTAGATTACATGTATTGTGTCATGCTTGAAGGCAACCAGTAGAATAATTGTACCATTAAAATTAATGCAATGGAGTATTCTCTTTTTTCTTTTTCATTCTTATTTGTGCTTTGTTTTTGAGTTTGCACTCACTAATGCGTATCTATATCTCCCACTTATGAATTTGTTCAATTCAATCAAATACTCAGTTCAACTCAAGTCGTTTTGTCACATACTGAGTTGAGTTGGTAACATGAGTCCTCATCATTAAACAATAAAAGAAAATTGGAAAAGTGGGTGTCCATGTATGAATCTTTATTTTAATACTATAACCTATTTAACCATGCCATTGTTCTCATTTCTCTATTTATCTTATTATCCAATTTAATTTCCTTGCTCTTTTAATAATGCTTTAATGCCATCCATATGTTGCATTTACTATGGCATAGCGGTCATTTCCTTATAAATTGAGGTTATTTCAAGCTTAGTTATTTTGTTTTTGTTTTGGTCCCATATTAAAGTGTCAGTCTTCGATCTCTCTTTCGTAGGGCCTATCATTTAGTGACATTGAGCACCAAGGGGAATACTTGAATAAAGCCATCCTACCAAACTTTCCTTCAGCTTTAAAATTCTTCCTTCTATTGCACTAGACTTGCATTTTGACTATCTCCTTCATCCATCTGACCTTGTCTTTGGACAACATGTACGTCACCCATCATTATTGCCAAGCAACCTAGTGATTTTAGGGTGAGTCCAGATACTGAATTAACTCACTTTTATGTATATATCTTCGTGCCCTAAGGCAAACTCCTGATAAAACCTGTTCTAAATTGAAGTTTAACTTGTTTTATGCTGCCACATTACCCTTTTTTTTTTTACAAATGCTTTGCATTGAGGAAGTGAATGTGCTAGGACATAATATTGTCATGGTTTTTTTTTTTTTTATTGCTTCTTAATAAACAAAATTTTCCTATCTTTTTGTGATTTTTACTTGTTTTCTGTCCTCACTTGTTGATGTTGTGCATTATGAGATATAATTCTTGTTTAGTATCAGTTTCATACTTGGGCGTCATGTGTTATGCAATGATTTTCTTCCTGATATATGAGATGTCCGTAGGAATGGTAAAAGAAAAAAATGAAATTGACTGTGCTTCGTAATGCAGGTTCTGAAAGAAAGCTTTAAGATATATTGTGCTATTAATGATGGAATCATCAACCTTGTGGATAAGGTATATAACTTGTGCAGTTATTGGATTTGGATCATTAATATTTTCTGTTACTAAGTACTCTGTCCATATTTTTTCCAAAGTATTTATGTTCGTCTTTTTATTCTTCTGCTTCTTATTATAGTTCTTTGAGATGCCTAGACATGAAGCAATCATAGCTTGTGAAATATATAGGAGGGCTGGTCAACAGGTAATAATACACTAATGCTGGTGTTTCTCATTTTAATAGTTCTCAGAATTGATTGAGGAAGATGAAACATTGTGATACCAGGACTCAAAGCAACTTATTTTACAATTTACAGGCTGGAAATCTTTCTGATTTTTATGAAGTTTGTCGGGGATTAGAATTGGCAAGGAATTTTCAGTTTCCAAACTTGAGAGAGGTAGCAACAGCACAAATCATGGATTTGGTGGTTTCACATAATACATTTGTCCCAATTTTGTGAGTGAACTCATCTTTTGTTTCTTGTTCTTTCCAGCCTCCACAGTCATTTATTGCAACCATGGAAGAGTATATAAGGGAGGCCCCACGAATGGTTCCAGTTTCCAGAGAACCATTGGTTAGTAGTAACTCAATCTAATCACCTTTTATTTAATATTTGACTTTGATGCACTTGCTTTATGCAGTAGTAACTTTTCTGCATAGTTGCATGGAAGAAAATTGTATATGTTGTCTTTTCCTATGCTTATATTTTGTTGGACTGTGCCGCCTCTAAATGCTTATAGCTTTCTTCAAGCCTAGATTTCGTTTAGTTTTGGTTTCTCCAGAAAACTAGTGCAACCTTGAGGCATCATTGCTTGGCAGAACTTGTTACTTGTTCACTTGGATTGAAATTTGAGTTGTCGACTGCATGTTTCTGTGGGATCAAAGTTAGTGGCACCTAACTGCGATGTAAGCAACCTTCACAATTCGCACATCGTGATCAGGTTCTTTCATTCAATCTCACCAATGAATATAGTGAAAAGAGAAAGCTTGCGGCATACCAGGGTTAAGGATCCGATTGTCGCAATTGAAAGGTTGAGTACTATAGTGATATATTTTAAAATGGTTGGGGACCCCTGATGGCTGATGCAATTCTCCCTCTGTATCAATGCGTGAATAGAGTCTCTGTTCTTTCTTATTAGGTGAGAAAGAAATATGAGAGACGTGAGCCTTTGATGGTTTTTGTGAAATTCTACTTGTAACATGCTTGTGCTGAAAGCCTGAAAGGCTGAAACATCACTAGCATGGTCTGACTTACCTTGAGAGTATAGCACTGAAGAAAACTAGTGGGGCTCGAGTTATGCTCCAGTGCAAACGGTAGCTGGATTTGAAAGGATTGAAGGCCGGGAGAATGTAGAGAACCTCTTATCCACTGTATCTCTTAACTTTCTCCTTCCCCTTCCTGTCCCTCTCTAAACCTTCTTTTCGCTTTCCCATTTTCTCCCTCTTCCTGTTGTTACTCCCGCTGTAAAGTAGGGGTCTTAGTCTCTTAGAAAGAAATTTTTTTGGGCTGCGTTTGGTTCGGATATAAGTGAAAATTGGTTATTCCCGGGATAGATATAAGTGCAGGTACAAGCAGGAACTAAAGTAATTTTGTGTTTGGTTAAGTATAAGAATTGTACCGGGGATAAGAAAAATTGGTTTGGTAAGTTAAAGAGGAATAAGAATTATAGAGAGGATTAAAATTTTAATTTAAGATAAAAATTTTACTGGTATGATTTTAAATATTTAATTTAAAATATTTATTAAAAAAATTATTTAAATTTATATTTTACTTATATATAAAAAAAATTATAAATAAATTATTGGTTTTTGAAACTTTATAAATTTTTAAAAATTCAAAATTTTGTATATAAAAATTGGTATAAATTTTAAAATTTTAAAAATTTGGTATAAATTTATTAAAAATTAAAATTAAAAATTTGTATAAATTTTGAAAATAATAAATTTTAAAATTTTATAAATTTGTAAATTTATTAAAAATTAAAGTTAAAAATTTTAAAAACTATAAAATTTAAAAATTCTCTAAAGTTAAAAAATTAAAAGTAGGAGCAAAAATTTTAATTTTAAAATTGGTATAAATTTAAAAAATTTTATAAAAAAATTTGTATAAATTTAAAAAAAATTATAAAAAAATTTGTATAAATTTAAAAATTTAAAAATTAATAAATTTTAAAAAAAATTTAAAAAATTAAATTTTTAGATTTATTAAAAGGTAAGTTAAAAATTTTAAAATTTATAAAAAAAAAAAAAAAAAAATTAAATTTTATAAATTTAAATATCTTATAATTTAAAAAATTTTAATTAAAAAAAAAAAAAAACAAAACAAGAAAAAAACAAAACAGGTGGAAGAACCTCAGGTGGAACAGTTGTTCCACCTGTGGGGGGGGAACAGCTGTTCCCCCCCTCCCCAATCTCGAGATAGGGGGGAACAGCTAGTTCCCCCCTCCCGTTTTACCGTTTGGGTACAAAGGGGGGAGGGGATAACCCCCTTATCCCCCCCTTATACCGGTACCCAAACGGTACCTTAGTAGTTAGTTCTTCAGATCTTAGTTCTACTTAATGCTGGAAATCTTACTATAGAGCTGATGTGTGGTGGAATTAGGTGGTAAACTATTTTGTAGAGGTTCATTTTAAACTTCAACAAATCAAATTAACGTCTTAATTCTGCCGTTGTCTGGCTCCAAGTTAGACTTGATCTTAAATTTAGGTTGGTCGTTCTCATTCATTCCAGTCACATTAGTCCTATGCGTCAATCTCCTTAAGTGTTTCTTTTTTTTTTTTTTTTTGTTTGAAATCGTATATTTTCTTGCTTTAACGGATTTTACACTTTTGTAAAATCTGTTTTCTATTCTTGCATTAATGGACTTGGCGTGATTTTCCGTTTTGAGCTTTTGTACATATCATAGATGCTTAACATATTTTATTCCTTTTGCAGTGAGGAATACTATGGAAAATTCCTGCTTTTCTGATGTATATATATATATGTTTTGCTTTTCTTGTTTTTGCTTGTGTGTATGATGTTGTTATCTCTATGCTTGTTCTTTGGTCCCTCCATTTTATTGTTCTTCTCTAATTTAACTTAATGAGTAATACAGCACACACAGTTTGACTTTCCTACATATATTATCAAAATATATATTTGTGTTCGATAATAGACTATGTATTGTTCCATATTGGGCAAGGAAGACATGGAAAATTTAGAAGAAATTCAGTAAAAGCTGGAGTAGCACAGAACTTTGAAAGTAGCAACTTACATAAATTTCTATAACAGTCACTTTTTTTCTTCTTATGTCATGTGTGTGAGCAAGACAAACGAGGTTGAAGTGAAACAATGAATTCATGTTTAGCTAGGGTGGAGGTTTGTGTGTCTACTGAAGTAAGTGCTCGCATAGTTGGGATAGAACTTTGTGCTGATCATTATTTGTCTAGTCACAGATAGATAATGTTTTCCGTAATCTTCTTCAAAGTATAGAAACAATATTGACTTTTTTAAGTTATATCTTGCTCTACTAGTCTTTAACCCAGATTAGAGACTAAAAATTTAATTTGAAATCAGGAATTTCCTGAGAGGCTTCTTCTGACATACAAACCTGAAGAAGTACCTGAACCTATTGAGGATGAGAAACTGCCCGTTGAGGAACCCAGCCCAATGCCATCGAACGGTGAACTTACACCAGTTGCTTCGGTTACGTCACCTCCTCCCAAGGCAGAAACGACAGGATTTGGTGACCTACTTGTAAGTAAGAGTAGTATATTTTTTCTCTTGTCGATTACTTTTCGAAACTTAGTTCTTCTTTTCTGTCTTTTTTTTTTATTCCTTCTCTTGACTCTGTAGGGATTAAATGATACAAATCCTGATGCATCAGCCATAGAGGAGAGTAATGCCTTGGCTCTAGCTATAGTGCCGACTGGTAATATTTGATCTTTCTTTGTGGCTCATCCTGGTATAATTTTTATTATAATTATTTAGGGTCATCTTATATATATATATATATATATATATATATATATATATATATAGAGTCCGGCTACTTTGCTATCGATAGCACCAAGCATTTGGTGCTATCATATTTTCTACCCTTAGATCAACCCCTTTGATTATTTCCACCTGTTAGATTTTACTATTTCCCCAACCACCCATTAAACCCAAGGGGCCCACTATCATCTCAACCACACATCTTTAATTTAAGGGTTGAAAACTTAATAGCACCAATGACTTGGTGCTATTAATAGCATTCCAGCCTAGCTCTCTCTCTCTCTCTCTCTCTCTCTCTCTCTCTCTCTCTCTCTCTCTATATATATATATATATATATATATCCCTGGAAAATCATATCATTAAATATACTCCTGAAAAATCTAAGTTTTTATGTGTACCCCTGAAAAGTGCAATTTATTACAAAAATACTTTTAATTGGGGAGTCATTAAATTCGTTGGGTAGTTGATTTTATGTTAAAGAAAGTCTTTTAAAGAAGGGGATTTATGTAAGTGCAAGGGTATATTGGTATGAAGGTCAGAGAGGGCTCACATAATTTATATATATAGATCTGTATGTAAACAAATAAGATTGCTGGGGGTATGTACGTGAATACTTATATCTTCACTCATTGCGGGTTTCCATTGACAGATGGTGCTGCTTCTACAACTGGTCCCGGTTTTCAAGAAAAAGGATTTGATCCGACAGGATGGGAACTTGCCCTTGTTGCTACTCCCAGTAACTCTGGCCCATCTGCCGTGGAAAGCCAGTTGGTCGGTTCTTCTTCCCTCTCTTCTGGAATTGACTTTCTAGTTTTCGATTGTATTGCTGCTTATTGACTTGCAGGACACTTGTTGTAGATGAAATACTTTATAATTCTTTTGTCTAAAAGATAATGAAATTTCTCTATATATGTTGTTTTTTTCTGTTTGATGAATTTCCTGCTTAAAATTGCTTGTATTTTTAAGGAGAAAATACATGTTAATTCTCCAGGTAGCCAGTTACAGGCTAGTGAAGGAAGGTTCGTAAAATTAGTCCGAACTAGATGTTTATTTATAGGAATCAAAGATCCATGCTACTGCTGGAGTTGAAACCAAGAAGGCGTTTGCAAATCAGACAACGTTAAATTGGTTGTTGTGTGGGGTTCCAAAGTGGTGGTTAGTGACAGTTATCTAAGCTGTGGCTTAGGGGGTGTTTTTGTTGCTCGTAAAACTGTTGAAAATAATTTTTCAAGGAGAAGGAAATATTTCCATGTAAAAGAAAATTTACGATTAGTGTTAAGTTTTGTGTAAATTGAAAATAGTTTACAAGACTTAATAGTTTGCAAGACGTGTGTTTGGTTTGAAGGAAAATAGAATAACGAATGAGTGAGGGAGTGAACCATTTGCACTTGTCAGTTTGCTTTTCCACTGAAAAAATCCGGAAGAGGAAAATGGATGTGTTCCCTAAAATATGTGGGACATTTTTCTCACTGAAAAAGTATTTTACATTGAATCAAATACTTCTTTTCTGTCTGAAACCTGTTTTTGGGCCTATTTTATGTGCAATTAAACACCCTCATAATGATTATAGTGATAATAAATGGAAATTATTGGTTGTCTAACTGGGGTGATTTTGATCAGCACTGCAGATCATGAACGCAAGATCAAACTGTTTGAGCCTTTTAGACGCTGTAGAGATTTCGCTCTGAATTCCTTATTAAGATCTATGTTTCTTGCAACTTGAGGAACATTTCCTGCTATGCAATGGCTACACATACTGCAAATTTAGAACATATTGCTGTTTTGATTTTTCATACTTGAAGTTTACGAAAAGTGGGGTTTTTTTTTTTTTTGAGTCATGTTATCACCTTTTATTTTTAATATTTAACGGGCGATTTTTGCTTGTTTATTTACCCAGGCTGGTGGATTCGATAAGCTCATACTAGATAGCCTCTACGACGAGGCAGCCTATAGGCGGCAGCAGCAGCAGCAGCAACAACAATACTACGGATCATCGCCTCCGAACCCATTTATGGTGGCCGACCCTTTTGCAGTATCGGCTCAAGTGGCTCCGCCCCCCTCAGTCCAAATGGCGGCCATGGCTCAGCACCAGCAGATGATGATGATGCAATCCAACCCCTTTGCGCCGCAGCCCATGATGCCGATGCCCATGGGAGGAGCCCCTGCCGCCGCACCCAATAACCCCTTCCTAGATACCGGATTCGGGACTTTCCCGGGAATAATAATCCGCAGCAGCACCAGACCACTCCTTTCGGAAGCACCCAATTATTGTAGATTAGATTTTTTTAAAAAAAAAAGAGGAAAAAAAGAAGTTGATAAAGTTGATGTATTTCACCATATATTACGATTTTTTTGTGTGCTCGATCGATACCATGTGAATGCCCTTGTCCGTATTTGGTTCTGCTACATACATCTTGTGTGTTAGTAGTAGTTGTCGTTCTCTTTTGATCTTGATCGTGATCGTGATCGTGATGTGTCAACTGTTTTGTATTTGGCCCTTGAGAGATTCTTGGGTTGTAAAGAGATGAGTAGTAATTAATGAAAACATCAGGTATATGTCGGTAATAATGGGACAATTCGAAGTAATTTGACCGGTTGACTATCTCTCTATTAAGATGATATGAAGTATGAACAACTGGTGATCTTAGCTGTACATTCTTCTTCCTTTTTTTTCAAAAAAGCAGTGTATGAAAGTGAAATTTGGAAGAGTAAATATTAAATGTGTGATTAGTTTCTTTGCTTGGAATTTTATGGTCAATTGTTTGTGTCGGTTTCATTGCCTCTTGAAAGGGGAAGTATCATCCTCTTCAGTCATTAAATCTTGCAATCTTTTAGATAGGTATGTTTATGTTGTTTAATATCTTTTGCTGTTTGTGTGAATTGGCTCTCCAGAATTTGTGCCTTGATCTTAAGTACACATCTACATATTGGTTTGTGCCGAGTTTGTGTATTGCTTTGGTTTTTAAAGTTTGATTTGTTGCTTTAGGAAACTTGAACTTTTGGAATGTTTTAATCTGGAGAGATGGGAATTTAAGGTGTCATGATTTGTAGCTGATCATGCGACCTCCCAATTGTCCCACATGGGATGGGAATGGATTGTGATTGGGTATATAAGATATATGAACACTAATAATAATAATAATTAGACTTAAGCATTTTGGATCGGTTGTTTGGGTCTAACAAATTATTATTACTAGTAAGTCGGATCGTTATATTTGGTATCAGAGTCAATCATCAGTCGAAGGCAAGGTTTGAAAGACAAGATGACAACGGGCTATGTCAGGAGTATGAATGATAAGACTAGCAAGACAAGATTAGCAAGACAAGTCTCATATTGTCCGGTGATCTTATATGAGATGGGAATGGATTGTGATTGGGTATATGAGAGACGAGAGTTAATCATCAGTCGGATGCAGGGTCTGAAAGATAAGGTGACGAGTTATGTCAGAAGTATGAATGACCAGACTAACAAGACAAGATTAGCAAGATAAGTCTTACATCGTCCGGTAATCTTATATGGAATGGGAATGGATTGTGATTGAGTATATGAGAGACATGGATAATAATAACTGGATTTAAATATTTTGGGTCTGTTGTTTTGGTCCGACGAGTTATTATTGATAGTAGATCGGATCGTTATATATCATTAAACCGTTAGCTGTCATTGTCTTATTTAGTTTTGGTTCGGTTTGATTTTCAATTTAGAACCAAATTGTGAAAATTCTATTGTCACATTGGGTGAGATCAAGCTAACTAAAACCAAATCTATTGACAAATTAGGTGTAAAACCAACCATTCCCACTATAAAAATCATTTTAGGAGAAAATCTTTAAATATGAAAGTTAATTTATGCAGTGATTGTTACCTGAGTTACTGTCTTTCACGTTAATTTTTTCTTGGTTGCAGGGAGGCGGCGGGGTGAGAATACTACTCCTCGTCTAGTGATATCCTCAATCTCCATAAAATAATATACTATATTATTATATAGTTTTCATATATGAATTGAGCTTCTATGCTCGTAAAAGTACCAGTTATTTGTGCTTGTGAGTTTTTTATCCTGTGATGTAGAAATGTGCGGTTAGGATGATGATGGGCCCCTTGGATTTAGTGGGTGGTTGATGGAATAGTATGATCTAAGAAGTATAATTAATCAAAGAGTTAGATCTAACGGTAGAAAACTTACGAGCACCAATTGCTTGGTGTTTGTACAAGTACGATAGTCGAACTCTTCATATATTTATAAATATAGAAAACTAATTTTAATATTTTTAATATATTTTAAATTTAATTAAATATTTTAAACATATTAAGTTTTTTTATACAATATATATTAGTTCAGTAATATTTGATTGCTATACGTTTTTAGTAATTTGATAAGTTATACTTAATAATTTGATATTGAAAAAAAAAACTTAATTATTGAATAAAAATTTAAGTTACTTTGAATTAAAATTAAATTAAATTTTATTAAATTTTAATAAAATTGTAATTTAGGTACTTTTAAAAACTTCACGAGTTTTTGGCGATTAAAGAGATGTCAGCTCGTTTGTTGGGATTTGGCGGGGACAGAAATTCTAAAAACACACGGGGACTGAGATGGGTCTCATCTCCGCCCCGCCCTTCTGCCATCCTTTTAGCCTCGCCTCCACGAGGGTAACAAAAGCCAAAGCAGCACAGCGGGAAGGAAAAAAGAAAGAGCATACTACTAAGTAATAATAAATAAGGCTCGGGAATCTCTACCCTCACCTCAACGTGGGTAACAAAAGCCAAAGCCATTAGGATTTTCATATATTCAAATTTGTATTTACTATAGATAAGATTCAATCCTTAAAAATATAGAATTATTTGATATGATATATTTTATTTTTTTTTCATCTATTTAAATTAAATAGAATTCTAATCAAACTTTGATGGAAAGTCAATGTGAAATTTATATAAAGGGTATTGGTACTACCATCTACTCACGTGTATTCTGATAAAATTATTTATTAATTTTACACCATACGAAAGAGTGATTGAGACAGGAGGAGAAATCAGATTATCTAGTGTATTCTGATAAAATTATCTATTAATTTTACACTATACGAGAGAGTGATTGGGACAGGAGGAGAAATCAGATTATCTAGTTTGGTTCGTACCGTTCGCATTGCAACCGGATTTCTTTCTTTTACTTTTTATTAAAAATTCTTCTCCATGGGGCTTTATAAATTATTTTACAGTTCTATTTATGATCCTAAATATTAGTATGTATTCGATTTTATTTATTATCATATTATATAAATTTTATTAATTAGTATCAAAGACAAAATAGATAAAATTAATATTGTATGTATGATCCATTGGATTGTTTTCTTTTGACGATTTCTTTTTGAATAAATACAAAATTTCATACGATTATTGGTCATTAATTTATCATCGTATGAATAAGAAATATTTATTCATCTTTTGTTTTCTGAGTATGCATGCGTCTGTATGTTTTGAACATGATGATAGAGGCTCCAAATTTAAAATTTTTGTTATTAGGTTGTAAAATAAAAAAAATTAAAAAATTACTTTTCATACGAATCATTCAAACCCAAGCTGATGGTTAATTGAGAAACTTCTCTTGGAGCATTGCCACTTCATGATGCTGCGATCTTTTTTTTACTAATTACTCAGTAATTTATCGTGAACATAATAGAATTTTTATGTTTACTAAGATATCACGAACATAATAGAATACGTTCACATAAGATTTTTAATCTTGCATACAATATTATTTTTTATTAATTTATTTATTTGATATATGTAATCAAATAAGAATATACATAAAGTTTGTATTATGATTGTAATATTATGTTTAAATTATTATATTTATACTCTTATATATCATAATGTGTTATTTTAATCGGTGAAAAATAAATAATTATAATTGTTGTTGAATTATTTAAGTCTAGACGCTAAGTTAAATTAATTTATTATTTTAATTGGTTATGTGCAAGTCAAAACGGTCTTTACTAAATAATAATAACTTAATTTACTTTCAAGTAGCATTATTTTTGATAATATTCATGTTAATTATACGACATTATGTCAGATTAATTTATCGTTTCAACTATTCGGGTACAAATCAATGCGGCCTCGTTCAGAAGAAATGATGAATTAATCGCTTTAAAGATGTGTATATAGAAATTGCACCCAATTATTTTATTTAGTTTGTTCCTAAAAGAAGTCTAGACATAAAGATACACATGGGTGGTATAGGATGATAATTTTTTTGTAACTTGCTTGGAAAAATTTATCTGGCCAAAGCCGACAATTTCTTCACATGGAAAATTTGGAATTATCACGATCTGCAGAAAATTTAAATTAATTTCTGATAAATAAATTGCAAATGGTTCTAACTACTCGTAGTGGAAAAAATAAATCATGCTTACATTAGGGTGTATGGATCTCAATCTGGCTATAAGAGAGGAAAAACCTGTTCCTCTTACAGATAAAAGTACGCCAGTCCAAATAATATTTTCAGAAAAGTGGGAGCGCTCTAATCGACTTAATTTAATACTGATGAAGACGCGTGTCGGTAAAAATATTTGGAATTCAATTCCTGATCTGTAAGACAACCCGCGATTTCTTAAATACGTGGAGCGATTGTTTGTAAGCTCCAGTAAAGCTTTGGCAAGGACCCTAATGAATAAACGGTCTTCCATGAAGTACTTCGGAAAAGGCTCAATTCTTGAGCATATTATGGAAATGCGAGATATTGCAGCGCAGCTCAGTGCACCTGAATTAACCATCTCTGATTCATTCTTAGTGCACTTTATTTTGAAATCTTTACCGTCTGAATACGAATAATTTCAAATCTCTTATAACACACATAAAGATAAATGGTCAATCAA
Organism: Tillandsia fasciculata; assembly: GCA_029168755.2. Taxonomy (NCBI): domain Eukaryota; kingdom Viridiplantae; phylum Streptophyta; class Magnoliopsida; order Poales; family Bromeliaceae; genus Tillandsia; species Tillandsia fasciculata. The sequence goes on from CM054948.1 coordinate 16,075,163, forward strand.
TAAATTATTGACTATGTGTGTACAAAAGGAAGACAGATTGATGTAAGAGAAACAAAATACAGTCGACTTTGTTTCTCATAAGGGACAAATAAAGCGCACATAGAATGACAAAGGCAAGAATGACTCAAAAAGGAAGAACATGAAAGTCACGTCTAGTTCACAAGGCTAATCAAGTAATTGGACTTCCAAGTACTTCTTTTGCAAGAAAAAGGGTCATATGAAGAAAGACTACCAAAAGTATTAGAAATGGTTCCAGAAGAATGGTAAGTTCTTTGGTTTTGATGCATGAGTTGCATTTAGTTTTTGTTCCGTCTAATACTTGGCGGATTGACTCTGGTGCAACATGCCATGTGGCGAATTCCGTGTGAAATTTCTAAACCGCAGGAAACCCAATAAAGATGAAGCCACTATCTATACTGCTGAAGGAAATCCAACTAAAGTTAAATTTATAGAAACATTTAGATTAGTTCTTTCTAGTGGTCATATTTTGGATTTAAGTGATATATTTTGTGTTCTAAATTTTTCTAAGAATTTAATTTCTATTTTCATACTTATTGGCTTAGGATATAGTTTCAGTTTTAATAAAAAAGCTTTTTTATTATCCTACAAATCTAAGATAGTTGGCTCTGGTGTTTTAGAAAATAATCTATATAAAGTATCTTTAGATCATTCATATAGTGAAATCTTTCTTACCATACACGAAAATGTTGTATCAAAGCGTGACTTAATAATGAAAAGTCACCCATGTTATAGCATAGAAGGTTGGGACATATATCGAAACAGAGAATCCAAAGGTTAATTAGAGAAGGCATTTTGGATAATCTTGACTTCTCTACGTGTGTGGACTGCATAAAGGAAAAGCAAACGAAAACCTCCTCCAAAGGTGCCAGAAGGTGTGATGGAACATTAGAGCTGATTCATACGGATATATGTGAATCTCTTCCTCCTTTATTTACTGGCCATACATATTTTATCACATTTACTGATGACTACCCTCGATATGGCTATCTTTACTTGCTTAAAAAGAAATCTGAAGTGTTAGATGCCTTTAAGGCATATAAGGCTGAAGTAGAGAATCAACTGGAGATAAAGATAAAAGTAGTCAGATCAGATAGGAGTGGTGAATATTTTGGTAGACAGACAGATAAAGGCCAAGTTCCTGGGCCTTTCGCTAAGTTTCTAGAGCAGTAGGGGATTGTTCCACAGTACACCATGCCAGGCACGCCTAATCTGAAAATTGTTGCTGAAAGAAGGAAATGCACATTAATTGATATGCTCAGTAGCATGATTAGTAATTCTACCCTTCCGATATTATTGTGGGATGAGGCGCTTAAAACTGCTTTATATATTCTTAATCGGGTCCCTACTGAGGTTGTCACTAAGACTCCTTTTGAGCTTTGGACAAGTAGAAAACGCAATTTAAGAGATTTTCATACGTGGGGTTGTTAAGTTGAGGCCAAATTGTATGACCCATAAATAAAGAAATTGGACCCTTGAACAATTTTAGGATTTTTATTGGTTATTCGGAAATGTTTAAAGGGTATAAGTTTTATTGTCCATCGCTTCCTATAAAGATTGCAGAAACTAAAACAACATGGTTTATTGAGGATGAAACAGTTAGTGGGAGCTCTAAACCTCGATTCGTTGAATTTGATGAAATTCAAGAGCATTTAGATTTTGTACAGAATATACCCATTATTGTTCCTAATAATTTGATGGTTCCAGTTCCAGTAGAACAACAAGTTATTTTGGAACAACAAAGTGAAGGTAAATCTATCATTGAAAATCCACATCAAGATCTACAAGTGGATGATCAAATAGATTTAAAAAGATTCTCAAGACAGAGAAGACCGGCTATGTCTAGCGATTATATTGTCTATCTTTATGAGAATGGTCAGAACTTAAATGATCCTCTTAATTTTTCTGAAGCCGCAATGGAATGGTACAATGCCATGAAAGATGAGATTGAATTCATGAACCACAATAAGGTATGGGATCATGTTGAGTTACCTATAGGAGTTAAACATGTAGGATGCAAGTGGGTTTATAAAATCAATGGGTCTTCAAAAGTAACATAGAGAGATACGAGGCTCGTCTTGTGACAAAAGGGTTTACTCAGAAAGAAGGCATTGACTATAAAGAGACTTTTTCTCCAGTATCTAGAAAGAAATCTTTCTGTGTTATTATGGCTCTGGTTGCTCATTTCGATCTCGAGCTATATCAGATGGATGTAAAAATTGCTTTTTTAAATGGGAATCTCTATAAAGAGGTATATGAGTCAGTTTGAAGGATTCTCGCAAAAGAGAAAGGAGCACTTAGTATGCAAATTAAAAAAATCAATATATGGACTACAATATGCCTTCTGGCAATGATACTTAAAGTTTAAATAAACCATTTTAACCTTTAGTTTTAAAAAAAATATTGTTGATCAAGGTATATGTCTAAAGGTTAGTGGGAGTAAAATAATTTTTTTAGTCCTTTATGTTGATGATATTTTGCTTGCTAGTAATGATCTCGAGCTATTACATGACACTAAAGAATTTCTTTTTCAAAATTTTGAAATGAAAGATTTAGGTGAGGCCTCATATGTTCTTGGTATTGAAATTAAAAGGGATATACATAAAGGTTTACTCAGTCTATCTTAAAAGGCCTACATAAAGAAGGTTTTGGAAAATTTCGAAATGCATAATTGTAAGTCCAATGTTGCTCCCGTTCAAAAAGGGGATAAGCTTAATGCTTTTCAGTGTCCCAAGAACAAATTAAAAATTGAACAGATGAAAAACATAATCTATACTTCTGCAGTTGGTAGTCTTATGTATGCACAGATGTGCACACATCCGGATATTGCTTTTGTCGTTGGATTACTTGGCAGGTATCAAAGTAATCCAGGTATGGAGCATTGGAAGGCTGCTAAGAAGGTTATGAGGTACTTGAAGGGTACTTTAGATCATATGCTAATATACAGGAGATCAGATTATTTGGAGCTGATCGGGTACTCGCACCCTAATTTTGCAAAATGCCTAGATACCAAAAAGTCTACAACTGGTATATTTTTTCGCTTGCTAGTGGAGCGATTTCATGGAAGAGCAGTAAACAAAGTATTATTGCTCCTTCGACCATGGCTGCAGAGTATATTGCATGTTACGAGACCATATCACATGCTATTTAGTCTAAGAATTTTATCACAGATTTAAAGATTGTGGATTCCATTGCTTGTCCAATAAAGATTTTCTGTGATAGTTCAGCTGCAGTTTTCTTTGCCAATACAACAAGATTATAGTGGGGTGTAAACACTTAGACACCTAGTATCTTATTATGAGAAAGAAGATAGATGAAGGTTATGTTAGAATTGAATATATCAGTACCAAGTGTATGATTGCAGACCCAATGACCAATGGGCTAGCACTTGGGTCATATAAAGATCATATTAGCAGTATAGGTCTGATTAATTCTTTTGATTTATAAGATTATGACATTTTTTTTTTATCTTTTTTCAATAAAGTTACAATTTTGATGCAACTGTGTTGGACGGTTTAATAGACATAAAGTTTTGTCTATTAACGAATGGACATATAGTTTTCAGTTCATTCATAAAGTTGTACCATATAAAGTACTTGGTTAAAAGATGAAGACGATATGGTAATTATGGAAGAAAATTTTCAATTTAAATAGGTGGACCGCTATAGTTTCTATCATTGTAGTCTTTTAGTTTGAGTTAAGAATCAAGTGAGTTCTAAGTTATTTGACCATAAAGTTTCCAATAATGGGCAATAAAGTTTGGAGTATAGAAAATCTGTTAATGGAATATAATTAATACAAGCCAAGTAGAAGATTGTTAGGATTTTCATATATGTGGTGTAGTATCACGACCTTTCTTGCCTTTTTTATAATTCCTTTTGAATAAAGTTAGTTGTTAGGAGATTAAATTATCGACTTTTTAGAGTAGAACTTCTGCGCTTGCGAGTATTTTTCTATGGTAGAGCTCGGAAAAGGAGAATAACAAAGCGATCGGATCTGAAATCCGACTTACGGATATCACAGAATGAGTCGTTAGTGTTAACAGGTACGATTGAAGAAGTAGAATCCGTTAAGGGCCTTGGTGCATCAAAATCCGCATCGGATATCTTAGAAATGTTGCTTAGGTGGCACGCTTATCGAGAAGTTGGTTGGAGAATTCCTTTTTAATCTATATCAAAATTTTGGAATTCGTACGTACACGAAAAAAAAAGAAAAAAGGGAAAATTTATCGCTTCCCGAATTAGGGTTTCCCTTTTTCCTTCTCGTTCCTCCTCGTGGTGTCGGGAACCAAAGACGAAAACGACGCTAATGCCGGGGGACGGACCGAGGAGCATCACCGTCACCGGAAGGCGGGATCGTATCGTCTGTTCCGATCTTACCAGGTTATCTTACCCCGTTAATTTAGGTTTTTGCTGTGCTTTTCGTTATGTACATCGTTTTATGTTTCGGGCTTTCGGCGGAATGTTTTATCGGCGTCGCCACCGCACCGCCCGATGCCCTAGCCGCGCCGCGCCGCTATGCCCATGTTGCGCACCGCCGGATGTCCTAGCCGCACGCATGCCCCGGCAGTGCGGGGCCGCGCGCCGCCAACCTGGCCGCGCGAGGCTTCGCCGTGCTGCGGGCGCATGACCAGGCAGCGCGGGGCCGCGCGCGACCAACCAGGCCGCGCGGGGCTTCACCACGCCGCGGGCACAGGGCCACGTAGCGTGGGGGCCGCGCGCTGCCAAGGCTTGGCCGCGCGGGGCACCACCGCGCTGCGGCCGCACGCCGCGCAGCGCAAGGCCGCGCGCCGCCAGCACTTGCCCACAAGGGATGGTAGCCGCGCTGTGTGCGCGCGCCCCGTCCAGTGGGCTGCCGCGTGTCGCTACGCGCCCACTGCTGCGCACCGCCGCTGCTTGTTGGCGTAAAAAAAAAAAACTTTAGGGGGAAAGATTATGGTTGGCCCGTAATATCGATTTGTCTATATATTTCTAATAAGCCCCGTATAAGTCCAAAATTTTTAACATATTAATAATTTGGGTCTAACAAATTTTATTGCAAATTCAATCCCTTAATAGGCCATTTGTGAACACAAGCTTAGACCATTTGTGAACACAAGCTTATGGGTCTCATCAAAGCTCCGTCGATTTTTTAGTCTACCAAATCAGTCGGATCCTATTTTTTCTGCCCAGCGGGCCTTGCATTATAGTCAACTTCTTGTTTAAAGATTCAATTTCAAAAATTATGTTCAAATTAAATTTTGAATTTTGAATTTCAAATTTCCAACCAAATTTTAAAATATCTCTCAGATTCCTATTTCATTCGAAATTCAAATTTCGAACCCAATTTCAAAATATCTTTCAACCGATTTATCCAAACTTACCCATATCCTATTTATTTGGAATTCAATTTTGAATTTTTGAATCCAAGCAAATTCTCTCGTTCGAAATTTGAACCTCTCAATTTTGAAATTCGAACATATTCAATTTTGAAATTTGAAATTTGAAATTTAAATACAACCATACTTTCTCAAATTTGAACATAACCATTCAATTTTGAAATTTGAAATTTGAAATTTAAATACAACCATACTTCTTCAAATTTGAACATAATCGTTCAATTTTGAAATTTGAACACATTGAAATTTGAACATAATCGGTCAATTTTAAAATTCGAACATATTCAATTTTGAAATTTGAAATTTAAAATTTAAACACAACCATACTTTCTCAAATTTGAACATAACCGTTCAATTTTGAAATTTGAACACATATTGAAATTTGAACATAATCGGTCAATTTTAAAATTCGAACATATTCAATTTTGAATTTTAAAATTTAAAATTTGAACATAACCATACTCCCTCAACATATTGAAATTTGAACATAATCGTTCAATCTTGAAATTTGAAATTTAAAATTTGAATATAACCATATTCTCGCAATATTGAAATTTAAACAAAATATTTTAATTTTAAAATTCGAACATATTCAATTTTAAAAATTTGAAATTTGAAATTTGAAATTTGAAATTTGAATATAACGATTTCCCAACGTATTCAAATTTGAACCACGTATTTTCCTCAACAAACCCACATTCCCGCGCACGTAGTTTCTCAACAAACCCGCATTTTCTGGCCAACCCCTTAACAAATCCCAACAAACCCAAGCGATATTTCTCTGCCACTCCCCACTATAAAGAAATAGAAAGAATAAAAGGGAGATTTTTTCTTTTGCCTTTTCTCAAACAACCTCCCATATTCCACCACAAAAAAAAAACAACCTCCTCCCAGATTCCACCACATATCCCACATCGCCACATCAAAAAAAAAAGCACAACATACTTCCTCAACCCTCCGATCAATTTCCTCAACAACTCCGATCGGCTTCCTCAGCACCTCCGATCGACTTCCTCAGCACCTACGATCGACTTCCTCAGCACCTCTGATCGACTTCCGCGACCATCTTTTCAGACTAATTTCTCAGGTTAAAAAAAAAAAAAAAAGAAATTTAATAAAGCCGGTTCGGACCTGCGACCATCTTTTCAGACTAATTTCTCAGGTTAAAAAAAAAAGAAAATCTAATAAAGCGGTTCGGACCTTTTCGGACGCCCTAACTTTAGGCTCAAAAAACAAAAAAAAAAAGGAACAAAAGAAAAAAAAGGAAATTTAATAAAGCCTCTTCGGACGTCCTAACTTTAGGCTCAAAAAAAAAAAAGAAAAAAGGAAATTTAATAAAGCCGGTCCGGACCTCTTCGGACGTCCTAACTTTAGGCTCAAAAGAAAAAAAGGAAATTTAATAAAGCCGGTTCGGGTCCTCTTCGGACGCCCTAACTTTAGGCTCATTCAAAAAAAAAAAGAAAAGAAAAGGAAATTTAATAAAGCCGGTTCGGACCTCTTCGGACGCCCTAACTTTAGGCTCAAAAGAAAAAAAAGGAAATTTAATAAAGTCGGTTCGGGTCCTCTTCGGACGCCCTAACTTTAGGGTCATTCATAAAAAAAAAAAAGTAAAAGGAAATTTAATAAAGCCTGTTCGGGTCCTCTTCGGACGCCCTAACTTTATGCTCATTCATAAAAAAAAAAAAAAAAAAAAAAAAGGAAAAGGAAATTTAATAAAGCCGGTTCGGATTTTCTTCGGACGCCCTAACTTTAGGCTCAAAAGAAAAAAAAGGTAAAGCCGATTCGGGTCCTCTTCGGACGCCCTAACTTTAGGCTCAAAAGAAAAAGAAAATTTAATAAAGCCGGTTCGGGACCTCTTCGGACGCCCTAACTTTAGGTTAAGTCAAAGAGGGATTGGTTCGGATCTCAAATCAAATTACAAAATAAAAGGGATTGAACCCCGAGATAAGATTAGTGGATTTTCTTCGGATCCCAAATTAAATTATAAGATAAAAGGGATTGAACCCCAAGATAAGATTAGTGGGTTTCCTTCGGATCTCAAATCAAATTGTAAGATAAAAGGGATTGCTTCGGATCCCAAATCAAATTACAAGATAAAAGGGATCGAACCCCAAGATAAATTAGTGGATTTCCTTCGGATCCCAAATCATCCCAAGTGAAAATAAAATAACGGGAATTTATTCGGATCCCAAATTATTTCAAAAGGGATTCCTTCGGATCCCAAATCAAAATAAAATAACGGGATTTCTTCGGATCCCAACTAATTTCAAAAAAATGAATTTCTTCGGACCCCACATCAAAATAAAATAACGGTATTTCTCCGGATCCCAAGATAAAATAAGAGATTTTCTTCGAACCCCAAGATAAGATTAAGGGATTTTCTTCGACCCCAAATAAAATAAAATAAAAGGGGATATCGAAACAAACAGAAATTTCTTTGAATCCAGAGTCGATTTCAAATAAGATTCAAATGGATCTAATCAACTTGGAGCCTGGGTCCGATTCAAAAAGGACTAATAAATGAATTCAATCATTTATTAAATAAGGCTCAACCCATATGCATGCCTCAAATTTACCCATATGAAAATAAGGCTCAGTCCACATACGGATCCCAACCACATACGGGTCCCAAATCCAATCCTGATATAATATAAGCCGAGTCCACAAATAAAAAAACCCAAAACTCATTCGATCCACAAATAAAACCCAAAACCCATTCGATCCACAAATAAAAAAACCCAAAACCCATTCGATCCACAAATAAAACTGATAACCCATTAGATCCACAAATAAAATCCAAAACCCATTCGATCCACAAATAAAAAAATCCAAAACCCATTCGATCCACAAATAAAAAAATCCAAAATCCATTCAATCTCATCGCCTTAACACATATAATTAAGGCAAAACTACATCCAAACCGACTAGATTCTAAATCATATACTTAGAATTTAGCCAAATCCAATTCGATCGAGCTCTAATACATATACTTAGAGTTCATCCAAACCAACCCAACTAACCCTAATACACATACTTAGGGTGTAGTTAACCTTTTACTCTAGCACATATATTTAGGGTAGAAACCAAATCAACTCAACTAATCCTAATACATATGCTTAGGATTAGTCAACCTCTCACTCTAGCACATATAACTAGAGTGAAAAACATATCAAACTCGGCCAATCCTAATACATATAGGACTTAGCCACCTCATACTTTCGAGTCGCATCAAATCTGACCCACCTTAATACATATCCTTGTGGTTTGGTCATGTCTCCACTTTGGAACATACGCCAAATATGGAATCAAATATAATTGAACTCTAATACATATATTTAGAGCCAATTAAACATCATTAAATTCTAACATATATAATTAGAGTTTAATATCGACTAGTTCTCAACACATATACTCGGGATCTAGTCAATGTCAAATCCAGCTGAATCCTAACCCATATACTTAGGATTTGGTCAATCATTAGGATACGATTTATTCTATCCTCCCCGCAAAGGTCTCTTAATCGAAGGTACCCCAATCACATGGGGGTAATTAACAATAGATGCTTGCGTCTATTGGAAGTCATGGATCCGCAATACCTGATACCCACATACACCCATCCAATCACATACAAATATTCATCTGAATCGTGAATACCATCCCACGGGAATCCCGAAAAAAAAAAGAGGTGAACCACGCGAGATGAGTCATTCAAGATCGCAGACACTGCTGCAGCCGCGCCGCGCTGTTCGCGTGCCACGCCCTGCCGAGGGCCGCGCCCTGCCAGGCCGCCGCGCGGGGCTGCTGCTTGCGCCACGCGCACCCGCACGGGGGTGGTGCCCGCGCTGGGCTGCTGCTTGTGCCGTGCGCACTCGCGCGGGCCGCGTGGGGCTACTGCTTGCGCCGCGCACGCCAGCGCGGGGATGGTACCCGCGCGGGGCTACTGGTTGCACCGCGCGCGCCTGCGCGGGGATGGTGCCCGCGTGGGGTTGCTGGTTGCACCGCGGGCCCCCGCGCGGGGCGGCTGTGCTGTGTACGCAAGCCCGCTCGGGCTGAGCCCACGCGGGGCTGCCGCGTTGCTGCGATGCCGCCCGCGCTTGCCGCGTAGGGCTGCCGCGCCGGTGCTTTGCCTCCCACACAGGACAGCCGCGCAGCCGCTACGCCGCCCGCGCATGCCCGCGCGGGGCTGTTGCACGGTGTGCGCGAGCCGCGCAGGGCTGTGCCCGCGCGGGGCTGCCACGCCGCGCCGCTTTTGCGCCGCACCTTGCGGTATGCTATTGCCGCTGCCGCTCGGTTTTCGCTTTCGCCTTTATGTTTTTCGGGTCACGATTTCTACCCGGGTGGTTAGGATTTTACGGTACATTGTTCGTTGTGCTGTCAGGCTATCGCCGGATAGCGGTCGGGTCCACTGTTTTCGCAGGCAAAGCTTAAGTCTTACTGTTGTAGTTTTTCCTGGGGACTTTTTTTACGTCCGGGAGTCGTGCGAAGGCGCGGGACGGTTTCAGATGTTTCGGTCGACAATTTTCGAGGTGGGTACCTTTATCCAAAAAAGGGGATGTCGTCGGTATGAACATATCGAGCTTTCCCTTTCTTCGTTATTAACGTTTGTTTATAGTTATGTTACTTATGAGTATGGTAGTTTTGGTTTGAACAATATTATGAGTTGATGACTAACCCCATGTTCTGCACGTGTATCGGCACTTATACCTTTTGGAGCAACGAGTGTCGCAGGGGTTTATGAAACTCATTTTATTATGGTTACTATGCTCATGGCGCTTGCACGCACACCAGCGGTTTGGCCACCATGTCGGTGTACTTTTCCGGAAAGGTGATCTGATGACCTGTGAACCCTATGAGGTGACGTTAGTGGGGCCCCCTTGTGGTTATTTGTGGAGCTGCACTTGTGCAGTGGGGGTTTAAATGCACCAAGGCGAGAGCGGGGCAGATTTCTTTTGCCTGAGGTCCCTGGATCGACATGGCAGGTGCTCAGTTCAGTTTCTCGGGGGCGATATGATTGATTGCAGGATGGGGTTGTGAATGCTCTGGTTTTACGGTTTGATTTATTATCTGTACCTTTTAGTATCATACTTGTCGTTTTATTACATCTGTACTCTTCGTGTCACTGACTTCCCACACTGTGACAGGTTCAATCAGGGGTAGGATCTGCGACGGCGGCGAGGTTGCGATTGGAGAGTCTTAGCCAATCTTCTGGTTGGTGATATCTTACCTTCTCTTTATTGCTTATTTCAGTTGGTTAGTCTATTTCGCATATGGTTTAGTTTTTGTGGTGGATGTGGATGTTGAGATGGATGACCGGTGTTTGGACAACGGTATGATAAAGAAGAGTCAGGGACGAGCCCTTTTGGTATGTAGTTTTCGCTGTCACTTAGTTTTCGGGATTGGATAAATGATTGTGGTCTCATAGATCTTTGGTGCACTGGTTCTCAGTTTACATGGTGGAATTGTCGGCATGACTTTTCATTTTCCTTATGCATTTCAAATGCGGTTTTCAACAACATAAAAAGGGTTGCGAAAAGTATTTCAAAAATCAGGTGTCACATAGGCACAATATTTAAAATCCGTGGATTTATCCTTTCAAACTTATGCTGTGCTAAATTAACATCGTTTTACAACATAAGCATCTTCTTACTTCACTACTCGGTTGTTGTGGTTAAAGTATAGTGGTGATAGCTACGCCGTACATACGCAAGTGAGACTCTGTCTATCATACGGAGAGAACTGGTGTATGTGGTGGGTCTGGGCACGTGCCTCGCGGGAGCCTTTTTTTTTAAAAAAAATGTACTGTATTTTTCACTATTTATCTTCTCCCGGGGCGTGACATGTGGCCTAATTAATTATATTTAAATTTAAATTTACTATAGATAAAGTTCAATCCTAAAATATATAGAATTACTTGATATGGTATATCTATCCCCTTTCCATTTATTTAAATTAAATTAAATCCTAATCAGACTTTGATGGAAAGTTGATTTGAAATCTATATAAAGGGGTACTGATCCTGCCACCTACTTACGTGCATTCTGATAAGATTATTCATCAATTTCACACCATACGTGTGACACCCCCGGAATTTGAGTTAGTCCTATATATAAATGATATAATAGAACTAAATCTCTTAACTCGGTTATACCATTTTGCGTGGTAGTTAGGCCCAAGAGGTTAAAAGGGTTGAGCGTGATAGAGCTAGAGTAATTCTAGGATTGGTGACCTCCTAGAAAGTTGGGGCGTCACAGTTGGTATCAGAGCCAATCACCAACCGGGAATGTGAGATGAGTCTCGGCTGAGCGAGGGTTATATAGCGGGAAGTGCACGGCTCCCTGTCTAATGACATTTATGGGTGGAGTGCAGCTCCCCACATGGTCAACTAAGACTAGCGAGATAAGTCTCACATCGCCTGGTACTTGTGAGTGTGCTTGAGCCTGACGTGGACGTCAGGGCTTAAAGGGAAAAGAATGTGACACTCCGGGAATTTGGATTAGTCCTATATATAAATGATATAATATTACTAAATCTCTTAACCCAACTATAGTATTTTGGATAGTAGTTAGGCCCAAGAGATTAAAAGGATTGAGCGTGTTAGAGCTATAGTAGTTTTAGGATGGGTGACCTCATGGGAAGTTGGGGCGTCACAATACGATGGGTGACTTCCTGGAAAGTTGGGGCGTCACACTCCTGGGAAGTTGGGGCGTCACAATACGATGGGCGACTTCCTGGAAAGTTAGGGTGTTACATACTAGAGAGTGCTTGAGACAAGAGGAGAAACCAGATTATCTAGTTTGGTTGGTAGCGTTCGTATTCTAATCGGATTTCTTGCTTTCGCTGTTTTATCAAGAATTTCTTCTCTATGATACTCTGCAAGTTATTTTACAGTTCTATTTATGATCCTGAATATTGGTATATATTCAATTATTTTATTATTATATCATATAAATTCTATCAAAAGCTGCATAGTGGGAAGAAAAAAAGAAAGAGAATGCTACTAAGTAATAATAAATAAAGCATGGGGACAAAGTTGGTATTCAGACTCATATAGGAATGTCAATGAGTGCGGACACTTAAATTTTTACTCAAACCTGAATCCAAAGAGGATGAGTTTATTTGATACAAAACGAACATTATTTCGGATATTAGTACACAAAATGAAAACCCCATGGATCATGTATGAATTTTTTTCGTACTCAATCTAAACCCGAATTAATTTTATATTATATAATGTATACAAACTTTTGATATTATATTTAAGGCTAAATTACAGAAAACCCCCCTGTCATATCCCGCTTTTCCACTTTACCCCCCTGTCATTAAAAAGTCGACAATCTGCCCCCTCGTAATTACCAAATTGTCTTTAGGGGGCAACGACGTTAACGGGAATGGAAAATTGACGAAAATGCCCTCCTTTTTTTCTTTTTTTTATTCCGAAGTTTTTTTTTATTTTATTCCGAAGTCTTTTTTTTTTTTTTAAGGATATTTTCTAAGGGTATTTTGGGTATATGAAATTATATTTTCAAAACAAATGACGGTCAACTGACGACGAGGGGGTTATTGCACAATTCTGTAATTACGAGGGGGCAGATTGTCGACTTTTTAATGACAGGGGGGTAAAGTGGAAAAGCGGGATATGATAGGGGGGTTTTCTGTAATTTAGCCTATATTTAAATATCTACTTTTTCACATTTTTTCTTTTTATTTTTAAAAACTTATATTTTGCAGTCTCAAAATTTTAAAAATATTTTCAGAACGACATTAATACATAGAATGAAAGGAGCAAATTATCCTTATACTTGTCCTAGAGGTAAACAATAAGGCAGTGTTTGGTTGCAGGATAAAATGGGAATAACCTATTTTATCCTGTAAATTGAGCCAAACACTAACTAAAATAGTTAGTTTTAAATATCCCCCTCTTAACGGGTTATCCAAGGATAATCCGTTAAGAGCTAACCCCTAGGACCAGCGGAATTGCTTAATTCCGCTGTTTATCCCAGGGGCAACACTCGGAAAGGCCTGCGAAGTTAATGCCCGCATCAACCTCCCTTCTCCCCAATCCCTCTTCGTTAATGCCCTAGCTTCTTCCGAATCCCCTCGTTAATGCCCTAGCTTCTTCCGAATCCCCTCGTGTCGGACGCGATCTTGTGCCGAATCGCCCGTCATTAATGCCCTAGCTTCCTCGTGTCGGACACCATTTTCTTCCGAGCTGATCCTGTGGCAAAAGGTTCATAAAAATGGAGATCTTCGTTAATGTCACACACCTACCTTCCTCCTCCCGCCTCGCCCTTCGTTAATGCCCTAGCTTCCTCGTGTCGGACCCCCTCTTCTTCCGAGCTGATCCCAGTGGCAAAAGGTTGGAAAAATGGTCATCTTCGTTAATGTTGCACACCTACCTTCCTCCTCCCGCGTCGCCCTTCGTTAAGACCCGATTTCGTTCTTCCTCGTGTCGTGCGCCATCTCTATCCTCTCTACTTCTCTCAACTCATCTTGCAGTGAGCATAATAATTATAAAGATCTCATTTGAGATCCACCTTCATGGTAACCCATTTCTCATGTTTCTTTCTTTCTCTTTACTCTCCTGCACTCTGACTCTTGCAATCTAAGGCAAGATTTGTGCTCCATCATTCTCGGCGCCTTTACTGAGTAGTCCATTCGCCAATTAAGTGCGACCACCAACCTCAGTGTGCCTTAGGTAAACAGGGTGCCTTATTTCTCTTCCTTTCCTCTATAAAAGTGAGTGGGAATCAAAGGTAAAGCTTCTCTTTACATTGTCTTATTATGTTGTGTTGCTGTAGAAGTGTTCACTGTTGGTTATTTGAACCTTACCTGTGTTGCTGTAGAAGTGTTCACTGTTGGTTTTTCAGCATTGTTCTTATCTTATTGAGGTGATGTTTTCTTTGATTATACTCCCCATTAATTGTGCTTTTGTAGTTTAAGCTTTCACATATGGACTCGGCTGACAGACAAAGTTTAGAATGCCCTTTGCAAGAATCAGTAAAAAGTAGGGTAAGATCCTCTAACTGGAACCAAAAAATGGACTCGGCAATGTCGAACTTAATGACAGAGGAGCATACTCTTGAAAATTTTGTTAATGGGAGTTTTACTCTATTGGCATGGATTAGAATGGTTTGAGACTTCAATGAGAGGACTAAATTAGGCTTTAACAAAGTCCATTTGCAAAATCGTTATAAAGTCTTGAAGCGTCAATATGTGATGTATTAAACTTTAGCGAACAAGAGTGGATGAGGGTGGGATTATACACAAAACATTCCAACTGCCGGCGACCCTAGTGATTGGGATGCCATTATAACGGTATGTTATTTTTTCGACTACCATCAATTATTTCTTAATAATTCAATTATGCATAATATTTGAGGCTATGCACAATTGCAACTTATATATATTTTTTTATTTCATAGGAAAATTCATCTTATGCTAAGTGCCGGGACAAACCATTTCCTGCATATCAAGCTATTGAGTTCTTGTCGGGAAAGGCCACTGCAACCGGAAGGCATGGATTTACTACTCAAATGGATGTTGAGGATGTTCGTAGCACCTCTTCATCTACTCCTGCTATGCACCCACTTGACATGAAGAACTTAGGAAAGAATTTAGAGGAGGTTAATGACGCAAATTCAACTTCTCCAGCTTCAACTCCAATTAAAATAAGTAGCCACAATGTGGGTAGTGCCTCTGGTCACACTTCATCCATGAAAAGGGTTCGAGTGTCACCACCAAATCCTACACCAACTTCAAACCGTAGACGAAAAGATGACGGTCGAATGGAAGCTATTTATGATCTCGTTGAATTGGGGAAGAAAAGAACGGAAATAGCACAAGCTATAATGCAGCATGAGTTACAAGCACGTCCAAAAATCCACTTTATAGAGGAGTGTATGGAAAGGCTGGAGCAATCAATCGCCAAATTTTCTTATGCAGTTTCTTCTATGTGCAGTCATGTCTGGAGCAATCAATCGCCGAATTTTTTCTGCAGAACTCGTTGCCGATCTCATGACATTCTTAGACGAGGAAGAAGACTACGCCGAAGAAGTGCATGCATTGCTTATTGAAAATGAAGATTTGTCATTCCACAGCACCATAGTTAATCGGCCTTGTCGTACACGACCTTTCACTGGCCATCAGCTAATTCATGACATTTTAAGTGGCCATCCTGATAGGGGATACCAACATTTTAGGATGATCACAACTATGTTTATAAGGCTTCGAGATGAACTAGTTGGAAAGGGTTTTATAAAAGGCACTAGGCATTTAACTGCTGACGAGCAACTTGGAATATTTCTGTTTGGGGTAGGTCATGGTGTGGCGAATAGCGTTTTAGCTGAAACATTTCAACATTCAGGCGAAACGATTAGTAGGCATTTCAATAATGTGCTGTGAGGTGTCGTGGAACTTAGACATGATTATATCCAACTGTCGCCTTCTAATGTGGGAGTACATACAAGAATTTTAGAAAATCCACTGTTCCATCCATTCAAGGTGAGTATAGTATGAAATAATTTTTTCACTCTTTGTAAGTTAACCTAATATGTGATGTTAACTATTTATGTAACTATTGATTTGCATAATGCAATTGGTGCAGTAGATGGGACACACATATCGACGGTTGTACGGAAGGCTAAGCAGCCAAGATATCGATGTCGAAAAGGGTTTACATCTCAGAACATGATGGCGGCATGTTCATTTGACCACCAATTTCTATTTGTGTGCGCCGGATGGGAGGGTTCTGTGTTGGGTTATGCTAATAAGGATCTAAATAGGTACTATCAAACACCTAGAGGGGGGTGAATAGGTGTAATATTTTAAAAACAAATCTCAGTGCAAAAATAAAAACCAATGCGGAAAATAAAAACAGCACACCGAGATTTACGTGGAAACTCCAATCCAGGAGAAAAACCACGGGACCAACACGCAATAACAATCCACTAAGAATTGAAGAATAACAAGGTGATTACCGACTCCACGGACTCGACCTCTCCTTCAAGTTCTTCGGACCTTGCGCTCCACCGATTGCACGTCCACTGCACACGTTCGAATCCACGAACGCCACTCGAATCCACGAGCACACGTTTCGAATCCACGAAACGCCTTCAACACACCGAATCCACGGTGCTACGTCGAATCCACGACGCAAACTCAGCCGATAAAGAATATAGGCTTCGATGGTGATCCTTTGCTTAGATTATCATTGAAGAACCGTAGAAAGAATTTCTAAGCAAAGTTTAGATCAATTCGACAAAAGATAGATCTTGGAAGAACCGTCGAATTGACCTAAAAGAGGCTAAAAAGAAGAACGGTAAAAACCTAGCCTCTAGGGTTGCTCACGAATGTTTTCGGTATTGGTCGGTACCTCTTGAGAAACCCTAAGTGTCTATTTATAGTTTAGAAACCTTTGGAAAGAGATAAGCATCAAAAACTGCCTTTTCTGAAATTTTTCCGCACGACGATCCGGATCGGATCTACGGCGATCCTGACTGTCGCCATTTTTCAGCGATTCCTGAAAAAACAAGGTTCGGGATCCGGATCGGAATTCTGATCCGGATCGGAATTCTGATCCTGATCGGAATTCTGATCCTGATCGGAATTCTGATCCTGATCGGTTCGGGATCAGAAATTCTGATCCGGACCTGAACATCCCATGTCCAGTTTTTGATTTTTATGCAATTAAAAATTCATCCAAGTGTTTCTACACTATAAAAGTATTCGGATCACCAAAATTATTTAGTTAAACGTACCTGATCATTCCGAATCCATTTTCCTTGAGATTGATGTAATGATCCACAATTCTTCAACTTCAATCTTCAAGACTCAAAACACTGAGTGTCAACTTGAGCTCTTGTTGAATCTTCTCTAAGTCTTTGATTGCTGATTGACAATTTGATCCCTTCAAGACTCCGACTCAACTCACTGACTTGACTCACGAAATATGCCAACACCAAAATGCCGTAACAATCTCCCCCTTTGGCAATTTCGTGACAAAACCCAAAAATACATAAAACGCTCAAGTCACTCATCTTAAACCAAAAAATCGAAATTCAATGTTATCACCAAAACATTGATTTTCTTTGCGTGAAAGATCCAATAAATACAAAATTACATTTGAACCAAACAGTCCTAGAACATACTCTATGACTTAGGACTTGGAGTCTTAAAGTGATGTAATTCCTGTAAAACAAAACTCCAAACAAAATCAAACGTTAGTCGTTAGAAATTAAAATCCTACATTTGATTCGTCCTTTTGGTTCTTTTGTTTTTCGGCTCTTTCAAACTTTTCTTTATCTCCCCCTATCTTGAGCATCTCTAACATGTTTTCCATGTTCTCCATGTTCTCCCCCTGTCTTGAGCATTTATGTTCTCCCCCTTTGTGATACGATCATTATTTTCTGTTCTCCCCTTTTTGTCACAAATTGTCAAACAGTGAACATACTAGACAAAAGAAAATCACTAACATCATTAGTTCATAGAGAAAGAGAGATAAAAGCTCAGTTCCGGTATATAACAAAAATGCAGATTGCGTACCGGTACCAGAAAGCAAAATCAAATAATTTCTTGAAACAAATCCAGATTTTGAAATCTTTTCAAATACCGATTTGTATTCCATCAAGAAATCAATTTAAGATCTTTAAACAATGAATTCACACAGATGCCATTCAATCCAATTAATTTCACAAAATTAAAAAGATTTACTCTTAAATCATGAAAAACAAAGATAAAGCATTATAAACAGTTTTTCATGTTATATTCATCAAACACAAGTCATCAAAAATAATCTTGAGATCCAAACTCTATCAAGATGTAACGGATTTACAAAGATGACTTACGGAGATTTCCAAATGACATCAATCTTGAATTCTACCCTTTCTTGAGATTGAGGTATAGAAAAAGTATGTAAGCACTTTAGCGCATCAACTTTAAACAAAAGTCATCGTTTCATGCAACAAGAAATAGATTATACCAAATCTATCAAAAATACTCAAAAATAAAACAAAAATTTATGAAAATTAAAACCCTTAAAGTTGAACAACTTCAATCACATCTAACATGATCTTATGCGTAATGCCTTTATCAAATTATCAATTTGGTAAAGAAAATGAAATACCAAGATCAATAGATGTTTGAAATCCCAGATAAGTTAGATAATATATCTAGACAATCTGTTGAAGAGAGTGGCTCTTTGAGCATCTTTCATTAAAAATCCCACCTTATACCAACCTTGAAATTTGACAGAGTCAAGTATTTCAACATGCATTTCATTTTTTTTTTCAAAAAAAAACTTTGCTTGGCATACATGGGGTATCTTTTTCCTCCATGTGGTGGTAGTTTTCACACTCCTCATTGGGATGTAGCTCTTTCCACATCTTTTGAGCATTTTACATTTCTTTGACTCCCCCTCAATTGGCTATCAATTATTTAATATATAAGGTATTCAACCAAAAATTGATCTCGCATTCATACTCGACTAAATAGTCAAATAAGATAATGACTATACCAAGAGATCATTGAGAGAGAAATTGACTTTGATCACTTAAAAGATGACTTAATTAACATAAATGATCATTGCAACATTGAAATATTATGATGTCAAAAGCATAATAAATTTCTAAATGCGTGAAGAGATGCAATTAAAGTCAATTATGATCAATGCTCAATTAATGTCCTATGTACAAACATAGATGAAGAACAAGAACACACAACAAAACCTAACCTAAGCAAAAGTTTCAAAAAGAGGTTATTTCAAGGAAAGCATTCCAATTGCTTTACACAAATGAATAAAACATTTTTGATCCAAAGGTTTTGTCAAAATGTCAGCTAATTGATCCTCAGTTGAAATATATGAAAGTTGAAGAATATTTGATTCAACTAGCTCTCTAAGAAAATGATATCTAAGTTCAATGTGTTTTGTTCTTGAG
Organism: Tillandsia fasciculata; assembly: GCA_029168755.2. Classification (NCBI taxonomy): domain Eukaryota; kingdom Viridiplantae; phylum Streptophyta; class Magnoliopsida; order Poales; family Bromeliaceae; genus Tillandsia; species Tillandsia fasciculata. The sequence continues at coordinate 16,094,489 of CM054948.1, forward strand.
TGCAACACTGGATTTTTAGAAATGTTTATAGCACTTGTGTTGTCACACAGAATTCACACAACCGAGATAGATTAAGCATCTAAAGATCACACATGATTTCTAAAATTTGATGCTTATAACTATCAAAAACTCCTATAATGAAGTATCTATATGATTATGATTATGGAGTAAAGTAAATAATTCATATAAAATTAAATTGGAGTGAATGAATCGTGAAACCCTTTTTATTCAATGCACTTGTTCAATAAAAACCCTTTTGTTTCAAAACAAAACATAAAACCAAGAGCATTGAAAACATGTAATGCAGAGATTAAGAAAAATATGAAGGGAAAACCAATCAAAGCATTACATACAGTCATAAGCTATTTAGAACTTAAGACAAGGAAAGATATCACCTTTCCGAATCCAAAATCGCTGGATTTTGGCTTGTCTTGATTCGTTGTGGCCGGGGGTTGTCCGCTTTGACTGTTGATCCACCTTAGGTCTTTGCCTCGCAATGATCCACTTGTATGATTGATGTTGTGGCTCGGACCTTTGGTGGGTTGAGTGAACTCCTTTGACTTGATGTGTCTTTTGATTCCGTTGAGTCCGCTCCGTAGATGAAGTTGCCGAAGGACTTTTCTTTCTCTTTTTCGGGCAATTCTTCACCAAATGTTCTTCAAGTCCACATAGGTGACAAGTTTTTCCTTTCAATTTCATTGTGGAACTTGAAGCATGCACAGTTTGGTCCTTTTTAAATCCCAAACCAACCTTGCTTGTTTGACCTAATCCGGACATACAATTAAGTTTCTTGGAACCGGTTGAAAGCCTTTGTATGTCGGATTTGAGTTCATGAACTTGCTTGGTCAAAGCTTGGTTGGTGACATGAATCTCCTCAAACTGCTTTTCAAGAAAACCAATCTTGTCCATATATGATTTAGCGTTCGTCTCCGATTGGTTTAGCTTTTCTTGGAGGATTTTATTGTTATCCAATAAACGTGCTTGTTCCTCCTCGAGATCATGAAGTTTGATCTTTAAAGCTTGATTCTCGTCTTGAACTTCAAGTCGTTGCTTCCTCAACTTCTTGATATGCTTGGCCATCTTCTTTGATTCCGCAAGAAGTTGTTGGTATGCCTCAACGAGTTCTTCTTCGTCCGACTCCCCCTCACTTGATGACTCTCCGCCGGTTGTTGATGTTTCATGCAAAATCAAAGGAATAGAGTCAGTGACTAAAGATGATAAGCACAAATTAGAAGAGGGAATTTGAGAGGCATGAAAAGCAACAATTTTTTCTTTTTCCTCTTCACTTGAGGTCGATTCATCGAAACTAGAATCGTCCCAAGTTTTTGCTTGCAAAGCCTTCTTTTTGTATGATTTCTTAGAAGGACAATCCGTTGAAATATGGCCGTAGCCTTTGCATCGATAGCATCGGATTTCCCCTTCGAAATCATCGTTTTCTTTAGAAGGTTTTGCAATGCCTTTGAGTTTAGAGGATTTAGAACCCGATGATCCTTTAGATGGTTTCGTGGATGAAGATCCATCGGTTCGATTCTTCCAAAATTTCCGACGAAATTTCTTTGTGATCCGCGCCAATTGTTCTTCAAACTCGGCTAAAGAGATTTCATCATCGGAACTTGATTCGTCATCTTCTTCCTTTGTTGATTTGAATGCAATACCTGTAAGCTTAGAAGAAGACTTGGAAGAATTTTGATTAGTAGGAAAAGTCATCTCATAAGTTTGCAAAGCACCTACTAATTCCTCTACACTCATCTCATCCGGATGACTAACGGTTTCAATGGCGGTAACCTTTGCCCTAAACCGTTCCGGAAGAGTCCGAAGTATCTTTCTTACAATTTTCGACTCCGGGATCTTTTCTCCTAAATTAGCACATGTATTAATTACATCTTGAAGTCTAGTGTAATAATCTGTAAACAATTCATGCTCTTCCATATGAATAGAGTCAAATTGACTTGTAAGCATCTGGAGCTTTTGAATTTTTACAAGATTAGTACCCTCATGTGTAATTTTGAGAATATCCCAAATTTCCTTCGCGGTTTCACACGCGGAAATTCTTGTAAACTCAGTCGAGGAAAGAGAATTATATAAAGCGTTCATACCTTTCCCATTGTAAGAAGATCTTTCGATTTCCTCTTTAGACCATCTAGAGCGAGGTTTTGGGGTAGTAGAATTTCCTACTTCCTCAACAGGATGCACCCAACCGTATTCAACGGTTTGCCATACCCGCTCATCAATTGAGATGAGAAAAGCTCTCATCCGTACTTTCCAATACGCATAATTGGTCCCATCAAAAAGAGGAGGTCTAAAAATATTACCACTTTCACCCGACATGATAGATAAACCTAAAACCCGCTCTGATACCAATTGTTGGATGATCCACAAGGATCTAAATAGGTACTATCAAACACCTAGAGGGGGGTGAATAGGTGTAATATTTTAAAAACAAATCTCAGTGCAAAAATAAAAACCAATGCGGAAAATAAAAACAGCACACCGAGATTTACGTGGAAACTCCAATCCAGGAGAAAAACCACGGGACCAACACGCAATAACAATCCACTAAGAATTGAAGAATAACAAGGTGATTACCGACTCCACGGACTCGACCCCTCCTTCAAGTTCTTCGGACCTTGCGCTCCACCGATTGCACGTCCACTGCACACGTTCGAATCCACGAACGCCACTCGAATCCACGAGCACACGTTTCGAATCCACGAAACGCCTTCAACACACCGAATCCACGGTGCCACGTCGAATCCACGACGCAAACTCAGCCGATAAGAATATAGGCTTCGATGGTGATCCTTTGCTTAGATTATCATTGAAGAACCGTAGAAAGAATCTCTAAGCAAAGATTAGATCAATTCGACAAAAGATAGATCTTGGAAGAACCGTCGAATTGACCTAAAAGAGGCTAAAAAGAAGAACGGTAAAAACCTAGCCTCTAGGGTTGCTCACGAATGTTTTCGGTATTGGTCGGTACCTCTTGAGAAACCCTAAGTGTCTATTTATAGTTTAGAAACCTTTGGAAAGAGATAAGAATCAAAAACTACCTTATCTGAAATTTTCCAGACGACGATCCGGATCGGATTTACGGCGATCCGGATCGTCGTCATTTTTCAGCGATTCCAGAAAAAACAAGGTTCGGGATCCGGATCGGAATTCTGATCCGGATCGGAATTCTGATCCGGATCGGAATTCTGATCCTGATCGGAATTCTGATCCTGATCGGTTCAGGATCAGAAATTCTGATCCGGACTCTGAACATCCCATGTCCAGTTTTTGATTTTTATGCAATGAAAAATTCATCCAAGTGTTTCTACACTATCAAATGTATTCGGATCACCAAAATTATTTAGTTAAACGTACCTGATCATTCCGAATCCATTTTCCTTGAGATTGATGTATATGATCCATAATTCTTTAACTCAATCTTCAAGACTCAAAACACTGAGTGTCAACTTGAGCTCTTGTTGAATCTTCTCTAAGTCTTTGATTGCAGATTGACAATTTGATCCCTTTAAGACTCCGACTCAACTCACTGACTTGACTCACGAAATATGCCAACACCAAAATGCCGTAACATTCTGCAGCTGATATGAGGGTACTACGATGGTGTACTGAGAGTGGCAGCTTTACGGTACCGAAAGGTAACTAATATTATGCAACAGTAAGATATAGCTTTCATTGTCGAAATCTTGATAAAGCTTTCTAATTTTTTCGTAGGAAAATTTTATCTAGTCGATTCGGGATATGCGAACACTGTCCGCTTCCTCTCCCCCTATCGAGGGGAGCGATATCACTTGAGCCAATTCGATGTAAATGCACATGCACGAAGGCATCGGGGACCTTGAGATTTATATAATCATCGTCACGCTCAATTGAGAAATGTAGTTGAGAAAGCTTTTGGAATTCTCAAAAGGCGATTCAAGGTACTTCGACAAGCAACACCGTATCCATATAAAGTGCAGTGTCGCATTGCACTTGCATGTTGTGTGATACACAATTTCATCAAGAGGCATTAAGGGACCGATAGGTACTTCAACATGCAAATGGACCCATTGCCCACGGAAGACAACGAAAATGAATAACACCTCCTTTTGGCCCAGATGAGTCTCAGCGAGGTGATGCCCTTTGCACAATGATCACAGACCAATTGTGGAACAATAGATAGGAGAAAATATGTAAATAATGCAAATTTTATATTTTAACTTATTTTTCTACATGTTGAACTAATTTATCATTTTCTCGCATATGTTGTATCAAGTTATTTCTCTTATCTTCGCACACTTTGTATCAACTTGTTTCTATTCTCAAAATGTTGAATTAAATTTGTGCTATTATTCGCTATTTGTAATTGGAGTATTTCTGTAATATTAGATTTATTACATTCATTCATTACTATTCATGAGTTGTTCAAAGTTAATTCAATTTAAAAACTTTGTTTCATTTCAATATTGAGTTAGATTGTTGCAGTTTTTTAATGTTGAGTTAGATTGTTGCATATTTTCAATATAATTAATTATGGTATTAATTTTCTATACTTTCAAATTTGCTAGTACAAAATTATTAATATAAATCATGATCATCAGATTATCACATAAAATTTCAGAAAAAAAAAAATTAAAACAAAAAAATACTGTTATTAAAAAAAAAAAATCAGTATTAAATTTCAGTAAAACAAAAAAAGATCCAAAATTTCAGTAAAACAACAAAATTCAGTAAAACAAAATACTATTATTAATGAGTATTAAATTAAAACAAAAATTAAATTATTATTAATGAGTATTAAATGAACACAAAATTTAAACCAACCCAAAATTTTATTCATGAGTTCACTCATGAAAAATGCTAAGGGCAAAATTGGTAATATAGAATTTTAACTACCATATATTTTCACTATTCTTGCTTATTCTAAGAAATGAACCAAACACAATTTCAGCTATTTCTAAGAATAACAGCTTTACAAACCAAACACTAATTTTCTTTTATACCTGATTATCCCGGAATAGCAAGCTATCACATGTATAAAAAAATTTATCCCCAAGTTTACAATCCCCGAACCAAACATAGCCTAAGGAAACATAGCCTAAGGAACCAAACAAGAATACATTAAGTGTTTAATGTATTCTTGTTGTTTTTAAAGGCATTTTGGTATATATTATATGAAATAGACAAAAAAATAAGGAAACTTGATGGGGAGGTTAACGGTATCAACTTTAAATTTTGAGAGGATAAATATAGGTATGTAATCGATAAATGTCATATCGTTAGCGCAAACTATTAATTTCAAAGCTCGAGCGGGTAGAAATACGTAACTAATTCACTTAGAGCTGTTTAGTTAGATGTAGTTGTAAAAGCAGTGTAGTTGGAAATACATGTAGTTGTAAATACTGCAGTCGTAATTACATCCAGTCTGTTTGGTTTTGTATAGCTGTTTAGTTAGATGTAGTTGTAAAAGCAGTGTAGTTGGAAATACATGTAGTTGTAAATACTGCAGTCGTAATTACATCCAGTTTGTTTGGTTTTGTATAGTTGTAACTACTTTAATTACATTTTTTCTGTTTGGTAAGTTGAAATTGAGATTTGTATTTGTGAATTCTGTCACGATAGAGATGTTAGATTATCTCTCCTAAATATAAAATAATCATATAATTTTTTAATTATTAATTAAAATTGTATATTTATATATAATTTTATATATTATAAAATTATATATTTATAAATAATAATTAATATTATAAAATTATATATTTATAGATGATTGCATAAATAAAATATAAAAAATAAATATCAAACGAAAAAAAATCACACATTTTTTTTTTGAATAATTGAGCTGACTATAATTATATAATTTTATTAATTATTTAAATTTGCTATCTGTAAATAAATAAGTAGATATATGCAATATTTTTATATTTTTTATTAATTTTTCAATTTATTGCACAATTAAAATTTTCAATCTATTTAATTTTAATATATAAATTAAATTTAAAAAATTTATTATGATTCTCTCTCTTTTTTTAATCAAATTTAATAATTATAATTAATTAAAACTTATTAAGTTAACATATACAATAACATTTTATAAAAATTTAAAAATAAAATTAATTTTTATATTTTAAATAAAACTAATTTTTTTAAAAAAATTATTAGTATTTATTTATTTACAAATATTTTTATTTATCTATATGCAAGTAATTATTTATTTAGCTATTTATTTATTATTATTAGTTTGTTGAATCTGCATCCAATTTAGATGTAGTTTCAACTGTAGTATTTCAACTTTCTCGTGCAGTTGTTATTGTAGTACTTGGATTCAACTGCACTAAATCAAACATATAAATTTAAGTTGCACGCATTTATGTGCAATCAAACGGCCATTTAAAGTTTATAAATATAGCGTTCACCGGTTTCGATTGTGAATCGATCCAGCTAATCTCACGCCGCTTCAAACATAACTAGATTCAATCTGACCACATGCCGTTTCCAACATCACTTACCTAATCCGACTTCTCGACGCAAGCCAGTAAAAAAAAAAAACTATTTTAAATTCAGAATCGAATTTCAAATTTTTGATCCAATTTTGATTTGAATATGCATTTTTGAAATCGGTCGGATTCAGCTTTCAAGTTCGAGTTTTAAAATTTTCATAATTCCATCCCTAATAAAAGTCACTCAGGCTCAAGACCGAGAGAGAGAGAGAGAGAGAGAGAGAGAGAGAGAGAGAGAGAGATGTCTCGGGAGAGCGTGGTTGTGGTGCTGGACAACGGGGGAGGGCTGGTGAAGGCCGGATTCGGGGGGGAGAGGGATCCGGCGGCGGTGGTGCCGAACTGCCTGGGCCGGAGCTCGGCGTCGTCTTCATCGAAGCGGGCGTGGTTGGTGGGCGACCAGCTGCTGGCGGCGGACGCGGACGCGGCGGGCGTGTCCCTGCGGCGCCCCGTCGACCGCGGCTACCTGATCAACCCGGACGCGGAGAGGGAAGTCTGGGACCGCGTCCTGCGCGGGCTGCTCCGGGCCGACCCCTCCCGGTCCTCCCTCCTGCTGGTCGAGCCCCTCTTCAACCCGCCCTCCCTCCAGCGCGCCGCCGACGAGCTCGTCTTCGAGGAGTTCGGGTTCCGCTCCCTCTGCGTGGCCGACCCGCCCTCGCTCGTCCACCTCTACGAGGCCAGCCGCAGCGCCTCGGCGCAGTGCAGCCTCGTCGTCGACTGCGGCTTCTCCTTCACCCACGCCGCGCCCGTGCTCCACAACCTCACGCTCAACTACGCCGTCCGCCGCATGGACCTCGGCGGCAAGGCGCTCACCAACTTCCTCAAGGAGCTCGTCTCCTACCGCTCCCTCAACGTCATGGACGAGACCCTCCTCATCGACCACGCCAAGGAGAGCCTCTGCTTCGTCTCCCTCGACGTCCCCCGCGACCTCTCCCTCGCCAGGTCCTCCTTACCTCTTTAACCTTTTCGGTGGGCCTAGCCACTGTACCTTCCAAATGCTATAGCCGGATAAGAAACTCATAAGCATCAGAAGACGATGTGAGAATCGTCTTGCTAGCCTTAGCTGATCTTATGGGGAGTTGCTCTACACTTACACATGTCGTCAACCGATAAGACAATGTAAAAATCGTCTCATTAGCCTTAGCTGATCTTGTGGGAAGCTGTGCTACACTTACACATGTCGTCAATTGGAGAGTCGCACTCGGTCCGCTATATGACTCTGGCTCAGTCGATACTCATCTCATACTTTCGGCCGCTAACCTTAGCTAATCTTGTGGGGAGCTGTGCGATACTTACGCATGTCATCAACCGAAGAGTTGCACTCTGTCCGCTATATAATTCCGAGTCAGTTAAGGCTCATCTCACACTTTCGGCTGGTGGTTGGCTCTAATACCAATTGTGACACCTGCTCCCCACAAAATCACCCATCTTAAAATTATTTTAGTCCTAGCACACGCGTAACCCTCTTTAACCTCTTGAGTCTAGCCACCGTCCAAAATGCTATAGTCGAGTTAAAGAGGATTAGCCCTATTGTATCTTGTATATAGAGTTGTTTTAAATTCTGAGAGCACCACATTACCCTTCCCACTTCCCTCAAGAGTTTAGTTTTTCATTAGCCGCTGCTTTGTAAGGAAATCCCAAATTCATAGAATCCAATTGCCTTTTCATTCTTTATCTCCGAGTGTACTCCTTGTTATCCAAGAAAATGACTAGAGGGATTTCTTCAAATACATCATTTTATATCAAGGATTTGAGTGCCCATCTATACGATCCGTATCCACCGTGCTGAATTAGTTCCAACAAGATATCGCATGCCGCGACACTCGGAACCCTTGTTTTATACTTAGCTCACTTGTATCAGAGTCGAAAATGTGACATCAGAAAAAAAAAAAAAAAACTTTTTTGTAGCAGGCATACAGTTCTAACAAAGATTGGTGATGGTCAAATTTGTGTTCTAATTGACCTATCATGCCTTGTTTCTTTTCAGAATATTTAACCCGAAAGCTCGTCTTCTCTGCAAGCATCTGACGGTGTTTTATATTTGATAATTTATAGGAGATCTGGGAAAGACAACCCGTTCAGGTGCACCTATGTGCTTCCCGACGGCATTGCTCATACAAAAGGATTCGTGAAGGACTGGGACGAAGCACGGAGGTATCTCTCTCTGGCGGATGGAGTCCCGACTGCGAATTCGGTTTTGAATCAGGTAGTTGATTTTTGGGATGATGCAGACAACAATGATCATCGGAAGAAAGTCGACTTGACTAAAAATGTAACATTCTTCCCCCGATTCTCGTGTACAAGGATTTTTTTTATCCTTTTTCAATCTTAGAAGCCCTTCTTTGTGCAGGAGTTTCACCTGACAAACGAGCGGTTCCTTGTGCCCGAGATGCTTTTTCATCCGGCTGATCTGGGTTTGTAATTCATAGAATTGTGGAACTGTTCTTATTTAGCCTTTGTTCCCCATGAGCTTACATCTAAAAAAATACCGGAATATTTTGATAATCTCACTTAACTAGGGAGGACTGAGAAGTTAATATGCTCTGAGATAAAGGAGTACAATGAATAGAGGAGTTGCTGTCCTGCAATTGTTAGCGTTGATGGATTGTTCTCAAACTTTGATTGCCAATATGGTCCTCAAACTATGAGGCGGGTGACACTTTAGTCCTCAAACTTTAATTTGTTGCAATTTCTTGTTCGAACTTTTAGAATTGTTACAATCAAGTTGATGTAACAATTTAGTTGATTAAATATTGCACGTATCGTTGATGTAAAAGTGATGCAGTATCTTAATTATTGGCGCATCATCAATCACAATTCACAACATTGTTACATCACTTTTACGTTTGCAATATATCAATGTTCAGTCAACTAAATTGGATTATAAGACTTAATTGCAACAATTTTAAAGTACGAGTCAGAAATCGTAACTAATAAAAGCTTGAAGACCAAAGTGTTACCCACCTCTTAGTTTGAGGACCAAATGTGCAATTTAACCTTCCTTAAATTTTGAGGTTCCATTTAAAGTGGCTTCTCCAATAACAGGACTTTTGGAACTTATTCTTTCCTCTTCTGTCACACTTTCAACCCTCCACAATAAGAGATATGATATGGATTTGAGAAACCTATGACATCCTAATGGCTATCAACACTAAAGTTCCTTCAAACTGTAACTGATAACTGCTTGGGAATGAACATTAGAGTTGCAATTTTTTAGACTACAATGTCAGGTTGAATGCTAATGAAAATATATGGGTACAATGCCTGTATGTCCATTGCTAAATAAATTATTGTGAAATCATTAAAATGTTTAGCACATCTAAATGGAATATTTCATTCCTGGTTATTGGATGGGAGAGAGATGGCAATCTTATGCAACTCTGTTACTGTTCGTATGCTGCAATTGTTGTCCTTCGAGATAATCTAATTTGAGTAGTTTACATTTGTGTTGGCTGCTTGTCCAGATACTGTAGATTTCTTTGTTATATAATCTTGGCTGCTTTCTGCACTACAAATGTTGCATTATGTAAATTTCGAGTCAATTATCTTAAAGTGCAACAGCTTTTAGAGCCAGTTTGGTTAGATTTTGGAAATTTTACAGGTATGAATCAAGCTGGACTGGCTGAATGTATTGTTCGTGCTGTCAACTCATGCCACCCCTATCTTCATCCTGTACTTTTTGAGAGGTATCTTCACTTGTTCATTACAATTATCTGCAAAAGTTTTTGTGCTTCTCTATTGGTTCAAAGGCATTTGATCAATTTTATTATTGTTGATTTCATGTTGTAATGTGTAATATGGTTTTGAATACTTGCAGCATTATACTGACCGGCGGAAGTACTTTGTTCCCTCGATTTGCAGAAAGACTGTAAGCTTTATTAGTGCGTCATATCTGTCTGACATCAAGTAGAAAGCTATCCTTTTATGTTTATCCTTCTGCATGCAGAGAAAGAGAGCTTCGACCTCTAGTGCCTGATAACTATAAATTGAAGATAACTACTCAAGAGAAGTATTGAGCTACTTTCATTCTGAACCAAACTTATTTAACTTTTGTCTCTTCTTCTGTTGACACTCATGTTTAACTGTCATCGTCAGCCCTATTTTGGGAGTTTGGAGAGGTGGATCGCTGTTAGCATCTAGCCCTGATTTTGAATCGATGTGTGTCACAAAGTCGGAATATGAGGAGATTGGATCAAGCCGATGTCGCCGGCGTTTTTTTCGCTGAAGTTTCTTCATCGGAATATTATAGGTGTACATATCTAACATGGTGGAAATCTATGCAGCAGGAAGAAGCACCACGATTTCAGGCAAGTTAATTATACTTATTCTTTGAGGCCTTATTTCATTGCTGGTTATTGGTTGTGTAGGGTGTACTGCTTGAGAAATAGTGAAGGTAGATTAATGTGGAGGTTGGTCTTGGAAGTGTGAAATTTCTGAGACATCAGAAGTCTCCTAAAGGGTCTTCTCTGTAAACATAGAAAAATAAGGACAATCAATCTGTGATGAAAACCATCATTTGCTCAAAAGTTCTCTTAGAATTTCTTGAAACGCATTATCGTACTTCACACTTATAAAAAGAAAACTGATTCTTGAACCTCTTCACGCTCAAATCACGTCGAGGTACTTCAGAAGAAAAAACTCCATCTAATTTAGTGAGCATAGGGTAGATTAAGATAGGACACAAAAATAACTGATTTTTGAGCTGTATGAGGTAGGAATCTCTCAAGTATGGTTCTAAGGGAAGAAATACGATATTGTGATTTTTTTCCAGAATGCAATTGGTTTTTTAAGATCACTTCCGGATCTAGGTCGAAAATACCGAGCTTCGCCATCAGCTTGAGCAGTATGATGCGTCAGAGCCCGGGCACTGAAAAGACAAGGAGGCGGGTCTGCTCTAACCATGTTTCGATTTGTGATCAATCCATAGATACTGATAGAAGATAAATAAACACTCAAAAAAAGGACATGCTCAAACATCATTGACAAACTCCTTATCAATCTCGATTCATTTGAATATGAACAACAGTTCAACCGATTCAATTGACCGATGAATAAGGACTGGTAAATCAATAATGACCGATGAATCAGGAATTTTCTATTGGAACTAAACTAATTCTCTTAATTGGTTTTTATTACCGTTGTCAGAATAACCTTGTGCACAATTTCCAAGGTGGTCCCATGTTTGTCTCGAACTCTATGTCCTGTGAAAGCTTTTATATTGTATATGACCTTTTATATCTGTTAAACTAATAATATATCATATGAATCATGAAACAGGGAGGAGTAGCAAGGACTGGAAAAGGTTGGTCTTGTGCCATCTCCAGCACAGAGGCACTGGAATGCTGCAAAATGGAGGATATTTGGTGACTATGTTCATCTTGTGGCTCCTTGTACCCCTCAAACGTCAGCCATCATATGTTTTTAAATTAAAAAAGCCATTCTAGTGGATGCCATTCATAGGACATCATTACGGCGGTTGAACATTATACGTCAGTTTTAATAATTCATATGAAATTGATTGAGGCCTGTATAGTCCTCTACTTGAGAGGCAGGAGCCTGTTGTGAGTGCCAAGTTGGTCTATTTTGAGTCAATTTCAGATGTCGGCTGGTAGAATCCCTTGTTTATCGGTAGTGATCTTCTTTCAAAGATGCCAGTTTTGAGTTGGATGTTCTTATCTGTTTGAGCTGATATTCATATGCATTTAATGGACTTCTTGTATGCGAGGCTATCAATTTTTACTACCTTATAGATTTTAGATTGAAGAAAGGGCACCTCAGATACTGGTCCTTGTTCAGGCAGTGACGTCTAAATTCTATATTTGTATTGTGTGACTGCTGTGCTTTGAATTTGATGGTAGTAAGGCCTAGTTTTGTAATTTAGTGGCTAGAAGCACCACTTTTATACTATGAATGCTCCAAAAAATCCAGAAGTGCTTCAAATCTTCCTTCCTCCAATGCTTTAAAATTACAGTTGTAATCGTCACCGAAGAAGCATGTGGTTATATGCTTCTTTAGTGGTGAACCATATGCTTCTCCGGTGGCGGTTGCAACCACAATTTTATAGTATAAAAGGAGAGAAGATTGAAAGTGCTTTTGAAATTTTGAAGCTCTCTATAGTATAAAGGTAGTGCTTTTGGCCACCAAATTACCAAATTAGGCTTAAGTGTTTCTCGTGTTGCTGGGAATAGAGTTCATAAACAAGAATTAGGGGTGAATAGATTTTTTTGTCACATTGTTATGAGCAGCAAGACCATTAGGCGAATTGATCGGTGCATTAGATTAGGGCTGGATTTTCATGTTCCCCTTTTGTTTGATGAAGGAAAAACATAAAATGTACATAGTTCCGGGCTATCGTAATAATAGAGCAAGTGTTTTGTTTTAAACTCAGGTGATCAAGTTATTGCATTAGCACAAAAGATTGCACGAGTATTCGCAGGGCATTTTTCCATTTGTCTGCAGTTCACAATAGTCGGAAGTCGGAAGCTCTTTTTGCTCTTGGTGTCCACCGCACAAATTGTAAGAGCCACCTCTCAACAAATTGACTCATGCTTTATAATATCTTTGTTCTGACCGTCCAAGTATTTGATAATAGACTCTTTATTAATTGTTTAGGGTACCTTGTACTTATGATGATGGATAAATTATTCTAGTTTCACTGGGTGGAGTACTAATTTTTTTGCGATTAAAGTGCTGCATTGTCGCATCCGCAATACCCTTTATCTAACTTCTTACTAACCTATTGACCAAGTATTTACATACGCATGAACATTATAACTTGATTTGGAGTTGGATGCTATATAACAATTTTCATAAACCATTTTCCCCCTCATGGATACTTTTTCTAGTAACAGAATTTTACTGTCCGACATAAATAGTTGTGTGATTTGTTCATGGTAACTACTCTTTCAACAACTCTGCTAATTATGAGGTATATTAATTTCAGTTATTTGCTTCAAAAAAGTAATTTTTCTGTGTTTTGATTATGTGTGAAAATATTACAATGATGTATCTTTTCTCTGAACATGTTGGGAGAACATTACCATCGTGCTAATAGGAGAAGTGATAGGTTTCTCTACTGAATTAAATCCTTGTTATAAGCTGGATCCTACGATCTAGATGTGATTTCACTTCCCTGTTTTGTGAACTTTTTTTAAAACCTATTTGAACTTTTCTTAGGTGAAGGCTCCATGGCTCCTGCTACCCGTTTTTGCATCATTGGGAGATCTCTACCTGTACAAGCTTTCTAAACATTGCCTTCAATGAACAAGCTCCACGATAGGCAGTATCCTCTTCTTTTTTATTTAGTTTGACCAACTTAATAATTCTTGATTTTGGTTTTAGTGGAAGCTGACTGCTAATGTCTTGGGGATGACCTTAACCACCATCTGATATAGCTCTTTTCTGAGTTTGCGAACTAATTCATGTTTTTCTGCATAACTCGAACTTTATCAAATAGCTTGGAAACAGTGCTGACCATAATATTTCTGTTCTATTGGTTTTCATAAATTGCCTCCTGCAAGCAAGTTCCAGTTGCTTCAAGGAAACTCTGGCTTTAATTATGATAGCATTGGTTCGTGCTGTCGGCCTACAACTGCTATAACATCACTCTATTTTGGGTTGCTGGATCTCATTAGGATGCAGTCAAAATTGCAATTCATGTTCCTTGATGTAATCCCGATACGAAAGGTAAAACCCAGAGGCCGCAGCATAGTTGATCGCAGTTCCAATCACAATGCATAGTCGTTTGTATCTCATTTCTGAATATTGAATTCGTCTATCGACCAACGATTACTGTATTATGATTTGGACTGTGATCAACTGGGTCATGGATGACACATTTTCTTCGATGTTACCTTTAAGATGTGCACATTCTTTATGTCATGTTTATCAATTCTCTTTTGTTGCATTTTTTTCTATTCTTAACAATTTTTTTGTGTTAATATTGTATAGGTGGATGTATGGGTTATAAATTAATTATTGTGCCTCTTAATTTTCTTAAATTTAATTCTCATTCTCCTAGAGGGGACTACTATGGAATCCATCAATTTCATTGGTATTTCATTGAGGGATTTTCCTCATTGATTTGGCCGTCGACTCTCTCTTTTACAGTGATACAAAATTTTTATAGTTTTAGTTATTTAGCAGTGTATGAAAGTGAAATTTGGTGTGATTAGTTCTTTGCTTGTTATTTTATGATCAAACACTTGTTTTGGTTTCTTTGTCTCTTAGAAGGGGGAAGCTTCATTCTATAGATCACTTCAATCTTGCAATGTTTCAGGTATGTATGTTCATGGTGTCTACTTTATTTTGCTCTGTATGTAAATTGGCCCTCCAAAATTTGTGCCTTGATATTTAGTGTATAACATTTACATATTGGTTTGTAACATGTGTTTGTGTATTGAAGTATGATCTGTTTCTTTAACTTTTGATTTGTTTTAATCGGGAGAGATGGAAATTTAATTAGTCGTATTTCGTAATTGATCATTAAACCGTCGTGTCATGGATTTAAGCGAAATTGTTTGAAAAGTCCGCGCGGCGCTCTCTTCCCTCCACGAAGTGAGCAAGCCTACACCTCTTTTTACGAATTTGGACCTACTCGTTCTAAGTTGAGGCGCAAGAGAGTTTGAAGAAGAGAAATTGTATTTCTAGAATAATAGAAAAGTACAATTGATTCTTATCTATCTTATAGGGGTGGAGGTCACAATCTTATATAGATCATTCGCCGCCGATAAGTCTAATGAAAAGATGTCAAGTGGTATAAAAGTACAAGTCAAAAGGTGAGGCTACAAACTCTCAAGAATTGTATATTTATTATCCTACATAGAAACTCAAAGAAGTTCATAACTTTTGGCTTTTGCGTTTGACGTCTTGAGATTCAAGAAGAAGCTTCTAGATGGTTATAGTAAAATCTCGCGAAGTTATTCCTCTTTAGAGTTTGGTAGATAGCAAAACCTCACGAGTTAAGTCCCTGACAGTCAGCTTGATTTTCGATGACTTGTTGGTTTGGTTCAGCTTGATTTTCGATTTAGAACCGAACTGCGAACATCCCTAATGATCTATTGCCAACTTGCCTAGTACCCTTACAGCATACCTTGGGGTACAACCATTCTGCTAAAATGTCATTTTAGGGAAAAAAAAATTTACATACAACAGATAATTTGCAGAGTGGTTGTTATCTGAGATACCGTCTTTTAAGGTAAAGAGATATTGTCTCGAAGGTTAGGATTAAAGAGTTTGATTTATGTCTTGTGTTCCAAGATTTTTGGGTTATAAATATATTCGAATACACTGCGGTATCGTTTGTTTCAGAAGCAAGGTCTGGTCTTATTTTAGCTTTGTTTTCCAACATGTTTGGTTTTCTCAACGCGTTTGGTTATGAATGGGAACAACCGTTTTTATTTTTTAATTTTTTAGAATAAGTTAGTTAAAGCTGGAACCGTAGTTCATGCTTTTTTCTGGAACAAGATAGAATAAACTTAATTAAAGTAAATATAATTTTAATTATTATTTTTAATTTTTAATTAATTTAATATTTTAACTAATTTAATTATTTAATTAACTAATTATTGAAGTATTTAGATAATTAACTAATTAAATTATTAAATTATTTGTAGTTAATTAAATTATTAATTATTAATAATATTTATTATTGTTACTTATTTTATTAATTAATATTCAGAGTTATCTGATAATAGTTAATTAAATAAATTAAATTATTATTTAATTAATATTTTATATTAATTATTTAGATAAAATATTATTATTTTAAAATTATAATTATTTTTAATTTTACTTTTTTAATCTAACTATTGAAACAATCAAATTTTCATCCAAATATAAAATTAGTTTTATTTTGTTTATTCTTGAATTTATATTTATTTATGAAATAAGCAGTTTTAGTTTATATCTGAATCAAATCAGTCTTTGTCTTCAAATGAAAGCTTGTGATTCTAATATTTTTTAGATGTAATATGCTCTAGTATACTACAAGGTTTAGAATAGAAATTTTTGTACGTCCAAAATTGAATGTATATTTTATATTTTATTCATTCTGGAATGAAATAAATTTTATTGGCTATTTTAAAATAACTAATAAAAAAATTTATTTTAAAATAAATAAAATATATATAGTATATTTTATTTTGAATGAACATTGCTCAATGAGTAATCTATGATCTACATTCTTTTTAGATGTAAAAGTTGAATTTTGCTTCTCCACCACTTGGGAATAGTGATGACACGTGGCCATCTCCAAATGGGCCATATGTTGGATTGTAGAAATTGTCTACACTTCCAAAGTAGACAATTTGCTATTATTTTTATTTTTATTTTTATTTTTATTTCTCTAACACGTAGGGCTTAAGATGCACATACGAGATTCCAACCACATCAACCACCGACTTAACGGATAGTAATTCAAATGATTGTAACTAAGATATTATATAATAATTATTATATTTAATATAAATTAATTTGTATTAAATAGATCAACATATCAGGAGCAATAAGAATTTTTAATAATAATATAAAAATTAAATTTAACTGTTCTATTCGATCAGTCCAACTATGGTCTAAGATTATAACACGGATTGGTTTAGCTCTTTGAACCGAATAAGTCCAAAAATTGTTTTGAATCATTCGAATCGCGATGAGCCGATGTGATTTTCATCAAAGTATCATGATTTTTTTTTTTATTTTACCAAGTTATATTAAAATCCAACTGTCTTAAAATTAACCTACCTGATTTTATTTTCGATAATACAAATTAATCTGGTAAAAAACAAAACTTGAAAACTTATATCTACTTAATTTGGTTTAAGAGTCAGTATTTTATAATTAGAATTGAGCTTCTATATTTTTAAAAGATCAAATCGTTCGTAGATTTTAGATTATTAGATAAAGATTTATAGGATTAGAATAATAGCGGTTCTCTAAAATTTAGTGGGTGTTTGATGAAATAGTATGATCTAAAAAATGTGATTCATCAAAGAAATATATCTAACGTTGAAAATTTTATAAGTATTAAATACTTTGTGCTTTTAAAAGTACCATAACGGAACTCTTATCATTCTTATAATACTAAAATAATAATAAATTTATATATTTTTTATATAATAAAATTAAAAATAATAATTAAATATTTATGATCCCATAATGATGTTATTAGTTTAATTGACTCACTAATTTAATAAGTAATTTTTAATTTAATATTATTTTTGGCTTACTTTTTTATTTGATTTTTAAAATATTGTCTGTTGATGTTTAATCGTGGTCCGTTTGGTAACGGGATAAGACAGAACTAGCTATTTCAGGGATAAGTATAAAGTACGAAACTAATGTAAAAAAATATTAGGGATGGCTTCAGGGATAAGAGATTTTATGTTTGGTATGAGAATAAGGAATAAGAGGAATAAAGAGTTTTAATTGAGGTAAATTACCTTTTTGTTTTCAAACTTTATTATGTAATAATAGGGTGAGAGATGGTGTCTTGGTAGATGTGGGAGGGTATTTAAGAAAAAAGTAAGAGGGTGGTTGGGAAGAGTAAGAACAGTAATTTTCACTTATTTTAGTTGTATCGAAATAAGCTATACCGATTGATTCCTGATACTTTTGAAAAAATAAAAAAAATATTTTTTCTATTTTCGATTCTATACCGAATCCAACGGGTCCATGGCTTGGGATTTCATTGAAGTAGACATGAATGGGCCTTGTGAACAACAATGTGAAGGTGGCCAAAAGTTACCTTTTTATTTTTTTTATTTTTATTTTTTCTATTCTTTAATGATGAACCTAATTGCAGTGACTGCAAAAATAATATTAATAAAGAAAAATAATACTAAGAATTTTTTAATTTTACAACTCGAGAAAAGTGACAAAAAAAAAAAAAAAAAAAATTGCCATCACTCACACTAAAAATAAAATAAAATAATTATTAGGTGGATCTGAGATCATAGAATCCATGTCTTGGGCATATGAAATCATACCATTGAATATAAATTACATAAACTTCAGAAAAAAAAAAAAAAAAAAAAGAAAAATGCAAAAATGTATGAAGAGCCCCTCAATTATAAGCCATTTTGATTTGGCCTTGTCAACTTTTTTTTTTTTTTTTTTTAACCTTCTTAACTTGTAATTTTTTGAAATTAAGTGATTTTTTTTTTTTTTTTTTGTAACTTCAATCTATAGTTTGGAGCCTTTGTTGAAGAACTTTGGGGAATTGAGAAAGATTGTGGGATCCTTTTTCTTTAGAATTTGATCTCAAAAGCCGTGAGGAGGTCGTAAGGGCGTTCACTATTTGGTGGCGTTAGGAATATCAACGGGTCGGATTCGAACAGATTTTCAAAAATTCGAATATGAATCCGAACCCGACTACCAAACTTGAATCCGAACTCGAATCCGATGAATTTTAAAAATTCATATCCAAATCCGAACCCGATCAAAAATTCAAAATTCGAACCCGAACGCGAACCGAAAATTCAAACCTGAAATAATTATTTTTCTTTTTTTTTTACAATATTTTAAAATATATTATATTAAATTTAAATTTTTAAAATATAAATTTAAATATAATATCAAATATTTATATACACATATATTATATAACGTAAAATTAATTCGGGTTTGGATCGGGTTCGGATTTGAGTAGGGTACAATCAAAATTCATATCCAAATCCAAATCCGTTTGGTTTTCATTTTTTATATCCATATCCGTTTAACATCGGATAAATTCATTTCGTTCGAATTCGGATTCGGATAAAATTTCGAGTATCCGTACCTATTGACATCCCTCGGTGGTGTGGCTATTTGTTTATTTTCTTATGTATGCTGTTTCATTTGTGAGATTTTATTTTTCATAGAGTTGTTTGTCTCGTAAATATTTTTATTTGATTTAGATAATTATTCGACTATATTTTGTTATTATCAGATTAAGTTATTTTTTTTTGGGGGTTGATTTATTACCCTCCAATTAGTAATTGAACTGCATAGAGAATGATCATTTATTCTGTAGTTAATAAAGAAATTATTTTAATAAAAAATTAAAATTCTTACTAAATTCATTAGTTATTTTATCAAATTTAATAATTTTAATTATGTTTAAAATTTTAATTTCACTAAATATAAATTTTAAATAAAAAATTTAGAAGTTGAGAGGACCTTAATAAAAAAACATTATAAAGAAGTTTATTTCAAAATATATTGTAGTTATGATTGTTTCCATACATTTAAAAGAAACAAAGATCCTCTGCCCGCGTAGATCAACCTATGGGTAGGGTGCCAGTAGAATTTACTCGTAAATTTTTGGGTTGTCAACATTCTTTCATACTCTTACTCGCGAGTGGACGAACAGATATGCGGGTTACCCATAAGATGCTTTTTATTTTTATTTTTTTTTTGCTTTTGCTTCTATACTTTGCAAACACAAATAATATAAATATATTATTTTTAAAAGATCAAAAATAATTTATTATTTAAAACATCACAATATATAGTATATAATAAATAAATAAAAAATTACACTACTAGAAACTAGTGGTAGGATTATAAGGACAAATAAAATAAGAGTATTTATTTTATTTATTTTTTATTTTTATTTTTTTTTAAAAAAAATTGACACTACTATAAACTAGTGGTAGGATTATATGTGGTGGCATCTAGGCTGCGTTTTGTTCAGGTTATCTTGCCAAGATTATAGGCAATTCTGTCAGGATTATTGTGTTTGGTTCATTCGGTCTATAATCTGTTTGGTAATATAATATTACTGACGATGCAAGATTATTCCAAAAATATTACCGAGTGGACGTGAATATCTTAGATTATCGATGGCAGGTAATCTTATATGTTATGTAAAATTATTTTTTTATCGTCCAAACTGCCATCCCAATGCTATCAATAGGATAACGTAATATTGTCACGCCCCGAGTTCAAAAACCAATGTATAAATTTTTTTTTTCTTTTTAAAATCAGAGTTGCAAAAACAGTCAGGGCAATGACAGACCGCCACATATATAGAAGAGTCCCAATCCCCTATGGAATTGAGCCTTTTCTATATATGCACGGCTAGCTTGGTAACAACATAAGAGTAATAACTGCGTACAACTCTAAACAAATATACTTTTACAATATCTTTACAAAAATTACAACTCTTTTCTTATCATCAAATATTACATAATCTTACAACTTAAACATTTAACTAAGTACACGGCTGTCCAGGGTCAAACACCTATCTCGATACCTTGCCAACTCGTCCCGACATCTCAACACCCGCTTGACCTGAAAAACAGTCACCCGAGGGTGTGAGACACACCGGAGTGTATCCCAGTGGGCACGACGAGCCGAGAAATAGCAGATCGTACCTACTGGTATACAATACTAGAGGATAGTAATAATCACGGGTTAGAATCAGAGGCATGTATTCATGAAGATCAGCAGATATGTATAATCTCAGTTGGAATAAGTAATGATCACAGTTAAGATAACAGTTAAACAACTTAGAGATCAACAGATGTATAATCATGGAACTATAATCAAAGGCATCATATCAAGTATCAGCATGTATAGATGGATGATAAAACATCAGATCAATGAATCAATGGAACATGATGAAGTAAACTTAACAATCAACAACATATGCATCAATAGATGAAATACTAAATACCCAATCATAAGCCACCATATTGGTCTACAAGACCTCAGGGAATCTGCCCAAACTAGCACCAACCTGGCTGACATTCTCCCCTTGGGAGTCACGGGTCTTTCAACAGACCACTTTACCGGTAAAGAACAAAGCGCACGGGGAGCGACCCCGGATATGTTCGTGAAGACAGCGGTGCGGGCGATCAATGCGAATGCTCAAGCTCACGGTCCACTGACCGGGTAATCGGCAACAAGCCGGGAAATCCCCACTGGGATGCAATAGCAAAATCAACTGAATCTCAACTCTCATGCAGGAATAATCAGCAGATAATCAACTGTATCTCAACTCATATGCAAGGTCAAAGGCAAATCTCAACTCAATCAGGCAGACCAACCAAACATACAAAACTGAACACATATTTTTGAGAAAATTATTTTGAAAAGTCCAAACCTCGAAGAGCGTTGCCCTCGTCCTATCAAACAAGAACAGACTCAGGCGACCCTACGAAGCTCGGTAGGTTTTAGGTCCAAACCTCGCAGAGCAATGCCTTTGTCCTATCAAACAAGAACAGACTCAGGCGACCCTACGACGTTTAGTAAAACATTAGTTGACTAAAATTATGTGTTCAGCAGTGTATATTTGATCAACAGGAAAACAACAACTCATATGTCGGAATAATCATCAACTAATCCAATCAAGGATGCAATATCAGAATCAACTGAATCTCAATTCATAGGCAGGAATACAATCAACATCAACTAGATCATGAATCAGGATATAGATACTGATCATCAAGCAATGAAGTGCAAATCAGGTAATGACCAATCAGGCAAAGCAACAAATAGTAATATAACTCAATCAAAGGTAGACAGGCTCAAATATAATCTAGGTTAACAAAAACAGGGGTCCAACCAATACCGTACACAGAGGGCCGAAATGATAAAGCCCGGACCGAAGATAACCCACCTGTCGCGATAACCACAAGACGGATCACAGGCTGGTTCTGACGACTGGATCCTACAATATATCAGATGACAACTCAGGGTCTATCAAATCCTCAATGCATCAGCGCGAATCGACCGTTTTGTCGATTTGTGCACATAAAGCAGTTTAGCTTTTCAGAACCCCCAAGAACCCACCGAAAGGTCCACAACGTTTTAGAATGTTTATTTAGCTCTTTCATATTGTTACAATTACAGCAGGCCCCTCAGGCTTATTCATATTGTGTTTTATTCACCAATTAAACACTGTTTTGGCTCGTTCTTTTAAACGGTAAGTCATTTTTACAAACCGTCACTTCCAGTAGGTGATATTCGACTTGCTGAACGCCGTGCTCACCCATTTGTGGCAGCACGATGCCCGAAGAAAACTTCGGGCCATAAATTATTCCTTTATCCTAGCCGAAACGCATTTTTGCTTCTTCGGCTCACCAAAACCCAAAATAAACGCGAGCACCGCGTCCAGTGACCCCAAATTAGCCAGGAATACACTGTCGTGGCTTCGCTAAGGGCCCGGAACTTAGTTTTGTTTGAACATTTCTTTAAAAGGTTGATTTTAACATAACTTTTAATCTAGACTTCAAACAAGAATATATTGTATATCAAAGTTGCTCTAAACATCGTTAAGACACCAGGGCTCACCTTGGTTGCAGCCCAGATCAGTTGGTTCAACCAGAACCATAATCTTGCCTACTTACAAGTTCATATTGCACCAAACCTTTGTCCACACAGATCAAGATTGATCTGAAGTGAGCATCAAGCTCAGGGGACAATTCTAAACAACTTTCCTATTCACAGTTTTGCCAAATTCTAATTATTTCTTCTCTGTGGCATTTCCACAAACAGTTGGTGTGCACCAACCTTGCAACAACACACAAACCAAATCCCAGCCTAGTTCTCTGTAACCACTACACCTGAGCCTCTCTAACTTGGAAGGAAAACTCCCAGAGAGTTTCTAAAGCATCTCATGCAAGTCTGGGGCAGCTTTGCACCCCAGGTTGGCCGAAATCAAGAAGAAGATGATGAAGCCTTTGCTTTGAAAATCGTGATCATCCTTACAGCACATCTGGGACTCAACCACATGGCCAAATAGATGCTAAATCGCATCATGAACTGACCTGAACCCGTGCCCGGCGACAGGACACGGCGGCGACGGCGGGGAGCAAAGCTCGGTTTGGAGCTTCAACCCATTAATGGCAACTTTGCAACGGTTAATTTTAAGGTGCAAGGAACAGCACCACAAGCTTCCTAGCAAGCTTTTAGGAAGGTCTGGACTTGACCCCACCGTCGGTGGTCGCCGGATGGCCGGCCGCCATTAATGGCTTCAAGCTCGGGCCATTCATGGCCGGTCCCCATTTGGGCTGCATGGGTTGCATGCAATGGCATGGATGGACTCCCCTCGGTCCCAAGAAGAGTTCTGGGCAGGTGGCCGGCGGTGGGAAGCGTCGCCGGCGCCGGAGCTGCAAGCTCGGCCGAGGAGCATTATTTTACAAATTTAGGGCATCAATTTTCTCCCAAGTTACTAACCCAAATCCACCCAAACTTTGCAGAATTAACCTACATATTCTACAGTCCTGGCACACCAATTTTGGTGCGTTTATGTCAAGTGGTTACCGAGTTCTTAAGAGGCGGAGCTAGCACTAAGGTTCCGGCCAACCTTGCCCCCGCCGGCCATGCAGCGTGCATGGGAGGCTCGGGCTTTGCAGGGGGCACTCTTAGGACATATATAACCTACTTCTAGGGGTCTAGGGTGAAAACACTCCATAGATTGGGAGCCTTACCTTGGCCGAGCTCGGGGAAGAAAGGAAGTAGCCGGACTCGATCCCCCCTTGCACGCGCGGCCTCGGGCAACTCCAGCAAGGTTCTATGGCACTGAGGAACTCCACAGGAACTTCCAAATCCAACTGGGCTGAAGTTGGTTCCAAGCTTTCCCCTCTCCTCCCTCTCTCGGGTTTGCTTCTAATGGGGTTGGGTTCTTGGTTGTCCAGGCTTCGTGGTTGGGTTATGCAGGTGCAGAGTCCCAAGGTGATGCCTGGAGTTCAACTTGACTCCTCGGACTTGCACCTATGAAGACCAAAGGCCACTTTGCTTTTAATGTTAGATTCCATGCATAAAACACCCCAAACCCGGTTCCCACTTAACCCTAACCTCCGAGACCCTTGCTGTAGGTTGAAAATACACCTAGATCCCTATAGTTTGAGTCCCATAAATATTAATACATAGAATATTAAGTTTCCTTACAAATTATCCATTTTTAGGGGTTTTCACGCTTTTCGAGAAAATCCGCTCGCCGTTTCGCGGAACGGACTTCGCCACGACGTCCGGCTCGTCGAGACCTGTCAAGTAGCGTATTTGTTTGGTTCGTTTGACGCTCGGATACAAAGTTGTTTCATAAAGTTCGACGATTTACGGTGTGTTGCACGCACTTCGATGCACCCGGGTCGCCAAACGCGAAATCCGTCAGTGCCAATGCGCTCAGAACGTCGAAATTTGCTAGGGTCCATTACTAATACCCCTATGTTATATTTTAAAACGGTGAATCGGCCTTTAGTGATCTGAGGTGAATTAAAATAAAGGTTACTATTCACAACTTAAGTTGTGGGGCCCACTTTTTCATCGCTGATTTTTGGAAAATCCGACCGTCAGATCGAAGACATATAAATATGAAACTTTTATGTTTCGACGAGACGATCGCAATGGTGATCTCCGATTTTCCATATCAGACCCCGATCAAAAGTCGATATTTCTGGGCCACTAGTGCACTACTAATTATCCATTTTTGCCATTTAAATAATCCAAAAAATTATTTAAACATAGGTTTTGGATTTTAAAAATTACGGTTACTACATCACCCACCACTTATAAGAAGTTTCGTCCCCGAAACTTAACTAAACCACTATTAAGCCTTTTAACAGAGTTGCAATAGTGACAATCAGTCACAAGGTATCAACAACTCTCAGGCTACTCATTTAGACCCAATCTGATTATTCCCCATTACAGGGCAGAATATTTCTCAATTCTTTCGAAAGTACGTTGTCTGCAGCCAACGTGCTTACCAAAAGAAAGGCGAAATACCATAGATCTGTCGCCAACATCTTGTTGGGGACACAATTCTCATCTGAAGGTACATCACATACCTCCCTTCATAGGCTCTATGCGATAATATAATCTCTACTAAAGGTCATTATACTCTCGAGGTCATGAATGCTAACTCACGAGAAACTGGAACCATACTTCAGTGTTTACTAATTTCAACATGGTGGTCTATCTTTTAGTCTCTGATACCTGTACTGATCTGAGCCTTTTGGCCCTACTGAAACTTCAAGCCCACGGTCGAAACCATGACCGCGGCTAACCCTTGCACTAACAACAGTTCTCAAAATATGAACACGAAACACATCTAAGTTCCAAACTACTATTCCGAAAACCCAGCGCTCTCTCGTGGACACAAGTCATCCTAGGGCTCGTTCCTAACCAAATCTAGGCATCGTATTCCTATTGCTCTGATACCATCTAATCTGTCACGCCCCGAGTTCAAAAACCAATGTATAAATTTTTTTTTTCTTTTTAAAATCAGAGTTGCAAAAACAGTCAGGGCAATGACAGACCGCCACATATATAGAAGAGTCCCAATCCCCTATGGAATTGAGCCTTTTCTATATATGCACGGCTAGCTTGGTAACAACATAAGAGTAATAACTGCGTACAACTCTAAACAAATATACTTTTACAATATCTTTACAAAAATTACAACTCTTTTCTTATCATCAAATATTACATAATCTTACAACTTAAACATTTAACTAAGTACACGGCTGTCCAGGGTCAAACACCTATCTCGATACCTTGCCAACTCGTCCCGACATCTCAACACCCGCTTGACCTGAAAAACAGTCACCCGAGGGTGTGAGACACACCGGAGTGTATCCCAGTGGGCACGACGAGCCGAGAAATAGCAGATCGTACCTACTGGTATACAATACTAGAGGATAGTAATAATCACGGGTTAGAATCAGAGGCATGTATTCATGAAGATCAGCAGATATGTATAATCTCAGTTGGAATAAGTAATGATCACAGTTAAGATAACAGTTAAACAACTTAGAGATCAACAGATGTATAATCATGGAACTATAATCAAAGGCATCATATCAAGTATCAGCATGTATAGATGGATGATAAAACATCAGATCAATGAATCAATGGAACATGATGAAGTAAACTTAACAATCAACAACATATGCATCAATAGATGAAATACTAAATACCCAATCATAAGCCACCATATTGGTCTACAAGACCTCAGGGAATCTGCCCAAACTAGCACCAACCTGGCTGACATTCTCCCCTTGGGAGTCACGGGTCTTTCAACAGACCACTTTACCGGTAAAGAACAAAGCGCACGGGGAGCGACCCCGGATATGTTCGTGAAGACAGCGGTGCGGGCGATCAATGCGAATGCTCAAGCTCACGGTCCACTGACCGGGTAATCGGCAACAAGCCGGGAAATCCCCACTGGGATGCAATAGCAAAATCAACTGAATCTCAACTCTCATGCAGGAATAATCAGCAGATAATCAACTGTATCTCAACTCATATGCAAGGTCAAAGGCAAATCTCAACTCAATCAGGCAGACCAACCAAACATACAAAACTGAACACATATTTTTGAGAAAATTATTTTGAAAAGTCCAAACCTCGAAGAGCGTTGCCCTCGTCCTATCAAACAAGAACAGACTCAGGCGACCCTACGAAGCTCGGTAGGTTTTAGGTCCAAACCTCGCAGAGCAATGCCTTTGTCCTATCAAACAAGAACAGACTCAGGCGACCCTACGACGTTTAGTAAAACATTAGTTGACTAAAATTATGTGTTCAGCAGTGTATATTTGATCAACAGGAAAACAACAACTCATATGTCGGAATAATCATCAACTAATCCAATCAAGGATGCAATATCAGAATCAACTGAATCTCAATTCATAGGCAGGAATACAATCAACATCAACTAGATCATGAATCAGGATATAGATACTGATCATCAAGCAATGAAGTGCAAATCAGGTAATGACCAATCAGGCAAAGCAACAAATAGTAATATAACTCAATCAAAGGTAGACAGGCTCAAATATAATCTAGGTTAACAAAAACAGGGGTCCAACCAATACCGTACACAGAGGGCCGAAATGATAAAGCCCGGACCGAAGATAACCCACCTGAAAGATGGTCGCGAAACCACAAGACGATCACAGGCTGGTCCTGACGACTGGATCTACTATATCAGATGAACTCAGGGTCTATCAAATCCTCAAAATGCATCAGCGCGAATCGACCGTTTTGTCGATTTGTAACATAAACTTTAGCTTTTCAGACCCCCAAGAACCACCGAAAGGTCCACACGTTTTAATGTTTATTTAGCTCTTTCATATTGTTACAATTACAGCAGGCCCTCAGGCTTATTCATATTGTTTTATTCAAATTAAACACTGTTTTGCTCGACTTTTAAACGTAAGTCATTTTTACACCGTCACTTCCAGTAGGTTATTGACATGACTGAAGCTCGTGCTCACCATTTGGGAGCAGCACGAGTCCCGAGGAAAGCTTTGGGCCATAACATTTCTCTCTAACATAGCCAAAAAGAATTTTTGTTTCTCCGGCTCACCAAAACCCAAAATAACACGAGCATCGCGTTCAGTGACCCCAAATTAGCCAGGAATACACTGTCGTGGCTTCGCTAAGGGCCCGGAACTTAGTTTTGTTTCAACATTTCTTTAAAAGGTTGATTTTAACATAACTTTTAATCTAGACTTCAAACAAGAATATATTGTATATCAAAGTTGCTCTAAACATTGTTAAGACACCAGGGCTCACCTTGGTTGCAGCCCAGATCAGTTGGTTCAACCAGAACCATAATCTTGCCTACTTACAAGTTCATATTGCACCAAACCTTTGTCCACACAGATCAAGATTGATCTGAAGTGAGCATCAAGCTCAGGGGACAATTCTAAACAACTTTCCTATTCACAGTTTTGCCAAATTCTAATTATTTCTTCTCTGTGGCATTTCCACAAACAGTTGGTGTGCACCAACCTTGCAACAACACACAAACCAAATCCCAGCCTAGTTCTCTGTAACCACTACACCTGAGCCTCTCTAACTTGGAAGGAAAACTCCCAGAGAGTTTCTAAAGCATCTCATGCAAGTCTGGGGCAGCTTTGCACCCCAGGTTGGCCGAAATCAAGAAGAAGATGATGAAGCCTTTGCTTTGAAAATCGTGATCATCCTTACAGCACATCTGGGACTCAACCACATGGTCAAATAGATGCTAAATCGCATCATGAACTGACCTGAACCCGTGCCCGGCGACAGGACACGGCGGCGACGGCGGGGAGCAAAGCTCGGTTTGGAGCTTCAACCCATTAATGGCAACTTTGCAACGGTTAATTTTAAGGTGCAAGGCACAGCACCACAAGCTTCCTAGCAAGCTTTTAGGAAGGTCTGGACTTGACCCCACCGTCGGAGGTCGCCGGATGGCCGGCCGCCATTAATGGCTTCAAGCTCGGGCCATTCATGGCCGGTCCCCATTTGGGCTGCATGGGTTGCATGCAATGGCATGGATGGACTCCCCTCGGTCCCAAGAAGAGTTCTGGGCAGGTGGCCGGCGGTGGGAAGCGTCGCCGGCGCCGGAGCTGCAAGCTCGGCCGAGGAGCATTATTTTACAAATTTAGGGCATCAATTTTCTCCCAAGTTACTAACCCAAATCCACCCAAACTTTGCAGAATTAACCTACATATTCTACAGTCCTGGCACACCAATTTTGGTGCGTTTATGTCAAGTGGTTACCGAGTTCTTAAGAGGCGGAGCTAGCACTAAGGTTCCGGCCAACCTTGCCCCCGCCGGCCATGCAGCGTGCATGGGAGGCTCGGGCTTTGCAGGGGGCACTCTTAGGACATATATAACCTACTTCTAGGGGTCTAGGGTGAAAACACTCCATAGATTGGGAGCCTTACCTTGGCCGAGCTCGGGGAAGAAAGGAAGTAGCCGGACTCGATCCCCCCTTGCACGCGCGGCCTCGGGCAACTCCAGCAAGGTTCTATGGCACTGAGGAACTCCACAGGAACTTCCAAATCCAACTGGGCTGAAGTTGGTTCCAAGCTTTCCCCTCTCCTCCCTCTCTCGGGTTTGCTTCTAATGGGGTTGGGTTCTTGGTTGTCCAGGCTTCGTGGTTGGGTTATGCAGGTGCAGAGTCCCAAGGTGATGCCTGGAGTTCAACTTGACTCCTCGGACTTGCACCTATGAAGACCAAAGGCCACTTTGCTTTTAATGTTAGATTCCATGCATAAAACACCCCAAACCCGGTTCCCACTTAACCCTAACCTCCGAGACCCTTGCTGTAGGTTGAAAATACACCTAGATCCCTATAGTTTGAGTCCCATAAATATTAATACATAGAATATTAAGTTTCCTTACAAATTATCCATTTTTAGGGTTTTCACGCTTTTCGAGAAAATCCGCTCGCCGTTTCGCGGAACGGACTTCGCCACGACGTCCGGCTCGTCGAGACCTGTCAAGTAGCGTATTTGTTTGGTTCGTTTGACGCTCGGATACAAAGTTGTTTCATAAAGTTCGACGATTTACGGTGTGTTGCACGCACTTCGATGCACCCGGGTCGCCAAACGCGAAATCCGTCAGTGCCAATGCGCTCAGAACGTCGAAATTTGCTAGGGTCCATTACTAATACCCCTATGTTATATTTTAAAACGGTGAATCGGCCTTTAGTGATCTGAGGTGAATTAAAATAAAGGTTACTATTCACAACTTAAGTTGTGGGGTCCACTTTTTCATCGCTGATTTTTGGAAAATCCGACCGTCAGATCGAAGACATATGAATATGAAACTTTTATGTTTCGACGAGACGATCGCAATGGTGATCTCCGATTTTCCATATCAGACCCCGATCAAAAGTCGATATTTCTGGGCCACTAGTGCACTACTAATTATCCATTTTTGCCATTTAAATAATCCAAAAAATTATTTAAACATAGGTTTTGGATTTTAAAAATTACGGTTACTACAAATATGATCTTTGATAACGTAATATGATTATTTATTTATTTATGGTTTAAATTAATTCTTTGCTTTATAATTTTTTTTTTTATACTTAGCTATTTTATTTTTATTTCTTATTAATAGAATTAATTCAATATGTACAGATTATATTTTGTTATGATTTAGTAAACAATAAAATTAATATGATCACAAAAGGTAATTTTGAAAAAGACTACTTTACTATGAAGATTACTGAATTTTTATAAATTAAATCAAATATAGTAGTACTATATATACTGTAATCTAGCATTATATTACTGTATTAAACCAAACGCAGTAATACAAGATTAGTAGTAATTCGATTCAGAAATCTCAGATATTTAGTTATGTCAACATAACCTGTAATGCTATATAACTTGAACCAAACGGGTCCCTATATATGGATGTGTGAGTTGTCCAAAATGCTCATAATTTAATAGGCATCTGTCTATTTTATCCAAAATTTTTGAATAAAATAATTAATATTTTTACATGCAAATTTTTGAATAATCCGTATGTATCCATGAGTACTGATACAAATTTACAAGATTTAAGCGCGAGCAATAAAGTTTATAGTTTACGAATCTATGCAATAATTTTCCTACATGACCATCTCCAATCTCTATCATATATAAGTCACCAATGTCATTATCATTATTGTCCTTTTTTTTATTCACTTTTTTGCATAAAAGTTTCACTCATTTTTTGTTTTTGTAAAAGTTCAAGTGCTCCATTATATTAGATTATATAGGTTTGGTTCGTATTTTTTTAAAATCGAACAAGAATGTCCTTATGCCAATTATATATATGTAGAAAATATGCATATGTATGGAAGGTGTCTTACGGACTATTTGAGTATACCGAAGCAATCGACAGGTAGCAGTGGGCGGGCAACACCTTTTTATTAGGACATGCAAAAATCTTTCTTTCATTGGCTCTTCTCATTGTTCGTTCCTTGAACAAATTCAAAATAAAAGATAAGCATGAAAATAATGCTAGATCCTTTAAAATTGTGACGCCCCGCCTACCTAGGGGGTCACCCATCCTAAAACTACTCTAGTTCTAGAGCGCTTAACTCTCTTAACTTCTTGAGTCTAACTGCCACCCAAAATACTATAACCGGGTTAAAAGATTTAGTCCTATTATATCATTTATATATAGGACTAATCCAAATTCTATGGGTGTCACATTCTTCCCCCCTTTAAGTCCTAACGTCCTCGTCAGGCTCAAAGACATTCATAAGCACCAGGCGATGTGAGACTCGTTTCGTTAGTCTTAGCTGATCTTGTGGGGAGCTGCACTTCACCTACAACGGTCATTAGCCGGGAAGCCTCGCTTTACCCGTTATATAATCCTGGCTCAGCCGAGACTCATCTCACATTTTCGGCTGATAAATGGCTCTGATACCAACTGTGACGCCCCGCCTACCCAGGGGGTCACCCATCCTAAAACTACTCTAACTCTCTTAACCTTTTGGGTCTTGCTACCACCCAAAATATTATAGCCGGGTTAAGAGATTTAGTCCTATTATATCATTTATATATATGACTAATCCAAATTCCATGGGTATCACAAAAATAAAGTAAGAAATTCTCAAATTGTGCAACATTTTGATGAAGTAGTGCAACAAAAGAGTTAAATAGAGCAACAACTTTTCGAACGACTGTAGCCACCTTCTTTTGTGGCGGACATAGGCTTGAACTTTTTGTTCAAGGACGGCAGTTTGCTAGTCTCCGACGCCATTTTCAATAGACGGTGTAAGAGGTAGGACATCAGGATTGAACGGTGCAAATTATAAAAGAGTACAACTGAAGATCAATGGGATGAGAAACAATAGCACATCGTCGAAAAGAATGAAAGGAAGAAGGACATTGAAATGGTACGATGTCAGTGGGGTGGGTTAACTCTAACTAATGATCATATAGAATACCGTATTACAAGCAAGGAAGTGCTATACAAAATAGCAAACACGGATTATCATTCAGAGGAGACGTTTTAAATTTTAGAAAAAAAAAATTGCACAATTTGAATGGTTTTTACACGATTCGTTGAGAACTTGCACATTAGTAATATTTTGCACAAATTGTAAGATTTTTGCACTATTCGCACCTCTGACACATCTCTTATACTTTTTCGAGATGAGTGACGACTTTACCTTGTTCCATTTGTTTCTTTCTCAGATGCATCAGATTTTTTCATGTTGCGTTAATTACGCTATTATATCTTCAACCATTCAAATTTATCTTGAACAGTTTAACAGGATTTTGCACAAATTTTGAAAAATTTATTTTTCTATGGTGCACCATTTATACATATGACATGTTGGGACGAAAATAGTGCAACTTTTATTTTAATTGTGCAATATATTACTAATTAGTGCATATTTCTTTTTAATGCACTTTTTTAAAAATTATGCAATATCATAATATGAAGGGATTTTCTTTAAATAAGTTGCACTTTTGACAAAAAAAAAAAAAAATCTAGAACTTCCGTATGAATAATAAGACATATTAAGAAGGAGAAACAAAAAACCAAGAAGAATAAAGGGAAGAAAGACAAGAAGATGATGATGATGATGATGATGAACAACGGAAAGAAGAAGAACGAGAACGTCAAAGAAGAAAGAATAAAAAAGAAAAAAGATGAATGAAATGAAGCGAAAAAGAAGCAGAAAAAAGAAGAAGAGGAAAAAAAAAAAGCAAACAATAAAAAATGAAGAAAAAGAAGCAGACAATTTTAAGACTTGTGTCATTGATGAGAGTGGTTGTTGTTATCCGGAGAGTCGTTGCTTTCGTTAACTCATCTGTTGCACTACTTCAACAAGATGTTGCACAATTTGAGTTCTAATTCTAGTTAGAAGTATCTTGTATTTGTAAGACTTGCAACCACAGAAAATTCTTTGAGGTCTGGATGGTGGGAAGGATGATGGTGAAGCACAGATTCAAGAAATTGTAGTGAAGAAGAGATTAGGAGAATAGGAAGAAAGAGATGGAGATTAGATTGAGAGAGATAAAAGGGAGATAGAGAAGAAAGAGGAGAGAGGAGAGAAAAGAAAAAAGTGACAAGAGAGAAAAGAGAAGATTGGGGGAAAAAAAAAAAACTTGTAATATTTCTTGATTGATGCTCCCTTTCTATTACATTGGCTATTTGTACTACTTTGTAGATTGTACTAAAATGAAATGCAACATTTTTTCTGGGCTAAACTACAAAATAGTGATATAGTGAGTGGACTCTCTTGGTCGGCATTCTAAGGGTTGTTAGGTTTCTATTGGGTTAAGCAGCTCACATTGATTGCTACTACTAGCGGTGTGATATTGGATGGCTCCGACTATCCGATCTGAGACTATGACCACCCGACCCGTTTGGCGGATTTAAGTACTTCCACATCATCTGAAGCCTTTAGATCTGGTCGATGCATTCCCTTACTCTACTCGATGGTGGCCTTAGTCATTGCCTTCTCTTTCTCCCAGCAATTCACTAGGACTTCCTTGTCGCCTTCCCTCTAAACCTCCCCCTAAGAGATTTTCTCTCCACCATCCTGTTGTTGCTTATTTACTCTTCCTTGCATGTGCAAAGTTGCTACCTTTACTACTTTCTGCTACTAACTACTCTTTATTCTTTAGGCTTGACAACTCCTCTTCCCTTCAAAGAATCCTTGGCATCAAGGATCGAAGTCCAGAAACTGGGACTTAAGGAACCAGTAATCTTCCCACGTGACTGCACCTTCATCCAATTTTTTTCATTTCACTAAAACTTGGCTTGCGGCCCTGTTGTCTCGTTTTACTATACGCCTCTCTAATATTTTCTCAGTTGGGTGAGCAACTAGTCATCTCCTCCGATCAGGGGCATTGTTGGGGTTGCGGGTAAGTTCGGTGGTGGACTCATCTTCAGTAGTGACACATGAAACACTGGGTGGATCTTGGACCCTTCCGGGAATTGCAGATGGTAAGGTACTTGTTCAATCTTTTCAGCGATCTTAAAAGGTTCGTAGTGATGAGTGAAAAGCTTCAAGTTGTGCCTGACTACCATGCTCACTTGTTGGTAAGGATGCAACTTTAGGTATACATACCTCTTTATCCACTCTTCTCTTATCGACATTCTGCTTTATGTGGTTCTGGGTTTGTAGTAGTTTTTTCCTTAGCAATTGTGTCATCCTCCCATGTTCTTTTCCCCAAACTTGTATCGAAGGTGATGTTTCCATGCCCAGGTTAGCGACCAACCCATTCGGTGGTGGGTGCCCATAGAGTGCTTGGTAGGGTGTTGTTCTTAATGAACTGTGATAGTTGGTGTTATACCACCACTTGACCATAATTAGCCATATGTGCCATTTGTGCGGGTGGTGGAAACACATGCATGGAAGGTATGTCTCGAGGTATCGGTTGAGTCTCTCAAATTGACTGTCAATTTGTGAGTGGTAGGCAGTGCTTATTAGTAGCTTTACTCCCATCAATTTAAATATTTCTTGCCACATTTGACTCGTTAACACTTTGTTCTGTCCGTCAAAATTATTCTCGGCAACTCGTGCAGTTTATATGCTTTGTTGAGGAAGGCCTACGCTACTTAGGAGGCCATAAAGGGATGAGTTAAGGATGAAATGAGCATACCAGGTAAGTTGGTTTATCACCACTAGCATAGCGTCCTTGCCCTTTGATTTCAGTAGAGCCTCAATAAAATCAATGGTGATTTCTTGCTAAGCCCTGGTAGGCACTGGTTGAGGCAGAAGTAACCTGTCATATGGTTGAATGTCCACAATTGTTCTATATGCAAATCGTACAATTTTTCGTATACTTTTTCACATCTTGTTTGAGTCCTGGCAATAGAAGTACTGCTTCACTCTTTTGTAAGTGTGTAGGGCCCCTGAATGGCCTCCCAGGGCCAAGGTGTGTAGCTGACTCATTATACGCTCTCAAATATTCCTTGCCTACCAACATAAATTTTTTCCTTATATCGTAAAAAGTCTTGGGCATAGGTATACTTTGAGTGCTGGTTAGGCTGAAGTAGTAGCTCGATTATGATCTTTTCGTACTGCTCATTCCCTTTATAACTTGCGGCCACCTCTGTTACCCAACTAGGTATTATTGTAGATATAACAACATTTGTTCCTTTTCAAACCCTCTTCTAGATAATGAGTCCGCCGCCCTATTTTTCTTGCCGGCCTTGTAGTTGTTGAGGTAAAAAATATCACCACTTGAGAATATGACATGTGGCACACACCATCAACTAAAGGCATCAGTTGATGAGAGAAGCGGCTAACGAAGAGGATTCACGTCTCAACTAGGACCGACCTTAGCCGAAGGCGAATCATCATACTGCCTCAGGAATGGCAGAAGAGGCGAAGCTAGGGTCAGCCGCAAAAGGAAAGATCTTGGAATGAAAGAATACGAGGTCTAGGCGCAAATCTCATAACTCACTCCGGAATGGCAAGCAGCGCTCAGCATTTGAAAGCGCTGAAAATCATGCATTAGCGCATCGATTTGGGGATGAACATGGACGAAAAAAGGGCTACTATCCAATTGAGGAGAATCGACTCAAAAGGAAGTAGTTGAGAAATAGATGGTGATTCTCCCTAAATTATGCCGATTACCCAAATCAGCGATTATATGCCTGGTTCGAATGAGTATAAATAATCGAACCATCGAAGAGAAATGGGTCTTGCAACTTCGTTAAGCCAGTGACCACCCCTGCTTTTCAATACCTTAAATACCTGCATTTACCACTTTTCTAAAAAGAAAAGCAGTAGATGCGGGTATGAAATCTATTTAGAAAAGCGGTAAATACAGTGACCACCCCTGTCGCTTTTCCTAGATAGATTTCATACCCGCATCTACTGCTTTTCCTAGGAGTAGTCATAATTGTAATCGGTTCCTTGTAACCCCCTTTCAAAGCAATACAATTTTCCAATCGACTATTCGATCGTGTCAATCCTCTATCTCTAAATTCCAGTTCGGCTTCTCTAGGGAGAACTCTGTGAGAGTTTGATTGAGAAGAACCCGACCGAGCGGATCCCTCCTCGGCCCGATTGCTTGATCCCTTTTTGACATGCGATGCATCACATGTAAGAATTCGAATTTTTGAAAATAATTAAATAAATAAAATAATTAGAGCCAAGTTGAATTTGGATCATAAAAGGCTCAAATAGCGACAGTGCCCCTTTTCTGCAGTATAATTTGCACAGTTAGTGGGCCCGAAATACCGCTTTTTAATCCGGACCTGATCTCGAAGATCCGAGACCGCCAGTGCGACCGTCATGACGAACTGAGTGAAATCCATATTAAACTTGTTCAGGTCTGACGGTCGGATCTTCCAGAAATCAGCGTCGAAGCTAGCGGGACCCGCGACTTAAGTCGCGGTACAATGAACAGTAAACCCTATTTTCGGGTCCCCCTCGCGCCAACGTTGAGCAAATTCACTATCCGGAATCCGAACATAGCACTTCAAATAGTGGATTTTAACGGTTTCGTCATTCTGGACGCAATGGCGCAGACGGAATTTCCGTTTGATGACCCGAAGTCTCGAAAAACGCGAAAACAGTATTTCGGAGCTGTATTTTATGGATCGAAAGTTTATCTGGACACTATTTCGAAAAACTAAAATCGCGGCCTGATAGGATTCGTCGAGCCGGACGTCGTGGCGAAGTTCGTTTTTCGATCTGACGCTCGGATCTCCTCGAAATGCGAGAAATACATCGAAAAATGCAATTTTTGCACATAAAACCCTAAATATGTTGCCTCGGAAAGCGTGCCACTCATGGGGAGGGACCTTGATGTAAATAAGGCATACTGTAGTGGACCAAAACCCAAAATGCAAAATGCGGGAGGACCATATTGCAATTGTGCAATGCATGCACAATTCGAATTATATTTTGAATTCGAAATTCCTCACCTCCTTCCGCATTATAACCGCAGCCTCAGCCCTCTATCGCACGTCCTCAACAACCTCCTCCCTTTCCTCTCTGCACGCTCCCCGGATCCTCCCCGCGCCGGCCGCCGCCTCCATTGCCGGAGAAGATCAAGAAGAAACCTTGATCTCGGTCCTTGGAGTAGAAGGTGATCAAGGTGGGCTCGGGGTGAGCAGGAACTCACCTGGGGACTCTCCTGTGACCCCGCAGCCGAACCCGAGGGAGCCAGCACCTCGGATCCGCCGTGCGCCGCCGCAACAGGTTGCTTCCTCTTGGATTTTCCGGCGAAGGTGAGTCATTGCAACTTTTGTCTTATCTATGGCTCTTGGGCATGTTCATCTTACTCCTGACACCGAGGTGATTCTCCGGGTGCAGCCCCAGCCATCTCCGCCGACCCGATCGCCGGCGGGAGCCACCTCACCGGATTATCCTTCCTTTGACCGATTTGCGGCGTCGCGGCCATCCGGCCGTTGAACCGAAGATCAGCGCCGTTGATCCCCTTCCATTCATCGA
Organism: Tillandsia fasciculata; assembly: GCA_029168755.2. NCBI lineage: Eukaryota > Viridiplantae > Streptophyta > Magnoliopsida > Poales > Bromeliaceae > Tillandsia > Tillandsia fasciculata. The sequence goes on from CM054948.1 coordinate 16,132,106, forward strand.
CTGCGGCCTCCCCGCGAAGTCCCATCGCGATCGGTTGAGGATCGGACCCGAGCGGACAAGCCCTAGAAACCCGATATCTTGCAACTTGACCGATCGCCGCCGCCCGGCGCTGCCACGGCCTCCCACCGCCGGCGAACCCCACCAGAAGACTTCTGGCACCGAGTAGACCCTGTTGGTCCAGGTTGCTCTGGCCCGGAGCTAGTCGGCCGGATTCCGCCATTGTTGGCCATTGAAGCTCCGCCGAACCTCGCCGGCGCCGCCTTGCCGACGATCCCCGGTACCGGAAAACCGCCCAGGTGAGCTCCTCTGGTCCATAGGGACTCTTCCATCATCTTGCATGCAAGACTTAACGTGGGATTTCTGGGTTCCAGAATTGCACCCGAGCTCGGCTCCATCTCGGTTTCCGGCGATCCCCGGCGGTTTGGGTTCCGGCCACCTCGACAGGTAAGCCCTAAATGATGACTCTAAGGCTTCCATTATTCTATTTTTGGCCTAGACCCCCTCTGTTGTTAGCCTCCAAAGATTGCACCCGAAAGCACCATCTCGGGCTTGTCTCCGGCCGCCGCCGCCTCCGGCCGCCGGACTTCGACCCAGCTTGCACCAGACAACCTCTGGGACCTCCAGAATGTTGATGCTTCCCTCTGTTGCAGGTCAGAAGCTGGATTGCTCCAAGAATACCCTAACCCGAGATTGAGCCATCCTTGGGTGTTGCTCCGGCCATTGCTCCGGCCAACTTCCGGCCAGTCTGAGGTGAGCCCCACTGTCCTCAATCCTTACTGAACATCATGCTCCATTTATGGTTCAATTTGATCAAGTATAAGTTAAGATATTGCATAGTGGTATTTGAGCCATGGATATGTTATGGGCCAACTTTGTTCTCGGGATCCGTGTAGGCCAAATCTTGTGAGCACGGCCTTGGTCTTGTCGTAACGAGCGCGCTGAAAGTTACGGCGCAACTTTTGGCCTCCTGGATTTCCAGAACGAGCCGAAACGGGCAATAAAATTTATGTTATTATGCAAATTTAGAAATATTGTGGACCAAAGTGCAATATGGACATACTAACTCTCGTTAGATAGCATTTTCACACCCACTGGATGTCTTATTGGGGTTCCGAAGGTCCTCGTTGACTAGGAATCAGGTATCGACCGACGAAATGACTGATTTGACCCGTTTAAACGTTCCGTTAGTGTAACGTCGTCGGGAAGGGTTGTGCGAGTCTATTACTGATCATATCTCTTTATACAGGGCCCAGTTGTTCAGCACCAGCCTCCCAGTAGCTGTGCGGGAGTGCGGGGACTCTGCCTTCATCCAGGTGGGTTATCTTCGAACCGGGCCTCAGCTTTTTGGCCCTCTGGTTGCTTGAGTCCAGTCGGACACCTGTTCTTGACTTAGCCTGACATATATTGATCTCTTTTGACATAGCATGATCCCTCTGATTGACATTGACCTGATTAGACCTGTAATTGAGATTTCTTGTCACGATCAGCCGATTATCATATACATACTCCTGATTATTCCTGACTGATCCTGATTGATTGATATATAGATTTGCATGATCAGATGACACCTGTTGATTACTGCCATTGAGATACTTCTTGATATACGTCGATATGCATGATTGATTGATCCTGATTGATAGATACTACTCGATATGCATGATTGTTTGGTTCCGATGGATAGATATAGACAGATGATTCCCTGTTGGGATTTCGGCGTGTGCCGACTACTCGGTCACTAGACCGTGAGATTGATCATTATGACTTACTATACACTGCTGTACTTCACGAACCTGGCCGGGGTCGCTCCCCGTGGAGCTGGTTCTTTGCCGGTAAAGTGGTCTGGTGATAGACCCGTGAGCCCCCAGTTAGGCACCCGCGGGGTGCGGGGTATGTCAGCCGCGAGCCCCTTTTGCATCGAGACTGCTTGGCGTCTATGAAATGCAGGGCTATTGCCTGAGGTCCCGGGACCAATAGTGGCGCATGATTGGGTACTTGGGTTTCTACCTTTGACGCATTTCTTTTACTTGTACTGCTGCTCAGTTATTTCCAGCATTATTATCTGTAGACATGCTTGTATCACTTGTAGTTCCTTATACATGATCCTTGTAGTTGACTTTTGATTTCCAGCATGCATGCTCTACAGTTTTCATGATTGTTTATTTCTGATATACCCTGATTGTTCAGCATACTTACCTGCCGTCTTTATTCTGATTATTAGTAGATCTCTCTTCCAGCTGTACCTATAGATCTTTACTATCCGCAGATTTTAGTACCCAGTAGGTACGATTAGCTGATCCTCGGCTCGTCGTGCCCACTGGGATACATGTACAGTGTATCTCACACCCCCTGGGTGACCATTTTTCAGGTCCGTCGGGTGGGGAGATAGCGGGACGATCCAGTGAGCAGATTACGATAGAGCTGTCCCCTGATCCTGTTTACGTTGACGACTTATTCGGACTTTTATTTCTGCATTTCATTCCAGCCTATTTCTGATTTAGATATTTAAAAATGATGATGTAATAATTTAATTCTGATTTATTTATGCTGAGTAGATTAGAGTAGTTACTGATATATCTGTTGATCTCTGATGATGACTATTAGCCGTGCATGTATAGGGGAGTCTCTGTTCTTGGAATAGAGGATTTCCTATACGTGTGGCGGTCTGTTGCGCCCAGTTTGCAAACTCTGATTTCAAAAAAAAAAAAAAAAAAAAAAAAAAAAAAAAAAAAAAATTACCGGATTTTAAAACTCGGGGCGTGACAGATTAGATGGTATCAGAGCAATAGGTACACGGTACCTAGGGAAAGTTGATTAGGAACTGGTTAGGATGAACCCTAGGATGACTTGTTACGTGAGAGCGTTGGGTACGTCAAGTATAGGGGTTAGAAACTCAAGGTATACTTTTCGGAGTCTGTTTCTAACCTGGTCGTATGGTTGCAGTTATGGTTTGTCCTCCAGGCCGTGGGCATGGACGGGGTGCGGGCACGGGCCGTGGTGTCGGCCAACCACCCAGCGCGCCGAGCGAGCTTGCAGTTCAGGGTCGTATAGAGCGACTTGAGGCTCAAATGGCGGCTCTGGTTGGGATATTCCAGCATTTTGTGCAGCAGCAGACTGCTGCTCCTGCCCCACCTGTTCACCCACCAACTGTTCCAGTTGCTGCACCGCCGATTGCACCCTTTGTTGCTCCGACCGTTGCCGAGCCTGAGGGTTTGGCGGAGCCTGCTGTGAACCCCGTATTACCACCAGCGGGGCCCATTCCAGATGTTACTGCGGCTTCTTGTGCGGTACCGGGGGTTACGGTTGCCCCTGTTAGTACTGCTGTGATGGCACCTGCGTCATACCGGTCAGCCTTCCCAGTTACTGATCCTGTGGCCAATGATGAGGCTGATCGAGCAGAGAAAGCTCGAGCAAAGGCTGTCCTGCCCGAGTTCAAGAATTGCGAGCCACAAATATTCAAGGGCAAGAAAAGAGCGCTTTCTGTGAGCGGTGGTGGATCCTCCAGACAAAACAAAAAGGCGAAGCAAACCCTACCGTGCGTCTTCTGCGGGGGTACCCACCGAGCGCGCTTCTGCAAACAACGCCACGGCCGATGTTTCAACTGTGGCCAACAGGGACATAGATCTTTGGAGTGCCCACAGAGGACCACCCCCGATGATTCCACTGCTCCAGCACCTGTGATTCCATACCCGCGTCAGGGTACTCCCTCGATCGCTGCTGGGCGTCCTCCTCTCCCTCGTCAGTCTGAGGGAGCGCGCCAAACCTCAGCAGGACTGGCCCATGCACTGACCCCTCCTGGAGGGAAACCCGACGACTGACCTAGTAGATCTTTAATAAATTTTTACATTTAACATTTCACTGAGTATGGCTTTAAGTTTTAAGCTTTTGGAACAAAACTCCTTGGAAGTGGAGGTGATGTAATAATCTGAATTATTTTGTTTTCAATAAATAGATTAAAGATAAAATTGGATGTTGATCTCCGTAGACATTGATTGCCTTAGCCACGTTACCTATACCTTCTGTTGACTCAGGTGGGGGTCATGTCCCCAACTTGATGTTGGCGACAGATCTTGGGTATTTCACCCTTCTTTCGATAAGTATGTTGGCTGCAGACAAGGTACTGTCGAAAGAGTGGTCTGAAGTACTCTACCCCGTAAGGGGTAATATCGTGATTGGGTCTACTTGTTCGCTTATCTATAGTTATAGTCGCCAGGGTTACCCTCTGGGCAACGATGTTAAAGTTTCAGTGATGATATCCCAGACCATATTGGACCTTAGGTAGGTCTCAGATAGTCGTGGGTATAGTGGACAGATTATATTTGTCATTAATATAGACATTCGTCTTAGCCTGCGGCCACTAGCCACGTTGACCTGCAGATTGAGCAACTGAGAGGATAATGAAATAAGTTTAGTCCCAATACCAGAATTTTGCAGTGTTAGATGAAGCAGAATGTAAACCCTAGTGTTCCCACAAACCACACAATACATTTTAAGCCGAGAGCACGTTAGAGCTAAATGATCACTGATCAGGATGGCTGTTTTCTAAGTTGCAGCGTCTGAGACTTTGAGATCGTTCCTTCGGGGTCTACCGCTAGACTTTTGCGATGGTAGTGAAGTCAACCCTGTTGATCGTAAAGGAGGGACAGCAGGGGACCCCTTGGTAGTAAGATTAGGAGAACCACTAGTTTGGTTTGACGAGTGACATCACTTAGGAGTTATCCTATTCAGGATGAGTGGCATGTTCCAGGTGATAAGTTAAGGACACTGGACCGAGTGATCAACATAGAGTCATGAAAACTCTAGGTGTATATGACATGGAACTTAGGTAAAGAGAACCTAAGGAGAACTAGTGTTCAACATAGAATCAAGGAATCTAGGATGAGTATGACATGGAACTTAGGTAATAGGAAGTTTAAGGTGAACTAGAGGTTTGCAGAGTCATGGAACTCTTCGAAAGTTTGACATGGACTTAGGTAAAGGGAACCTAAGTTGAGCTAGAAGAGTTTAAATCACACAGGAAAATAGCGTCAAGTTGACTCTAGGATGCAGTAAGGAATCAAGAGCCCGAAATACCGCTGGTTAATCAAAGGTCGAAATAGATCAGTGTGGAGATATGAAAGGGAACAGAAAAGTAGAGTCAATGTAATTCAAAATAACAGTGGAACATGGAATTAGAGTCAGTGTAACTCTAAGTTAATAGTGGAACAGGAAAATAGAGTTAAGTTAACTCTAGGATTCAATGAGGAATCAGGAAGTGGGATAAGATCCCAAGGTTAAAGAGCTGATCAAATATAACCCTAGAAGGTCATAGGGTGTCTGGGCAAATGGATAATAACTTTAACTTCAATTTGAGTTAAAGAAATAAAAGAGAAATGTTTTAGAGTCCAGGAGACTCTCTAGTTATCCTTATGGCAAGACCTAGGATAAGAGGAAAAATGTTGCAAAAAGGCAAAGATTAAAAGCAAGCTAAAAGTGGCTAAAAGCATAAAGAAAATGAAATACGCCTTCGAATTTGAGACTCGTCAAGTGGAGCAGGACTCCCTGGGCAGTGACCCGTCGGACGAGGTACTTTCGAAGGGCTAAAAGTGAAAGCAAGGAGCTAAATGCTCAAGAAAAAGAGAAAGTGATTTGCCAGTGGCAAAAAGGGAGCTATAAGCTCGAATAAGAAAGGAAAGCAAGTGTTCAAAAGCAAAGAGGCTAAGAACTAAAATAAAAAGAGAAAGAAAAAGAAAAGAAAGAAAATTAAAGATAAAACGGGCGTACCTCCGGGGCGAACGTACAACGGTCAGGAGTTGGACAGGGTCCCTCTCCCGGGCAGCGACCCGTATGACTGGTAGATAGAGTACTCTTGTCAGAGTTGGGCAGTGACCCTATCGGGCAGTGTCCCGTATGACAAGTCCCCCCGGCAGGACGGGGTAACACTTGCGAGTGTTATCGGCAACCTTAGAAATCTTATCTTATGGTAGCAAGACTACCGGGCTCGGGCCCGTTGGATAAGAATTTCCAGGGTTAACTTGAACTAAAGCACCAGAATCTAAAGAATAAAGAAAAATAGAGTGGCCAGGGTGGCCGGGTTAGTTGAACCCAGTATACAGCGGCATAGTGGCCGAGTTGGTGCTTAGCAGCCTAGTGTGGCTAGACAGAGTAGTCCTGGGTCGATGACTGTACACAGATAGTGTAGTGATATATTATTGCATAGCTGCATATTGATATGAGGATTTTAGTTTCCTAGCACACTATTATTATTGCTTCCATTGGACCAAGTGGTGTAGGACACTCTCTCTCGGTGGTTGAACCCACTGGGAACTCGCTCGTAAGTTCTCACACCCCTTGGGTGACCCCCCCACAGGTTCGGGAATGGATGCAGCGGTCGAGACAGATCAGATGCAGACGACAGCGAGGCATACGACAGGGGCAAGGCCCAGCAGCATAGAGACCTAGAGGGTCTAGCAGAGGTACCATTTTTATATTTCTTGAGTGAACCTTGTATGGTGAGGAATTATGTAAAGGAAATGTAATAATTTATTTGCAAGTTCAGAATTGTAAAGTGTAATAAGTTTAATTTATGGTTCACTCCTGTATGCTTTCATTTCCGCATTAGTTATTGAATGAAAGTTTTAAATTTATAGTGATTTTTAGTACTCTGATATTGAGCTTCCGCATACACTTGTTGTGTTATTATGGATGTTACCGTTCCTTTCGGGTAGAAAAAGGTTTTACCCGATTGGCGGGTCTGTTAGCGTGCCCGAACCGTACAAATTGGCGGACTCGGGGCGTGACAGACCCTCCCCGAGGAACTTGACCCTCGAAATCCGCCACGCGACGCCGAAGGACCACCTCCTCTTATTTTACTTTCTTCTTCGGACAAAGGTAAAGGTGTTCGTTGGCTTATACGATTGCAGGACCCTTTTTCAAAATAGAGTTCGCTTATTTATATATGTGCGAACCCCGCCGTTTAAGGTAATGGCGAATCCGTCGGCCACCTTCCGGGAATTTCTTTCCTTAACGAGATAGTGGCGTCTTTTCCGGTCACGTTCACCCCAAGCATCATGCGTCATTATGGAATAAGTCACGATC